>BFEA01000285.1:578119-613627 GCA_003427395.1 Chara braunii | reverse complement strand
AAGCAATCTATGAAGGGGAAACATCACCGAATTATCACAAGGTGAATCGCAACTTACCCAAGCACCCAAATCAATGAAAACATAAGATTTGAAGCAATCTATGAAGGGGAAAGATCACCGAATTATCACAAGGTGAATCGCAACTTACCCAAGCACCCAAATCAGTGAAAATTTAAGATTTAAAGCAATCTATGAAGAGGAAACATCACCGAATCATTACAATGTGAATCACAACTTACCCATGCACCCAAATCAGTGAAAACTCAAGATTTGAAGCAATCTATGAAGGAGAATCATCACCCAATTATCACAAGGTGAATTGCAACTTACCCAAGCACCCAAATCAGTGAAAGCTCAAGATTTGAAGCAATCTATGAAGGGGAAATATCATCGAATTATCGCAAGGTGAATCGCAACTTATGTAAGCCCCAAATCAGCAAAAATCACAGTTTTGACAAGAGGAGGAGGGGGAGAAGGGGAGAGAAAAGGAAAGGAACAAGGAGAGGAAAGGAAAGGAAGAAGGAGAGGAAAGGAGAAAAAGAAGAAGAAGAAGAAGAAGAAGAAGAAGAAGAAGAAGAAGGAGGAGGAGAAGGAGAAGGAGGAGGCCTCCCTCCTCTTTCACTCATCTCTTGCTGGTCTCTAGGCACTAGAGTCCCAATGCTTGGTTCTAGCCTCCTAGGTATGACTTTTCCTCTCTTCCAAGCTAACTCCCCCTTCCCTCACACCTCTCCTTTAGATATGGCAGGTTCCTACATCTTAGGCCTGTCTCTTATACACATCTAGATGTGTATAAGAGACAGCCTTTAGATATGGCAGGTTCCTACATCTTAGGCTGTGGAGTCCTTCCCTCTAGAAGGGCTATGGGGACCCCTTTCAGCCTCTCCTCCTACTTCACAGCCTGAGGGTTATGGCGGACCACTCTCCTTGCTCCCTCCTAGCCTCTAGGTCACCTTTCTCAGCCCTACCACCATAGCCAGGCTACAGGCTAGCTCCGACCCTCACTCCCTTGCTTCTCTCCCACTCAGACTCTTTCCTAGACTCATTAAGGCAGCATGGGCACCTCTCATGCTCAAATGAGAGTGGCGGCCTACACCTCCAGCTTATGTAGGCTGGAACAGGTGCACCGCCCAACCTCTAGGCCCCTCCAAGTGCCTCTAGGTGGTGCGAGGTACCCCAAAGGCCAAATTTTCGGTTTTGGCCTACCTGGAGGTACCTGGGCCTCATTTTGGCCAGGTACATGTAGTCCGAGAGGCTGGTACCCTCTCGGACTACCCCTTGGCCTACCCCAGCCTCTTTTCACCTCAAAAAGTGTTGCCTTTTGGGTACCACTACCCCAAAATGCAACATTTTCCAAGATTTGAGGGCCTAGAGACCCGTTTTCCACCTTTTTTTTTGTCTAAGCCTCCTTTGGGTAGGACGTTGCATTTTTCCAAGTGGCAGCACAGATCTCAGCCTTGGATTTGGCTGAGATCTATGGTTCTCATCATTCCGAGTTACTCCAAGCTCCCCCTTGCTCCAAATTTGAGCCTTTTGCTCCAATTTTCAATTTTTTTGATGTACCTAACCCAAACCTTGGGCCAAATTCGCAGTTTTGTTTTGTTCCTCTCTTTGTTTTCCCTCCAATTTGCTGCCAACTCATTCCGGAGCTAGCCGTTTTGGATCAGCCCACAAAAAACGGTTAGATCTCCTCCTCCACAAGATCGGATTCTCAGATCTAAGACCCAAAAATGAGCCCGCCAACTCACATCAGCATTTTTATTTATTTTTGTTGCTTAAATTCATATATTGCAGAGATAATGCCCCAAGGACCTTATCTCTGCAATCCGGACTGCCCTCCTAGGATCTAGGAGGGATGAGCTCATCATTGAGACCTGCCAGTCCCTACTGCTGCAGTCCCAACCTGACAGCACATTTTCCTCCACTCCTTCCTCCTCCTTTGTCTCATTCTCCCCCCTTTTTCTCCTCCCTTTTCTCATTTACTGTTGGGACAAGTGTCCAACAGTTATTTCTCCTTTTACTGGTTATTGGACCTTTCCCAAGGCCTGATTTGCAGCCAGCATATGACCGTTGCACCTCGGACTGCAGTAGTGGCACCCCCGAGGCCAAAGGGGGCTCCTTTTTGCCGCCGCCGCTTCCGGTTTTGAGACCCCCTTGCTCCGATTTTCTCAGGCCAGCCTTTTCTTCACGTGGAGTCCTCAGAACTTCGTTTTGCTTGGTCCGGTCAGTCCAGAATAACCCGGACTGCTGGTCGGCCACCTCATTACTACTGTCCCCTCCTCTTTTTCCCTCGGCACCTCCCGCCTGCGCTTGCCGCGGCGACACTCATAATTTTCATCCGGACCCCTGGCCCGGGCGGTCCCGCCCACTTGATATTATGTTATTTTATTTTTATCGTTGTTGTCGCATCGGATCCAGGATCCCCCTTGATCACCCCAGGTGTCTTCCGTCTTTCTCGTCACATGCCCATTTCCTCCGTTCCGTCGACAATTTCTGTCAGCGCCCGACTTCTCCTCCTTTTCTTACTGCTCCTAGTCCCTCCCCTTCGTCCGGCGTCACCCCGGGTGACGACCCGCTCGCGCGGGTCCCTCTATCGGCCGGTTGCCAACGATCCTTCTGACGGCTCCGAACTTCGTCCTCCGTCCGCGGCTCGTGGCGCTTTATCCCATCTATACCTGCCCTACTAGTGGTTCCGCTGGCGCCGCCATCCCGTCTAGGCCCACGTGGTTCCTGGTGCTTTGGTCCACCCGTGCTTCGTCTATCCCTCGGTCTTACACGGTTTTTGGTACTTCGTCCTGCCGATACCACGCTGTCCCCTGGTCTCGCGTTGTCCCCGACACCTAGTCCCGCCGGCACCACACTTCTTCTTAGTCCCCTGTGGTCCCGACACTTTGTCCTGCCTGCGCCATGTTTTCCCGTGGTGCTCCCGACGTCCTTCCTCCTTACGGCGATCTCCCCTCCCCATTCCCCTTGCGCCCCGCACGCTGTTCCGCTCCAGGTGCCGGTTCCCACCTATCCTGCGGTCTCCTTGGCCTTCTTGCCGCCTCGTTGCGTCAGCGCCTTGCGCCCCATCCCTTCCCACTTCCTTCCTTCCCTTGCCGCGCCCCTCTCATACTGCTACCAACTTCCCGGCGGCCATCCTCCGTCCTTGGGGATTGAGTCGCCCTTGCTATTCTCTCACAGTCCTTTGTCGCTTCCTACTTAGACAATCCCTCTCTAGCTTTGGTGGTCTTGACGACTCCGGACAGCTTCTAGCCTCCTACCATTTGTGCTCATGCTTCCAATCCTTCCAGCATTCCTGCCTCCGATTTTCTCTGCCGTGCACAAATTGGTCAAATACAGTCTCTCGAGTGACGGGAAATCATTCGGGACTCACCAGTCCCGACACCGGGGACCAAGTGGGTCCAAATAATAAAAATCGAAAAACGGGAAACGCGTCAGTGGGACCGCTGGCGGGACAAGAAAATGGAACTAGTATGGAGGAAAGTGGCGGGGACTTGGGATGTCCCAAGGGAACCATGAACAAGCACAAGGAATATTTGTGCAAGCAAACGGCACCGTCGAGATCAAGGATTTAGACGGTGGAAAATATTAGCACCACTAGTGCAAGCACTAGTGGGGGCAAGTGGGAAAGCCATGGGGAGAAAAAAAAGCAAAATAATGGTGTTGGGAGGGCTGCCCAGCAGTCCGAGATATCTCGGACTAGCTAGACATGAGAAAAGCATGAGAAAAAAGATGTCGAGAGAAAATCGGAGCAAATGGGGCTTAAAATTGGACAAACGGAGGCAAAACAGAGCCCTCTACGAGCGTGGGGGTGACATTGTTGGAATCCGAGATATAACGGCCAAGTAACAGCCATGAACCTAGCCTTGAATAAGGCCCTAAGGCCTAAAAAGAGGGTGCACAAGAGTTTGACACTTGTCACAACTGAAAAAAATAAAATAAAAAAAAATGAGAGAAAAATGAGGGAGAATGAGACAAAAAGGAAGAAAAAAGTAGAGGAGAGTGTGTCGGCCTATTGGGATCGCTACAGTAGGGACTGGCAGGTTCCAACTGTGACCTCATCCCTCCTAGAATGACGGAGGGCAATCCTGATTGCAGAGATATGAGGCCATATCTAAATAAAATTTGAATTGAAAGGAAAAAAATGAGACAATATGTAAAAGGAAAATGACCGGTTTACTTTTGGACCATGAATCTGAGATCAAATCTCATGGTGGAGAGGAACTAGCCATTTTTTGTGGGGCAGTCCAAAAAGGCAAGCTTCGGAATGAGATCGCAGCCCAAAATGAAAAGAAACAAAAGATGGAAAATATGAAACTGTGCATTTGGCCCAAAAAGAGAGTCATGTGCACCAAAAATTGAAAAAGTGGACTTAGGGGCTCAAAATTGAAGCAAGGGCTACTTGGGGAAGGCAAGGAATATTGTTGGTCTTGGATCTCAGCTAGATCCAAGGCTGAAAATGTGCCGCTGCATAGAAAAATATCTCGGCCTACCAAAAGTGGGGTACAAACGGAAAAAATTGAAAAAAAAGGTCCACTAGGCCTTTTTCTCTAAAGTAAAATTGCCCCTTGGCATTAGGACCCAAGGGGGTAGCATTTGAGAGGTGAAAAGGAGGCCGAAGTAGGCCAAGAGGCAATCCGAGTTGGTACCAATCTCTCGGACTGCATGTACTTGGCCAAAAAGAGGCCGGAGTACCTCCAGAAAGGCCTAGTAATGAAATTTTGCCTTGGGGATACCTCGGTTCATCTCAAGGCACATGCGGAGGCTCATGGGCTGGCCGGACTGCTGGTTTCAGCCTACATAACCTGGGAATCCAGTCCGCCACTTTCACAATTGCATGAGGAGTGCCCTTGCTGCCCAAGTGAGCTCATGAGAGCACTCTTTCACTTGGAGAGAGGAAAGGAGAGCCCATGTCAGTTTGGGAGTTTGGTGGAGGCCATGAGCTAGGGAGAGGAGCTCTAGAGGCTAGAGGTAGTGAGGCTGGCACTAGGGCAGTGATCCGCCATAGCCCCCTAGGTGTGAGGAAGAAAGAGAGGCTAGAGGGAGTCCCATTAGCCTTCTTAGAGGGGAGGACTCCATAGTTATGGTGGTTGGAGCTTGGGGTAACTTGGGAAAAGGTGAGAAAGGAAGGAGAGAGGCTTGAAGAACGAGGGAGTCATAGCCAAGGAGGAGTTGTGCAAGGAGGAGGAAAGCCTTATCAAGATTAAGACTCCATCTCCAAGGCATTAACAAGGTGAGTGGGAGAAAGAGGATGCTTTTTTTTTTTTTTTTTTTTTTTTTTTTTTTTTTTTTTTTTTTTTTTTTTTTTTTTTTTTTTTTTTTTTTTTTTTTTTTTTTTTTTNTTTTTTTTTTTTTTTTTTTTTTTTTTTTTTTTTTTTTCTCTTCTTCTTCTTGCTTTTCGTCTCCTTATTCTTCTTTTCCTTATCCTTCCTCTTCTTCTCCTTATTTTTCATCTTCTTCTTCTTCTTCTTCTCCTTCCTGTTCTTCTTCTTCTTCTTCTTATTGGGATTCTCTCTAACACTTGTTTTTCATTCACACATTGGTAGGTAGTGCTCTGATTCTTCTATGAATGATCTCTCTTGTTTGTAACTTGTGATTTGGGCTATTCAAATTCTAGGTTTGCTTTCACACACTAGTAGGTAGTGCTCCGATTCTTCTATGGATAATCTCAAGTTGGTTACTTGTGATTTGGGTTACTCAAACTCTTGTTTTTTACTCTCATGCTAGTAGGAGATCCTCCGATTTTTCCATAGATTACCTCTTGATCAAATCTTGTGAGATAGCCTAGTGCAACTCTTGTTTTTTATTCACACACTAGTAGGTAGTGCCCCGATTCTTATATGGATGATCCCATGTTGGTTACTTGTAATTTGGGCTAATGAAACTCTTGTTTTTCATTTACACACTAGTAGGTGGTGCTCCGATTCTTCTATGAATGATCTCATGTTCGTTACTTGTGATTTGGGCTTCTCAAACTCTGGTTTTCTATTCACACACTAGTAGGTAGTGCTCCGATTCTTCTATGGATGATCTCATGTTGGTTACTTGTAATTTGGGCTACTGAAACTCTTGTTTTTCATTCACACACTAGTAGGTAGTGCTCCGATTCTTCTATGGATGATCTCATGTTGGTTACTTGTGATTTGGGCTATTCAAACTCTTGTTTTTCATTCACACACTAGTAGGTAGTACTCCGATTCTTCTATGGATGATCTCAAGTGGGTTACTTGTGATTTGGGTTAGTCAAACTCTTGTTCTATGCTCACATGCTAGTAGGAGATCCTCCGATTTTTTCATGGATGATCTCTTACTCAAATCTTGTGAGATAGCCTAGTGCAACTTTTGTTTTTCATTCACACACTTGTAGGTAGTGCTTTGATTCTTCTATGGATGATCTCATATTGGTTACTTGTAATTTGAACTAATGCAACTGTTGTTTTTCATTAACACATTAGTAGGTAATGCTCCTATTTTTCTATGGATGATCTCATATTGGTTACTTGTGATTTGGGATACTCAAACTCTTGTTTTTCATTCACACACTAGTAGGTAGTGCCCCGATCCTTCTATGAATGATCTCATGTTGGTTACTTATGATTTGGGCTACGCAAACTCTTGTTTTTCATTCACACACTAGTAGGTAGTACTTCAATTCTTCTATGGAGGATCTCAAGTCCGTTACTTGTGATTTGGGCTACTCAAACTCGTGTTCTTTACTCACATGCTAGTAGAAGATCCTCCGATTTTTTCGTGGATGATCTCTTTGCTCAAATCTTGTGAGATAGCCTAGTGCAACTCTTGTTTTTCATTCACACAATTGTAGGTAGTACTCCGATTCTTCTATGGATGATCTCATGTTGGTAACTTGTAATTTTGGCTAATGCAACTGTTGTTTTTCATTCACACACTAGTAGGTGGTGCTCTCATTTTTCTATAGATAATCTCATGTTGGTTACTTGTGATTTGGGCTACTCAAACTCTTGTTTTCCATTCACACACTAGTAGGTAGTGCTCCGATTCTTTTATGGATGATCTCATATTGGTTACTTTTGATTTGAGATACTCAAAACTCTTGTTTTTCATTCACACACTAGTAGGTAGTGCTCCAATTCTTCTATGGATGATCTCATGTTGGTTACTTGTGATTTGGGTTACTCAAACTCTTGTTTTTCATTCACACACTGGTAGGTAGTACTCCGATTCTTCTATGGATGATCTCAAGTTGGTTACTTGTGATTTGGGCTACTCAAACTCGTGTTCTTTACTCACATGCAAGTAGGAGATCCCCCGATTTTTCCATAGATGATATCTTGCTCAAATCTTGTGAGATGGCCTAGTGCAACTCTTCTTTTTCATTCACACACTAGTAGGTAGTGCCCCGATTCTTCTATGGATGATCTCTTGTTGGTTACTTGTGATTTGGGCTATTCAAACTTTTGTTTTTTATTTACACACTAGAAGGTAGTGCACGACAACTTCTATGGACGATCTTTGATCCAATCCTGGTGATCTAGCCTACTCAAACTCATGTTTTTCACTCACACAATAATAGGTAGTGGACCGCAACTTCCATGGAAGATCTTTGATGCAATCTTGGTGATCTAGCGTACTCACACTCATGTTTTTTACTCAAACACTACTAGGTGGTGCACCACAACTTCCATGGATGATCTTTGATACAATCTTAGTCATCTAGCCTACTCACACTCATGCTTTTCACTCATACACTAGTACGTAGTGCACCACAACTTCCATGGATGATCTTTGATGCAATCTTTGAGATCTAGCCTACTCAAACTCATGTTTTTCACTCACACACTAGTAGGTAGTGCACCGCAACTTCCATAGAAGATCTTTGAAGCAATCTTGGTGATCTAGCCTACTCACACTCATGTTTTTCACTCACACACTAGTAGGCAATGCACCGCTACTTCCATGGATGATCTTTGATGCAATCTTGGTGATCTAGCCTACTCACTCATGCTTTTCACTCACACACTAGTAGGTAGTGCACCGCAACTTCCATGAATGGTCTTTAATGCAATGTTGGTGATCTAGCCTACTCACTCTCATGCTTTGCACTTACACACTAGAAGGTAGTGCACCGGTACTTCCATGGATGATCTTTGATGCAATCTTGGTGATCTAGCTTACTTACACCCATGTTTTTCACTCACACACTACTAGGTAGTGCAATGCTACTTTTATGGATGATGTTTGATTCAATCTTGGTGATCTAGCCTACTCAAGTTCATGTTTTTCACTCACACATTAGTAGGTAGTGCACCGCAACTTCCATGGATGATCATTGATGCAATCTTGGTGATTTAGCCTACTCACACTCATGCTTTTCACTCACACACTAGTAGGTAGTGTACCGCTACTTCCATGGATGATCTTTGATGCAATCTTGGTGATCTAGCCTACTCGCACTCATGCTTTGCGCTCACACACTTGTAGATAGTGCACCGCTATTTCTATGGATGATGTTTGATTCAATCTTGGTGATCTAGCGTACTCAAGTTCATGTTTTTCACTCACACACAAGTAGGAAGTGCACCGCTTCTTTCATGGATGACCTTTGGTTCGACCTTGGTGATCTAGCCTATTTAGACTCTTGCTTTCACTCACATGATAGTAAGTGATGTTCCGGTTCCTACTTAGTTGATCTCTCCTCCATGCGGATGTGCTTTCGGTAGTTGTAGTTTTTCATTGTCATGCTCATATGTGTTGTGATGTTCCGGTTCTTACTTAGTTGATGTTTCCTCCATGTGCATGAACTTTTCACCAGTTCTAGCTTCTCATTGTCATGTCCATGTGTGATGTGATGTTCAGGTTCTTACTTAGTTGATCTTTCCTACATGTGCATGTGCTTTCCACTAGTTCTAACTTCTCATTGTCATGTTCATATGTGTTGTGATGTTCCGTTGCCTACTTAGTTGATCTTTCCTCCATGTGTAGGTGTTTTCCACTAGTTTTAGCTTCTCATTGTCATGTCCATGTGTGATGTGATGTTCCGGTTCCTACTTAGTTGAGATTTTCTCCATGTCTTTTCAGCAGTTTTAGCTTCTAATTGTCATGTGTTGTGATGTTCCGGTTCCTTCTTACTTGATTTTTTCTCCATGTGCATGTGCTTTCCACTAGTTCTAGCTTCTCATTGTCGTGTTCATGTGTATTGTGATGTTCCCGTTCCTACTTAGTTGATCTCTCCTCCATGTGCATGTATCCTCCACTAGTTCTAGCTTCTCATTGTCGTGTCCATGTGTGTTGTGATGATTCGGTTTCTATTTAGTTGATCTCTCCTCCATGTGCATGTGCTTTCACTAGTTCTAGATTCTCATTGTGAAGTTCATATGTGTTGTGATGTTCCGGTTCCTACTTAATTGATCTTTCCTCCATGTGCATGTGCTTTCCACTAGCTCTAGGTTCTCTTTGTCGTGTTCATGTGTGTTTGTGATGTTCCGGTTCTTACTTAGTTGAACTTTCCTCCATGTGCATGAACTATTCTCTAGTTTTAGCTTCTCATTGTCATGTTCATAGGTGTTGTGATGTCCCGGTTCCGACTCTCACCTCCATGTGCATGTGCTTCTAACTGGTTCTAGCTTCTCATTGTCAAGCTCATATGTGTTGTGATATCCCGGTTCCTACTTGGTTGATCTCTCCCCTATGTGCATGTGCTTTACTAACTCTAGCTTCTTATTGTCAAGTTCATATGTGTTGTGATGTTCCCGTTCCTGCTGAGTTGATCTTTCCTCCATGTGCATGTTCTTTCACTAAGTTCTCGCTTCTCATTGTCATGTTTATATGTGTTGTGATGTTCCGATTCCTACTTAGTTGATCTTTCGTCTATGTGCATTTGCTTTTCACGAGTTCTAGCTTCTCATTGTCAAGTTCATATGTTTTGTGATGTTCCGGTTCCTACTCAGTTGATCTGTCCTCCATGTGTATGTGCTTTCACTAAGTTCTAGCTTCTTATTGCCATGTTTATATGTATTGTGATGTTTCGGTTCCTACTTAGTTGATCTTTCCTCCATAGGCATGTGCTTTCCACTAGTTCGAGCTTCTCATTATCATGTTCATGTGTGTTATAGTTCATCTCTCCTTCATGTGCATGTGCTTTCACTAGTTTTAGCTTCTCATTGTCATGTTCATATGTCTTGTGATGTTCCGGTTCCTACTTAGTTGATTTTTCCTCTATGTGCATGTGCTTGCCACTAGTTCTAGCTTCTCATTGTCATGTTCATATGTGTTTTGATGTTCCGGTTCCTACTTAGCTGATATTTCCTCCATGTGCATGTGCTTTCCACTAGTTATAGCTTCTCATTGTCATGTTCATATGCGTTGTGATGTTCCGGTTCCCACTTAGTTGATCTTTCCTCCATGTGCATGTGCTTTCCACAAGTTCTGGCTTCTCATTGTCATGTTCATGTGTGTTTTGATATTTCGGTTCCTACTTAGTTGATCTTTCTTCTATGTGTATGTGCTTTTCACTAGTCTTACTTCTCATTGTCAAGTTCATGTATGATGAAGTGTTCCAAGTCATACTGATTTAATCTATCAGTATGGGATGGGTGACCGACATTTGGCTGCTACTACAGGCTGCTGATTTGATTAGGATTAGAAGTTCTATTTATTTATTTTTTTATTTTTATTTTTTTTTCTCTCTCTCTTTTTCTCTCTCTCCCTCTCTTTCTCTCTCTCTCCCTATCTTTCTCTCTCTCTCTCTCTCTCTTTCTCTCTCTCTCTCTCTGTATCTCTCTCTCACTCTCTCTCTCTCTCTCTCTCTCTCTCTCTCTCTCTCTCTCTCTCTCTCTCTCNCTCTCTCTCTCTCTCTCTCTCTCTCTCTCTCTCTCTCTCTCTCTCTCTCTCTCTCTCTCTCTCTCTCTCTCTCTCTCTCTCTCTCTCACCCTCTCCCTTTCTCCCTCTCCCCCTTTCTCTTCTACTCCTCTCTTTCTTTCCCTATTCGTCTTGCCCTCTCTCTCCCTCTCTCTTCCCCTCACTTGGCATACGACTAACCCTTCTCTCCCTCACTTGGTACATTGCCAGGGTGCGAACTGTAAGAAGAGATCAGACCTCACTTGGTAGAGAAAGAGGGCAAGGGGAGGGTAGTCGGTCCCTTGTACCACCAAGAAGGCAAAGGAAAGGACGGTTGAGAAAGTGAGAAAAAAAGGCGGAATCCGAGAGCTATTATAAGTGAAAGCAAGGTCAGTTTGACTCAACCATTTCCCCGACTGCATGAGTATGAGAAGAGGATGGGCTGATTGAGCAAAGAAAGGGAACAAAGAACAACCAAAGAGTTTGAAAAGATGGGCATGTGGAAACGACTATGTGTTGACCCCCAACGGGGGATTGTGTGGATTTTTGCTTATGTGGGATTGTGCAGGTAAGTGAAGGCTAAGGATGCCTTGAGCGGGATAGGGCCGGGAGGAACCGGGCATCAAAACGAAAAGGGAAGAGGGACAAAGGGGTTACGTGACCTTTAGCATAAAGCCAACCCATGGGAATGACCTTTGCGTTTGAAATTTGGAGTGTAAATGAGGGAATGAAGTACAATCTTGCTAAGGGAAGTGTGAAGTTGAATATGCATGCATGTAAAGGCTCCGAAAAGACTAAGGGGCCTGCGTCAATGGGGTTAAATGAGATGTATGAGAATCGATGGGCACGTAGAATCCAGGGGAAGGACGGCTTCGCCATTCCCCGATGATGCCAAAGAGTCGTGATGCTTAGGGAAATGGTGCGCGGCCTCATGATGACGCTTAGCCTGCGCACAAGAAAAGAGAACTCTCAAAGAACCCTTGGACTGCCTGAGTATTGAAAAGCGCAATTGCTTGAGAACACAACAAAGAATCGAAAAACAATTTGCGCTATGGAATGATCAGAGAGACTACCACCCGGTGTGAGGGCTGAGCTACGTGCCCAATGTGAAAGCTCTCTCGCACGATGGCCCACCCCCATCCATCTCAAAGCACTAGGTGGGGGCGACCCTTCGACGAATGGCCCGCACCCTGAGGATAAGCGTGGGCGGGCTGAGCCAACAAGGACCCCGAGTGGGGTCGACTAAGGCCCGAAAGTCTACCGGGGTTTGGCCCTATAAAAATAGTGGAGGTGACGGACATTGGGTTAAACTGACCCTTGTGATTCCAAAGAGGGCGTCCGACGCATTGACGTGTACACAACCCAAGATAAGGAAAATGAACTTGTGCTTGCTCTTTCCCTTGAGAGAATCAGATTTGAGAGTGGCTGGGCGCATGGCATGGCCAGGCCTGGAGGTATAACATGTATGCTATGCACTTGATCAGCTGTTTCCTTGTGGAATGGATCTAGCCCTTCTTCGTCCGGTGCTGGTGTTCGCCAGTCTGGGGAAGCCTCGGGCAAGTCGCAGGTCGACCCTTCCTCTTCGTATGAAAGAAGGGCTCCGATTACCTGGCAGGCGGTTGCGGCTTCGACTTAGGCCGGGTTCCAATGAAAATCCCTCGGCGGAGTGATCCGACCGAACGGGTGCCCTTCTATCTTCTTCTTTGAGCCCAGTGAGCCCATGCGCTTTGCACCTTTTTTTTTTAAATGCTTCAAGGAACCAATATAAACACAACGGATCATCAAGAAGGAACAATCCCGCCCTATGAAAGGACGGATAAGTAAAGAGGAAGGGAATGAAGGGAGTTGCTAGACTTCATGGAAAACTAACTCACCTTTGAAGATTCTCACGAGAAGGAACCAACCACTGTGTATGAAAGTAGGGGGAGTAACACTCACTGGTCCTGAGAGAAAATTGTAAGTTATGGGTAGGAAGCGTTGGGAGCACCAAGGGAAAGACACTTGTACTTTATGTGTCCCACTTGGGACTTGTGTTTGCATGATGGGATTTGAGCGTCTTGCCTTTCGGAAGGAAAAAATTGGTCTGCACCGGCCGGTGCGGGTTGCGAAACGTCGCTCTCTTTTGAAGGTTGCCTTGTGTTCGTGTGTGGAGGTCAGGCCACCGAGCTGTGGGACGGGAGTTTGTCACGCTGGTTGATTAGTAGCATTCCCGTTCGAGCGGTGGCGAGCTTGGCTCGATGATCTGTCGGGCGGGGTGCGAAACGTCTCCTCAGGCGGGGCTTAGCCTGTTGTCTGGCGGGGGGAGGTCCACTGGATGCGGACAAAGACGGAACCTCGAAGATGATTAGTAACTTCTCGTAGCATGGTTTGGGAAAGGCTGATTCTTGTCGGACCGATGGAAGTGAATGCCCGGACGACTGACTTTTGTCCCTGTATTTAGGCACATGGGGTAACCCTCGGTGTCGGTATGGATGTGCAAAAGCGGCAAGACGGGATGGGGTATTCTGGGCATAAGGAAAGGGCTAATGCCTTGTCGGAGCTTGGGTACCGCGCTCGCGACGGTTGAGCTGCGCTTGAGGTATGGGATAAAACTCTACCGATAGTACCAGCGGAGATACCATATTGGGGATGGCTGGTGAGGAGATGACCGGTCCGTATGTGAGATTGCCTGATTTTTTTTTATATGTTCCCCCTCTGTAAAGATTGATTCAGCTTGGATTGTTGGACGAGATATATTCTAAGTTTATCCCCCCCCCCATCTAAGTCCACACGAGTGAGAGATGATTGGAAGGAAGCAGGATAAAGGTCAGTTGGAATGGAACCAAGATGAAGAATGTGGGGAAATGGATGGCCGATCGAGGGTGTTATGGGAAGAAGGTACTTAGGAATGGGGAGGTAAATTAGGGAGACCTTGATGAGGGATCTGAAATAATTCTCATTTAGGACGAGGGTTGACCTAACCAGAAGGACCGGTTGATACTCTTTTATGAAAACAGGGGTCGGGTGCTGGAAACGAGATGGCGTGATGGTTGTCTTCCCCGATCTATACCAGCAGCCCGGAAATGCCAGTAGATGTAAAGGATGGGGTATCGGTCGTCCTCCCGGAAGATGGGACATGGACGGACCTTGAACCAGCGTATCAAACGATAATGCTGGAAGGGGAGGACGCGTTCCTTTGGATAGAGACAGTATGGACGAATGTCAGCTTGACGAGGTTGTCGCCAAGTTTAATGGATTTGGAATTCTGAGGAATAGTGAAAGCCCGAGGATGAGTCTACTCGTCGCAATGTGGGGAGAATCCTACGGTCATAGAGTTGGCACTCGGGAATACGCTGGACGAGCTGTTTAGGAAGGCAAAAGCGGAGGTTGTGTGGGCCGCGTGTCAAAGGAGGGAAATGGAAATGGAAAGGGTAGATGTGCGGGTGGAACTTGGGGATAGAGGAAGCATGAGGCGACTCGTCAGAACCATGCGATGTGTGCTGCCTCCCTTCCTAGTGGATGCGGTTTTCGAAACCCGGAGCAGGCTAGTACGGATATGTCAGTCCATGACGAACCTCGGACTATACCAGTGCACTAGGCAAAACTTCTTTCGGTTGTTGGTAGAAATGGGGCCGTTCGAGGGGAACTGGGCGGACGAGCTGACCGAGATACTAAACTGCCTTAGCATAGACAATGTCTTCGTCTCAAGCTCTGTGCATCGGGGGATAGTCTACGCAAATGTGGCAATAGGGGAGAGATTTCTGGAAGGGGTGAGGGAGTTGTTCTATAATGAAGAGGACAACTTCAGTGATGAGGACGAATATGATGAGATAGAGGACTGAGACTTCTAAGGGGGGTGGGGTGACTTAACTTCGGGAGAACGGGTGACCTGGTATTGTGCAGGAAGGGGAAAGATGACTAGAGAGGAAAGGATGATGGAATACACCTTCAAGGGTTGGGAACCAAAGCGACTCAGAGGAAGAATAAAAATGCCTATACCGACAGAAAACGAGCGGAGGGGGACCACGTGCGACAGGGTTGGGTTTGAGGTTGCCCGGGGGCTATCATATGTATGGATAGAGCGGATTTGGAACCCGGTAAGGGAAGAGGAAGGCTGGGATGAGATAGCGGAAGACAAAGTAGAATCAGTCGGGACGGTCGTTCTTTCCGAAGACGAGTGGCGCCTATTTTGCACTATGTTAGCAACGGGACAGGATCCGATGTGGCTTCTAGGGGATGCAGAGACGCAAACCCGAAAAGAAGGCAAGAGGTTCGCCAACGATGGTTGGGACGAAGTTAGTTGCAGAGTTATGATGGGAGGATGAAAGGAACTCAAGCCTCCCAGCCTACGAACAACGGCTTGGGTGCATGAGTTCGTAGCCGAGTGGTTTCGGGGTTTTGAGCACATTTTAGAAGTAGCCGACTCCATGAAAAAATAGAGTCTGCCTGACTGACTGAGGAGTTCTATATGATTTCTTTAAAATATGGACCCTTCTACGGAGACAGAGTCGGGGAGATCCTCGTTGTCTTGAGGATAGGCAAGTATGACCGCCTAGAGGAAGACGCGGAGGCTTGGGACGCTATACTCAATCGAGAGGCGGCGGCCGCTCCATCCTACGTGGATGATATTTTTTAACTGTTTAGGTACTGTGGTTCTACTAAAAAGAGGACCGTGAAATTGAACGCCGCGGGGAGGTCGGAGTATGGAGGATGCATGTGAATTAGGGTGTAACATAAAGAAGGACGTGTATATTAGTTAGCAGGGGGTGCGAGGGGGTTGAAACAAGGGGGAGATAGCGACAACCGGAAAAGGGGAAGAAGATCTGTACGTGTATGGGGCAGGGATAGCAGCAAGAACCGGTGTACGATAGGTAAGGAGTGTGAAGGACTAAAACACAAAAGATACGGAATCTCAGTGGGTGCAGCAATCGAACTAAGGGAGCAGAAAAGGAGACATTGCAAGATGGTCCGGCGAATGACATTCTAGGAGGATAGGTCTCGCGGGATCCTGCCACCAAGAGCATCAGGGGGCAAGATCGAAATGAACCTGCCTGGTAAGTAACCCGGTAATGGACCGGGTGGGGGTAGAATTGGTGGAAGACACGGTGTACCTAGTAGTAGAGCTGGAATGGCGTGCAAGAGGGGAGTTCGGGGGCATAGATTTGGACCTCCCAGGGCGCGTGCATGTGGCGGGATCCTTACACCTGTCGGAAGAAGGATGGCAGACCTTTGGGATTGCCTTGGCTTCCGGGGATGACCTCGTGCGAATGTTCGAGGGAGCATGGCAAATAACCTCGCGGGAGGAGTTTGAGTTCGCGGATCCCGAACGAGATGATGTAACGGCTGAGGTAAAAGTTGTCATGGCAGGGGTCTTTAGTTTGCCGAATGAGGTCGTACGAATGCGTCTACCACCCTTCTTACTAAGACAAATGGGAGGCATAGAGCGAGTGGAGCAGGCAGTAGCTGCCGTAACTAGCCTGAATTTTGATGAAGCGTTAATGTATTGGGAATACTACCGGGCCTTCCTAGAGATGGGACTGCTTGAAGACGAACAAGGGCGCAAGGGGTTATGCATAGTACGGGCAGCAGTAAATACTAGGCCGGAAATTCCGCAAATAAGTGATGAGGCCATATGGAGAGTCATCAGGCGGGAAGTAGGTGGGGGCACGACCTACATAGATGACCTATACCGGCTGTACGAGCAGCCATCGGAGGTTGCTGCTCTTGGGGATATGGAGGGATAGTTGGGACCAGAGAAGAAGAATGAGAACCTAAAGCGTAAGGGGACAGTAGGTGGACATTTGCTGAGGATCGGCCGTAACCCTTTCTATGTGGACTATGCAGGGAATCACCAAGACAACAATGGCAGCAAGACGTGTGCGAATGGAACGCCAGCCCCGGTACCCCGGACCGCCTTGGAATAACGGCGGGTGATGGGAAGTGTCCCTCCCATCGAATTCCAACTTTCAGGGATTCGACGTAGAATGGCGGACCGTGACTCTAGGGAGAGACAACGCCTTCATGTTGGTGGAATGTCGGTGGACAGGGATGAGACTCAACCGGGGGCCTGGGATGACTTGTTTTCCAACTTGGAGGTAACCGGGGTCTTATACCTACCCGAGGCTGGCTGACACTTGTTGGGGATAGGAATAGCACAAGGCCACGAGCTGGCTCCCGTCTTTCAGAGGGCGGGCGGGCCGGGTATTGATGCGGATAAGACAATCAGTCAGGGTTAGAAGAAACGTGGATTTACTTACCAGGGTGGAAATGAGAGGTTGGAGGGAATTAAGGGCACCAACCACACCGCTGAGGTGCCGGGTCCCCCGATTTATGATAGACCTCATCTTCGAGAGCCTCGCGAGGGCGCAGGAGCTGGCGGACTCGGCAATAGTCTGGGTAGACCACTTCCCCTTTCAGACCATCGGGATGTTTACGATGTTTCTGTGGAACATGGGCCGTTCTGGGGAAACAGGGCCCACGAGTTACTGGAAGTCATCCATATTCTGATATTTGCGTTGCCACGGCTAGCCTGGGCGGAATACGAACACATAACTCAGAGGTAAATTGAAATAGGAGAGAGTTATCTAGCGGGGGTGGCTCAACTATTCGAGGAGCTTACCGAACCGGAAGGGCCATGAGGGTGAGAACGGGACTAACACCCAGGGCCGGGCCAATAAGGGCAAATCAAGTATAGTCGCTACGGAAATAAGAAGGGACCTCGGACCCGGACGATCAAAACCTGCTAGAAAACAAAGGGGGGGGAGGGTAGACTCATGATGGTTGCCATGACCCTGAAGGACAAAAAAAGGGGAATACTGCCCAAGAACACTTTCTCTAGCAGGGTGCCTAACCCGGACTCCTACACGCCGGCCGGCGGGATAAGGGCGCTCTAAATGAGCCTGTGATAAAGGAAACTAACTCACGCCCCTTTCGCTCGGTAGGGCGGCAGGGCCAGACGTGGCTTCTTCTCAGGGAAGCAATCAGGAAACGGGAATGGGGAGTAGACAATTTTTCTGAATAAAGATAAGCCAACAAAGTTGGGACCTAGGGAACCTAAATTGCCTCGCGCTGCGTGTGTCCTGGGGAATCCTTTGGCTTATGCAGAACTAGGCAAAATGGCAACGGAGGACGAGAGGGATAACCGTAAGAGCAAAGAAGGACCAGGCTTAGGAGGCAGTGCCGTGCAAAGCGAAGAGGGGCAGAAAGACAGAGAATCGATAAATCCGAATGGTAACAAAGGGAACCGGAAGGAAATCTCCTCAGGAGAAAGCTCGGGGAAAACCGGGGGAAGCAGGCAAGGGACTCAGGAAACCAAGGAGGGCAGAAATAAGGATAGGACAAACCCCCAAAATTCAGAGGGAGTTGTGTCTAAGAAAGTGAGGGTCACAGATGCGAGGCACAAACAAGAAGAGATAAAAAAAAAGACCGCGGAGTACAAGGCAAGATTGATCGAGGAAATGATGACTGGGAACAAAGAAGGCCCTCTGTAGGAAGAACCGCGGGACGAACGGAGGACCGGGCGAGGCGGCATTGGACAAGGGGATAAGGGTAGTGACCGTGGGGGAACACCGAGCAAAAGAACGAAAGAGAGAGAGAACTTTTCGGGGATGGAAGCAGAGAAAGCTACGAACCCATCAGCCATAGATAGTAGGGCTAGCCGCCTGCCGACCACGCCAGCGGTAACGCGAGGGTGTGAAGGGCTCTTGAGCCTCAGTGAAAGGGTGTTGGGATGGTTCGACCCGAAAGGAACTGCAAAGACTAGGGAGGGATAAAAGGCCGACAAGGAAGGACCGGATACCAGTATGGTGGGCGAGGCTAGTAGCTCCGAAGCTGGCCTGAGGAAGGTAGTATCATCCCTCGCACGAGCACTGAACATAAATTAGGGCTACCTAGCGGAAGCTAAGAAAAAGTTGACGTTCGACGGGGCGAACATCACGGAGTTCCTAATCGATTATGAGAACCTAGTTGCGTTGCTGAAATGGACTGAAGAAGAAAAGATGGACCACCTAGGACAGCATGTGTTATTGAGCCTAGGGCGGGACATAATGGCCATTATGGCTGCGAGCCGGTTTTGGAAGGAGACCCGGGATGTGATGATGAGGAAATACCTGGCAGCGGAGAAGATGGCTACAGACGACGACTTAGCGGCAGTTCAAAGAAAGAACTGGGCAACGTACAATGACTTCCTACGGGAGTTTACTCTGGTAGCACTAAGGATCCCCGGGGTTATGGCCCGAATAATGAGCAAATACTTCCTCAGACAGTTCTCCGAGTTCGACAAAGACAAGATTCTGTCGGCTTACCAGCAAACGAGCAAGTTCGTAAACACCAAGGATGTTGATTTTAGCACAGTAACGGATCTGGCCGAAAAGACAGTAGTGACCGAGATGTTGGCCTTGCTTAAGGAAGGGGAGGTCATAAATCTGACCGGTAGGACAGGCGACAAGGTAAAGAAGGGGATTGAAAGTTTACATGAACAGGTGCACGGAGTCGACAACAAGATCGAAAGGGTGGAGAACGCACTGTTGGTTATGCAGGTGTCCCTTCCCAGGAAGCCGTAGTTCCGCAAAGGTGTAGCCGATCGAGGATTCGGATGGAGAGATCCTACTAATGAGCAATGCAAGTACTACACCACAATGGGACATTATGTGCACGCATATCTAAAGCTCAACCATGATATATTAAAAAGGAGATGTACCAGGTCATTAAAGGGAGAAATATTTAAACCACGGGGAGAACGGGTAAATTGGAATTCGCCAGGGGGGATGCGGCGAGCCGTTATCATGCTCAATGGGTTAGAGATAATTGCAGTATAGGCCGAGCCAATGGTAGATATCATCTGAGATCAACTTCGGGGCCGCGGGCCGCATGTCAACTTCATTGTGGAAAGCGACGGCCGGGAGAAGGATTATCTGTGACACGGTGATGGAGGAGGTGGCTGGAAGTTCCGAGCCCCAGGCAGAGCCCGAGGCCAGGGAACCAGAGAAAGTCTATGGGAAGTCTAGGGAAGAGGAGCCTACGAACAAAGTCACCGCTGCTAAAAAGAAGTTTAGGTATCAGATTCCGATCCTAACCATGCCATAGATCGACGACACCCTTAGCAAATTACTAGGAACCATGGTGTCGGTGTCGTTTCAGACCATGCTGCAGGTCAGCCCTAGGTTGCTCAAAGGGCTTAGACAACTGTTGACTCGGTGGCGAGTGGAGATAAACGAAAACCCTGAAGCATCGGAAGAGGAAAGAGAGGAGAAAGCTCCGCAAGAAGTCGCAAACCTTCAAAGGAGTAGAGGGGATTTAGAGGATCTGGAGAAAGCCTTTGCGAACATCTGCTTGAGCTTACCAGACCGAGAAGGTGGCGAGGTCATGAGGGCACCTCCCGGGACAAAGCTCAGCTTCCATGCGCTACCCGTAGGGAAGTTGAAAATCCAGATCGGGACTCATCATACCGACGCATTAGTAGACGGGGGAGTGGAAATCACTCTCATAAGGAGGGATTTCACAACGATCACGGGTTGTACGGTAAATAAGGAAGTAACAAGGAGCATCTGGGGAGCCGGTGGGGAAATTTCGTTCGTTGGGTATGTCACGAAGTGCGCAGTCAAGGCAGGCGTCAGGGAATTGATCTGGTCGTTTCAGCGGATTACCGTAATGGAGGAAATGGATCACGACATTATCCTCGAGAGGCCATGGTGCGCAAACGTAGAAATGATAGGCATGCACTTGCACGATGGCACGTACATGGTAGATATAGAGGACCCAGTGACCGGCCGGGGTGAGCTCCTCCAACTCCTCGGAACGGGAGGAAACCCTCCGAAGGGAAAGTTGGCAACATGGTCGCCGTCGTTCGAAGATAGCGCACGAAAAGTGGCTTTCGCGCGGATGGAGGCCATGAGAGAAAGGGTATAAATTATGATTGAGGAGGCATTCAACAAGAAGGAATGGATCAAGATGGGCTTGCCCCAGAAGAAGAGGAGGTAGGAGGACGAAGTCTTAGGTGTTATGGTAGCGGAAAAGGAGTCAGAAGTCGAACTCGGTGTCAGTCTGCCCAAACGGAAAGAAGTACGCATGGACGTGCCGGAAGTCGCACTCGAGACCCCGGATTTGTTACAGCTCATCAAAACCCTCAGATACCACAAGGTAGGAGTGGACTCGACAGCCTTGGCCAAATTCGAAGGAGAGGTGCAAAATGGATATGGTCTGAATGAGAAATTAGTTAGTATTCAACCTCGAGTCGTAGAGGCGACAAGGGCAATCCCGGCCTTTCATTTTTTAGGAGAAAGATCACAGAAGGAAGTGTTCGAAAATACAAGCCGGTAGGAAAGAAAGCAAAACCGGTCTCGGTCCTGCTAGAGACGTCGAAGGAAGAGGCTATGGAGAAGGAGGAGGAAGTCCTCCGGGTGAACCGAGAGAGGCGGGCAACGAAAGGGCATCGGATACAAGTTGGGGTAGATGATACAATGAAGATAGGGGTAGAGAGATTCTTAACGGATGAGGAAACCTCTTTAGTGATCACCAAAAGGGGCGACTGGACGCGAAGCTGATCCCTCTGGTCAGAATCCACACGGTAGAGCATGAGTGTTGGAATGATAAAGGTTCGTCCTATGAATTTGGGATACCGGGGGAAGAGACAAACCTTCTTCGAGCGAAGATGGACTCCTTCGTCGCAGAACCTACGGCGTCGCCATACGCAAACCGGTGGTTCGTCTTTCGGAAGCCCAACAAGACGTTAAGGTGGATTCAGGATCTGCAGAAGTTGAATGCGGTAACCATCCGGGATGCTGGCTCGCTGCCTCAGACCGATCTATTGTCGGAATCGCACGCTGGCCGAAGCGTTTACTCCCTGATAGATCTGTACTCAGGATACGACCAACTTTCATTGGATGTTCGGGACAGGCCGTACACCGCTATGCACACCCCCGTAGGCCAGTTGCAGATGCAAGTAACCGCTATGGGCTTCACAAACGTGGTAGCCGAAGCGCAACGGAGAATGCTCACTGTAGCCGGGGACATGTTCCCAGAGAAGTGCGAGCCCTACATCGATGACAATCCGATCAAAGACGCGCAGGAGAAGGATGAGACGGAAGTCCAGCCAGGAATCCGAAGGTTTGTATGGGACCACCTACAAGAAATCGAAGACTTACTCCGTCGGTTCCTAGTATACAACATTACGGCTAGCGGACCAAAGAGTATTCTAGCAGTACTGGAAGTGACCATACTAGGATTTCGCTGTGGAGCTTACGGTAGGAAGTCAAATCCGGCAAAGACGGACAAGATATCACAGTGGCCAACACCCCTGTGCACGACAACGGAGGTAAGAGCATTCCTAGGCGTGGTCGGCTTTTGGAGGATCTTCATTAAGAATTTTGCCAAGATTGTTGAGCCTATCCGGGCCATGATTAGAGAAGAGGGGACCATGGACTGGACGAAAGAGCGAGAAGGAGTCGTCCAAACACTCAAGGACATATTGACGTCTGAGAAAGTCGCTTTATCCGCTCCTTATTTTAATGACGAAGTGGTACGACCTTTCATCCTAGAAACGGATGGAGGACCCTTGGTCGTAGGAGGCGTGCTGATTCAACAGGATGAGGAGGGAAAAGAGAGGCCGATTAGGTTCGAAAGTAGAACCCTGAACTCCGCAAAGCGACGATACTCACAGTTCAAAAAGGAGGTCTTAGCCATCCTACATTGCCTCAAGACCTTCCAGGCCTACCTATTCGGAAGGCGGTAAATCTTAAGGATCGATCCGACGAATGTCGCAGGGGCCTTAAAGAACTACAAGCCTATAGATCCGACGGTGGGGAGATGGGCAGTCGATTACAAGATCGAACGGATTACAAGAATCAGAAACAAGGTAGATGGGCTGAGCCGGGTCTGCATCACTCCCGAAGGGGTGGAAGATGCGGAGCCCATAGATGCGTTCCTTGAATGCGAAGGAGGAACTCTTGTGGTGGACAACGAAATGATGGGCGAAGGATGCGCGTCGGAAAAATTGTTGATCCGGACTTTGGAGAAGGAGGCGCCGATCGTAGTAGCAGAACTTAGGGAAGGACCCAGTCACCGCTCGAGGTCGCAAAGAGGAGAAAGACTCGTGGGGACCGATAGCAGGACCGAAGGAGGAACTGATAGCAATGGCGGTTGGGGGAGGCCGGGAAGCCTTGATGAGCTTAGTGAAATCTTGGGAAAGGAAAGAGTTGCGATGGATGGTAAACCAAATGCAGGAGAGAAAGGATGAGGACCAGGAAGGGAAAAAGTTTTTCTATGCCCAGATATACGAAGGGATCTTTCGGGAGATCGGGTTGTTACTTGTAGGAAACAAACAACCCACGGAAGTCAGTGCTAAAGCAAGGCAGGAGGCCGAAAGGTACGTCCTAAGGGGCGGCCATCTGTTCCGAAGAGAGGAAGGTGCTATGCCTAGAAGAGTTGTGTGCAGAGGATCAAGGCAGTTAGACGTTATCCAGACAATGCATGACGGATTAGCAGGAGGACATCGGTCGTCCAAAGGAACTCTTACAAAGATAGCGCCACTCTATTATTGGCCAGGCATGACAAACATGGTCGCCACGTACTGCCAGACCTGCCTAATCTGCCAGGAATGGAGCTCGGCACGTGTCTTCGAGCCGCTTAGCCCAACGCAGGTGCTAGGACCGGGACATCTGGTCCACCTTGACCTTGCGCTCATGCCTGTATCAATAGACGGGTACAGGTATATCCTGGATGCGCGAAAAAACTTGAGTGGGTTCGTGGACGTGGTCGCTCTGAAGAAAAAGACAGGGAGAAGCATAGCAGACTAGATAGAAGACTTCTACTTGAGGCACCCTTTCGTCAGAAGGTTTATAGCGGACAATGAGATATAATTTGTGAACCAAGAAGTATTGGGAATGCTTAAGAGACTCTGCGTACCGATCAAACTCATCGAGCCGTATTATCCGGAGGTCAATTCGCCTGTGGAAAGAGGGCACCAAACCTTAAAGAACACAATTGTGAAGCTCGTAGGGAACCATATGGGAAGCTGGCCTAGGTATCTCAAGCAGGCTGTCTTCTCAGAGAACAAGACACCTAAGAGGACAACGGGATGTATTCCAGCAAAACTTTGGTACAGGAGAGAGATCGACTTTCCCGTCGAAGCCTTGATACCTACCTAGAACAGGTTAGATGATGATCCACGAATGACCAAGGAAGAGTTAATCGAGGCAAGGTGTCAACAAGTCCTGAAGAACGAAGAAGTCATGAAAGACATCGCCAACCAGGTGCTAGACAGCAGAATGAGGGACAAAGCAAGGTGAGACCAGGTTAAGAATGTCGGAAAAGAGCCACTTCAGGTGGGGGAGACAGTATTCCTAAGGAACTCGGCGCTAGAAAGTACTTGGTCTGGGCAGCTGAGAAGGAGGTTCAAAGGCCCCTACCGGGTCACCAAGCGAGTGGGACTGGACACCTTCGAACTGGAAGATTTGGATGGAACCGGATTAAAAGGACCCTTCCCGGGGCAACGATTGGTCAGGTTTCTAAGTCGGGACCCAGTGGAACAATGGTTTCAGGAGGGCGAGGATAAGGAAACTGAGGGGTAACGAGTTAAGGACCGACAACGGCCATGCCCACACTATGGTTCAATCTCTGACTGCGTTCGTGGGACTGTCATTTTTTTCTGGGGCTAGGGCAATGGGTTGGACTGACTGAGGTTGAAAGGCAAAATGACTTGGGAGTTTGCAGTAACGGGTTTATGTGACGACAGGAAGGATTGTCGGGGCATTGCATCATAGTTTTTAACGGGAAAATAATGGGATCATCACAAACGACGCATTTGCATAAGGGAGGGAAATGTATAAAAGGGGCATGATGCGGATAGTGAGAGTATTCTGGGGAAGGGGGGCTGCCTACCGGACTAGGGAAACGGGTGTATGAGGGGGTTTTGCAAGTGTTGTCTTGTTATACAAGACCTAGAAGAAAAATCACAAGAAAAAGTAAAAATGGAATTCGGCAACGAGAACGACAGCGGGGCAATTAACAGGCCAACCGGAGGGGAAGAAGCAGGACCAAGTCGAGGGAGGAGGACGACAAAGAGAAAGTTGTACATTGGGCTCATAGCCGGGCCAGTGGTAGGCAGGGGGGGAAGAAAGTGCATATGTAGAAGACCCTCGCCCCTCCGAGAAGGAGAAGGTATAGAAATCTCATCTGAAAGTGAGGGCGAGAAGGAAAGGGCAAATGTGGGAGAAGGACGCAAAGCGGACATGGGAGACAAGACACAGGCCTCTGACGAGGGAGGAGCCAACAGGGGTGAACAACATGAGTCTCGGCATGGGGAAAGCGAGGGGAGACAGGACATGCGCAACGAGCATGAGGAGGGTGAGGAGAGAAGGGAAAACCCGCTTGAAGGACGAAGCGGCCACGACAGTTGTGAGGGGCATGAGACAAGGATAGAGATTCCTTATACATACGATCCAAAGAACCTAACGGGAGAATATAGCCCCATACAGACGGAAGAAGAGGAGGATGAGGAGGAGGATGTACAAGAGATCATAGAAATCAGCAGCGGGGATGAGAGGGATGAAATCTCGAGGCCTAGGGAAGAGAGGCGGTCTCCGATGCACCAGCCGCGCGATGAGGTCTTCAGATGGGAGGATGAGTTTGGGTCAACGCCCAGTCATTGGTTTCAGCAATGGACCAATGTGATCAAGCACGAGTGGATTATCAAGACCCGAGAACTCGCAAAGGCAGGGGTGGTAGCCACGCCATTGGACTTTTTCAGTGAGGCGGAACTACAGGAAATTGCGAAGAAAAGGAGAGAAATCGAGACCTTCGGCCTTGGGGTTAGAAAACATGCCGAGGAACAGGGAGGACAAGGGGCCGAGCATGCTTAGGCACAGGACATCAATAGGGATTAGATGGTAAGTATTGGACATGAATCTTGCTTTCTCATTTGCAAAACATTGGAACAAAATGTGTATAGTATGAGTAAGCGTGTTAAGGACAAGTGATGAGAGGGTCAGCTAAGACTTTGTCACGATAAGTTAGAAGCTGCGTAGCATACCGAACGTGTTCGCGCCCCTTCACATCCGCGCAAACGTGTTCGCGCGAACAGGTCGCAAACATGTTCGGGCGAACATGTTTTTTTCTCCGAAAATTTTTTTTTTTATATATATATATATTTTTCGGTTTTTTAGTTTTAACTCATGATTGGCTATGAATTTGAACATGACTCCAAGGCAAAAGTTGCTTGTTTTATGTTTTTACATAACATATACGTTTTTTCGATTTTTTTGAGAACGTTTGTTTTTTTTTATAAATATTTTTAAATATTTTTTTTATATTCGCATTCGGAGGGTTTTTGGCGCTTGTTCGCGTTCGGGCGAACATGTTCGCGTTCGCCTCCGAACACGAACACAGTGCTACCTAGGTTAGAAGATAGTTTTTTAGGCTACTTTTTGGATGAACTACCTTCGAAAGTGGGTGCACAAGACAATGACATGGGGCATGGGATGAGACCAATTGGGAAGGGTGTATTGTGAATTTTGGATGAAATAAGGATTGTGCTTCTGAAAAAAGAAAATTTGAGTACAGATTGACGAGCAAGCAAGGCATTGGATGTTGGTCGAGTACAAGAGAGGTTAGGGAACCTATGGGTTAAGGGGCGTGAAGAACACTCCTTCCCTTGGAGCCTAATCCAACTGAGTCATGGATGAGTCTGAGAATAGTCGAGATCTGGGTCATCGGAACGAGTGAAAATAAGAGGGGGCGCCTCTGTCTTTTGCTATGCTTGAACGACCGGGTGAGCTAGTGCTGCATGGGATCGCGAGTCCCAACTCGAGTACTAGACGCTAAGTTGGATGTATGCATGGACAATACATTGCTTTGAGGAATGAATGAAAGGAAACCGCACGCATAAAACTGAAAAAAAGAAATGGTCACCTTCTAACCTCTGAGACAAAAGTGGGATCCGTGTCCTTGAGGCCCACCCTCTCGGGCGCTAACATTGAGAATGGAAAGGAATGACCCTAACCAGGTTGTTCGACTTGAGAATGGAAAGGAATGACCCTAACCAGGCTGTTCGACTTGAGAATGAAAATGAATGGCCGTAACCAGGCTGTTCGACTTGAGAATAGAAAAGAATGACTCTAACCAAGCTGTTCGATTTGAGAATGGAAAAGAAAGACCCTAACCAGGTTGTTCGAAAATGGCCCCTGACAAGGGTCATTTCTTTTGAAATAGGCACTCGGGTCCCCGTCATAATTGATTGAGAAAGGTTGATTGAGAATGAGTTGGAATGAGCAATGAGAGATGGAAAAGGTCATGGGTCGGTCATTGAAATAGCCATGAGGATGGATAAAAGAGGTTAGTGCGTTGAGAAGAGAAGGGCAGGATAAAAAAGGTTGAGCCTTAAAGACAAGAAGGGCATGGAGCATTGGGACGGTCATAAGGATTGGATATTGAAGAATGAGAAAGCTGAAAACTGAAGGTGGGCCGACGGGTCGGCCCTTGAAAAGATGGCTATTGAGAAAGCGAATGCCAGAGCGGCCACAAGGGGTGGCCTTGTTGATGAGAGGATGTCGGACCAGCCATGAGAATCAGCTTTGGAAATAGCATTGGATTGAGTATTTGAGAATTGGATATTGCATTGCATAGTCAGGGGACCCTAGACAATTTGATGTAAGGTTGACGGGCCGACCATAGAAATAGCAAGAGATTGAGCTTTCCTTTTTTTCTAGTCTCAGGTCTCGACATGAGGGGGAAAGCGATGCATGCATCGCAACCCCAGGACCTCTACCCGTCAAGGGAAAAGTCTCAGCACGACCTATTCCTCATGAGGGAGAATAAGGGTTAAAGGACCAATGCATCTTTCTCTTTGATTGATGCGGGCCGTCCGGAACTAACTCCGACAACGAGCTCTAGTCAGGGAGTTTAAACTGCGCCTCATGTTGAGAACCTAAACGTCAAGGGCGTGGAGCCAAATGGGCGAGAGAGTCATTATTTTTCCTAAGTCTCATTTTTTTTCTCCCCAACCACACGCCACGACGTAGAGGGGCAGCACGACCTTTTGGAATGGACCACGACTGCTCGCATTAAGTTGAGCAGCACTGTCCAGAGGGAGGAATCGGGCGTGGTTCCGGGTGGAAGCCGCAACCACCACGCGGCGAGTGACACTGCCCTACCGGATCATTACAACCGTTCCGGAACTAACCGCGAGGTCTTCGTAACTGCACTCGCAAACTGATTGAGAGTCCCAACTCTCTTGAAAGAAAGAGGCCGGATCCAAGAAAACACCACTCGGCAAGAACGATTCACGAGAAAACCCTCACGACAGGACGGGGTCCTGGGAGGTTTTGGACTGGACCTATCTGCCAGATGTGAGGAGGTACCTCATTGATGACGCCCGTCTCGTAAGCGGCAAAAAGTCGGACGGAGTAGGGGATGAGGTGAGTTATCAGTAGGGGCCGGACTGATCACCCTTCCTTTTTGGGGTTGATGGGTCGGCATCCGTCTACTCGGTTGGTGGGCCAAGGTCTGCGTACCTCCAAGTCAAAACTAGTCGTGCGATGAGGACATCGCATTTTGAGTGGGGGGAAGGTGTGTCATCTACCAATGAAAAAGCGTGCAAAAAAGAAGGTTACCATGAGCTTAAGAAATTGTGTAATTGACTTTGCGCAGACTCGAGAAAAAGCCTGGCAAGATGTCCAGATGAAAGAAATGGATGTGTAATTGACTTTGCGCAGGCTCGATAAAAGGTCTGGCAAGATGTCCAGAAGAAAGAAATGGATGAGTAATTGACTTTGCGCAAGCTTGAGAAAAGGTCTGGCAAGATGTCCAGAAGAAAGGAATAGAGGAGTAATTGGCTTTGCATGGGCTTGAGAAAAGGTCTGGTAAGATGTCCACAAGAGAAATGGATGAGTAATTGACTTGGCATGGGCTTGAGAGAAGGTTTGGCAAGACATTCAGAAGAGAAAGGCATGCGTAATTGGTTTTGTGTAGACTTAAGGAAAGGTCTGGCAAGACGCCCAGAAAAGAGATATATATGTAATGGACTTTGCATAAGTTTGAGAAAGGCCTGGCAAGATACCAGAAGAAAGATGCGTATGAAATGGACTAAGCAACGCAGATGTTTGAGCTTGGGTATAAAAAATGTCGAATGGGGGTGACATGCATGCGGAATTGGCAGGGCTAGAGAAAACTGGGCAAAATGGCATGAGAAAGATACATGTGAATATTGACAAAGCGTGAGATTGAGGAAAGAATGACGGGAGACGTGGATCGCACGGGACGAAAAGCCAAGTAAAAGAAGCGTTGAGGGCAACCAGGGCCGAAAAAGGGACATGGCTGGCACGAGGTGGATGGAGGAACAATAAAAGGGCGCTTGGGATGGTGAGGCTTGGGGAGATGCAGGGGCAGCAAGAAAAGGGAAGTTGAAGGGAGACTTGATGTGCTTCGGGTAATGAACGAGACGGAAGGAGGGTTGATGCTCTGAGGGTGATGAACGAGACGAAAGGAGGATTGATGCTCTGAGGGTGATGAATGAGACGAAATGAGGATTGATGCTATGAGGGTCATGAACGAGACGAAAGGAGGATTGATGCTCTGAGGGTGATGAACGAGATGAAAAGAGGATTGATGCTCTGAGGGTGATGAACGAGACGAAAGAAGGGTTTGATGTACTACGAGTGATGAATTAGACGAAAGGGGTTTCATGTTCTAAAAGTAATAAATGAGACATGAGAAGTCTAAAGAAAGCCTGAATCATATGCACCTCCCCCCGTTCCAAGGGTTTAAGCGTAGAAGAATCCGAGAAAGGAACAAGAAAAGACAAAACGGACCCTGGCAAACTAACTACCCATAACATCTCATCTTCCTCCCCCGTCTATCCCTCCAAAACCCGCTGACAAGAGATTGATGCACGATGAGGACATCCCGAATGAGTGGGGGGAATGTGTCGGGACTGGTGGGTCCCAAATAACTTCCCATCACTCGAGAGAATGAATATGAACGAACTGTGAACAACAGAGAAATCTGAAGTGAGGAGACATGAGAGAGAAAAGACAAAGGATTAGGCCACAGGAGGGAATGATGTCCTAGGGTGAAAACCACAAGAGGAGAAAACCAGCAACGACACGAGAATAAGTGCAGGAGCAAGGGCATATAGGACGTAGCATGAGGCCGGGAGGGTCGTTGTAATGCAATAAGACTAAGGCCAAAGGGCCCTTGAACCAGCAAATGCAGCACAACATCGATAAAAGAATGAGGAAGTTGAGAAATGCATGACCCCGGGGTCGTGGGAAGCTAAAGAATGAGGGGCCAACGTGGGGGTCACCTACGGGAGCCTCGGAGCGGAGGCCCACGACCAAAGAAATCAGCGCGCACAAGGCGCAATAAAAGACAAGGGAGAGGGGTCACCATGGGGCGGTAAAAAGCCCAAGGGACGTAGGACAACTTGGGGAAGGGTACCCGGGGCCACATGAGACTAAGTAAAAATAATGGCATCCGGGGCGAAATATGCCGGGGACCGCCGGCGGGACTGTCGAGGACCACCGGCGGGACTGTGTCGAGGACCACCGGTGGGACTAAGTGCCGGGGACCACCGGCGGGACTAAGTGTCGGGGACCACCGGTGGAACTAAGTGTCGGGGACCACCAACGGGACTAAGTGTCGAGGACCACCGGCGGAACTGTCGGGGACCACCGGCGGGACTAAGTGTCAGGGACCACCGGCGGGACTAAGTGTCGGGGACCACCGGCAGGACTAAGTGTCGGGGACCATCGGTGGGACTAAGTGCCAGGGACCACCGGCGGGACTAAGTGTCAGGGACCACCGACGGGACTAAGTGTCGTGGACCACCGGTGGGACTAAGTGTCGGGGACCACCGGTGGGATTAAGTGTCGGGGACCAGCGGCGGGACTAAGTGTCGGGGACCACCGGCGGGACTAAGTACCGGGGACCACCGACGAGACAAGTGGCGGGGACATGTGAAAGTCCCAAGAAGAAACGGTGGCACCGCATGAGGGAAATAATAAGGGCAAGGTGCACCGTCAAGATCGACATCTTGACGACCAAGAATATTAGCACCACTAGTGCAAGCACTAGTGGTAGCAAACGAGAAGGCCATAAGGAAAAGAAAAAGTAAAGAAAATTGAAGTGGGAGGCATGGGAGCAATCCGAAAAATCTCGGATTAGCCTCCCTCAAGAAAATGGAGTTAAATGAGACCCCGTGTGAAAAATAGGCCCGGAGTAGGAGGGGTCATTATGGGAGAAAGATAGGAGTGAGAGAAAGCTCCCATGGGCATGAGAATGTCATTATTTGCAGTCCGAGATATAACGGACTGCACCTTGCGCATAGGAAGGGCCAAAACTAAGAGGAAGGGGCTAGAAAAGGGTCTTAATGGCCACTTGACACTTTGCATGGTAGAAAAAAAAAGAGAAAAGAAAAGGAAACGTGAGAGAATAAAACAAAAAAAATGAGAGGGAGTGAGTGAGTTGGCCGTCAGTAGGGACTGCCACAAGTAGGGACTGCCACAAGTAGGGACTGCCACAAGTTGACCGTCAGTAGCTACTGTCCAAGAAAGGAGGAAAAATAAAATAAAAGAAAAGAGAAAAGAAAAAAAAAGAGAAAAAGGCCTTAACGGTAAAAAACGATCACTTGGGGAGATTCATCCGTGACTAGATTCATTCTGGAATATGGCGGTTACAAAGGACTACAATTCTCTTTAATTTTTGCAGAGAAAATCAAAGAAAATCAAAGCCCCATGCAACCGGAATAAAACGGATTACATGCATGAGGAGAAACGCATGTTTTAGGTGCATCCGGAGCCAAAATCAAGTCTGGATGCACTTCGGAATTGGCTGTTTCTTTTTCTTTTGAGTAAGGGCTAGTTGTGGGGCATTGGGGCTAGGAAATTGACCCCTATAGCAGTCCGAGTTGCAACGGACTGCATGGGGGAGGGAAAACACATGTTCTAGCTGCATCTGGAGCAAATATTGAGCCTGGATGCGCTTAGAAATTTAACGATTCATTCTCTTTTAGCATGGGGAACGTTGTGGGGCTGTGGGACTAGAAAGATGGCCATGAATGCAATCCGAGAAATTATGGAGTGCATGGGGGTGCCTAGGCTAAGGGAAAATGAGCCACCGCAAGCCCGGAATGCTGGAAAAGAGCACTTTCGGCATGAGGCAAATGGAGATGGTAAACGGCAACCGTGAGATGAGATCTCACGGCCTAGAAAAATCGGCACATATGTAGAGATGATAGGACCACCAAGGGCAAGGGAGACCCAAAAATAAAAATGAGACACCGTCCGGAATGTTGTCAGGGACCAAGTGGGTCCAAATAATAAAAATCGAAAAATGGGACACGCGCCTGCGGGACCGCCGGCGGGACAAGAAAATGAAATTAGTATGGAGGAAAGTGGCGGGGACGTGGGATATCCCAAGGGAACCATAAACAAGCACAAAAAATATTTGTATAAGCAAACGCCATCGTCGAGATCAAGGATCCAGACGGTGAAAAATATTAGCACCACTAGTGCAAGCACTAGTGGGGGCAAGTGGGAGAGTCATGGGGAGAAAAAAAAGCAAAATAATGGTGTTGGGAGAGCTTCCTAGTAGTCCGAGATATCTCGGACTAGCTAGGCATGATAAAATAAAGCCTCAAGAGGCACAACATGAGAAAAAGGCTGTCTTTAGAAAATCGGAGCAAATGGGGCTCAAAATTGGACAAACGGAAGTAAAACGGAGCCCTCTAGGAGCATGGGGGTGACATTGTTGGGATCCGAGATATAAAGGTCAAGTAACAGTCATGAATCTGACCTTGAATAAAGCCCTAAGTCCTAGAGTGAGGGTGCACAACAGTTTGACACTTGTCACAACTGAAATAAAATAAAAAGAAAGAAAAATGAGAAAAAAATGAGGGAGAATGAGACAAAAAAGGGAGAAAAGAGTGGAACAAAGTATACCGGCCTATTGGGACCTGCACAGTAGGGACTCCCAGGTCCCAACTGTGACCTCATCCCTCCTAGAATGAGGGAGGGCAATCCGGATTGCAGAGATACGGCCCTTGGGGCCATATTTTAATAAAATATGAATTAAAAGGAAGAAAATGAGACAAAATGTAAAAGAAAAATGACCGGTTTACTTTTGGACCATGGATCTGAGATCAGATCTCATGGTGAAGAGGAACTAGCAATTTTTTGTGGGCCAGCCCAAAACGGCTAGCTCCGGAATGAGGTGGCAGCCCAAAATGGAAAGAAACAAAAGAGGAAAAAAAACGAAACTGTGCATTTGGCCCCAAAAGAGAGCCAGATGCAAAAAAAATTGAAAAAGTGGACTTAGGGGCTCAAAATTGAAGCAAGGGCTACTTGGGGGAGGCAAGGAATATTGTTGGGCTTGGATCTCAGCCAGATCCAAGGCTGAAAATGTGTCGCTGCATAGAAAAACATCTCGGTCTACCAAAAGGATTACAAACTGAAAAAACCGAGAAAAAAGACCCACTCTGCCTTTTTCTCTAATGTAAAATTGCCCCTTGGGCATTAGGATCCAATGGGGTAACATTTGAGAGGTGAAAAGGAGGCCGAAGTAGGCCAAGAGACAATCCGAGTTGGTACCAACCTCTCGGACTGCATGTACTTGGCCAAAAAGAGGTCCGGGTACCTCCAGAAAGGCCTAGTAGTGAAATTTTGCCTTGGGATTACCTTGGCTTACCTCAAGGCACATGAGGAGGCTCATGGGCTGGCCGGACTGCTGGTTTCAACCTACATAAGATGGGAATTCAGTCCGCCACTTTGAAAATTGCATGAGGAGTGCCCATGCTGTCCAAGTGAGCTCATGAGAGCACTCTTTCACTTGGAGAGAGGAAAGGAGAGCCCATGCCAGTTTGGGAGCTTTCTGGAGGCCATGAGCTAGGGAGAGGAGCTCTTGAGGCTAGAGGTAGTGAGGGTGGCACTAGGGGAATAATCTGCCATAGCCCCCTGGGTGTGAGGAAGAAAGAGAGGCTAAAGGGAGTCCCATTAGCCCTCCTAGAGGGGAGGACTTCATAGCTATGGTGGTTGGAGCTTGGGGTAACTTGAGAAGAAGTGAGAAAGGAAGGAGAGAGGCTTGAAGAAGGAGGGAGTCATAGCCAAGGAGGAGTTGTGCAAGGAGGAGGAAAGCCCCATCAAGATTGAGACTCCATCTCCAAGGCATTAACAAGGGGAGTGGAAGGAAGAGGATGCTTCTTCTTCTTCTTCTTCTTCTTCTTCTTCTTCTTTTTCTTATCCTTCCTCTTCTTCTCCTTATTCTTCTTTTTATTATCCTTCATCTTTTTCTCCTTATTCTTCTTTTTCTTATCCTTCCTCTTCATCTCTTTATTCTTCACCTTCTTCTTCTTCTCCTTCTTCTTCTTCATCTTCTTCTTCTTCATCTTCTTCTTCTTATTGGGATACTCAAACTCATGTTTTTCATTCACACTCTAGTAGGTAGTGCTCCTATTCTCTTATGGATGATCTCTTGTTGGTTACTTGTGATTTGGGTTATTCAAACTCTTTGTTTTTCATTCACACACTAGTAGGTAGTGCTCCGATTCTTCTATGGATGATCTTAAGTTGGTTACTTGTGATTTGGGCTACTCAAACTCTTATTCTTTACTCACATGCTAATAGGAGATCCTCCGATTTTTCCATGGATGATCTCTTGCTCAAATCTTGTGAGATAGCCTAGTGCAACTCTTGTTTTTCATTCACACACTAGTTGGTCGTGCTCCGATTCTTCTATGGATGATCTCATGTTGATTACTTGAAATTTTTGCTCATGCGACTCTTGTTTTTCATTCACACACTAGTAGGTCGTGCTCCGATTCCTCTATGGATGATCTCATGTTGGTTATTTGTGATTTGGGTTACTCAAACTCNACTCTTGTTTTTCATTCACACACTAGTAGGTCGTGCTCCGATTCCTCTATGGATGATCTCATGTTGGTTATTTGTGATTTGGGTTACTCAAACTCTTGTTTCTCAAGTTGGTTACTTGTGATTTGGGCTACTCAAACTCTTGTTTTTCATTCACACACTAGTAGGTAGTGCTCCGATTCTTCTATGAATGATCTCATGTTGGTTACTTGTGATTCGGGGTATTCAAACTCTTGTTTTTCAGTCACACAGTCATAGGTAGTGCTCCGATTCTTCTATGGATGATCTCAGGTTGGTTACTTGTGATTTGGGGTACTCAAACTCTGTTCTTTACTCACATGCTAGTAGGATATCCTCCGATTTTTTCATGGATGATCTCTTGCTCAAATCTTGTGAGATACCCTAGTGCAACTCTTGTTTTTCATTCACACACTAGCAGGTGGTGCTCCGATTCTTCTATGGATGATCTCATGTGGGTTACTTGTAATTTGGGCTAACTCTTGTTTTTCATTCACACACTACTAGGTAGCGCTTCGATTCATCTATGGATGATCTCATGTTGGTTACTTGTGATTTGGGCTACTCAAACTCTTGTTTTCCATTCACACACTAGTAGGTAGTCCTCCGGTTCTTCTATGGATGATCTCGTGTTGGCCAGTTGTGATTTGGGCTACTCTAACTCTTGTTTTTCATTCACACACTAGTAGGTATTGCACCGCAACTTCCATGGATGATCTTTGATGCAATCTTGGTGATCTAGCCTACTCAAACTCATGCTTTTCACTCACACACTAGTAGGTAGTGCACCGCCACTTCCATGGATGATCTTTGATGCAATCTTGGTGATCTAGCCTACTCA
>BFEA01000285.1:550568-574837 GCA_003427395.1 Chara braunii | reverse complement strand
CTACTCCTCTCTTTCCCTCCCTCTTCGCCTTGCCCTCTCTCTCTCTCTCTCTTCCCTTTACTTGGCATACGACTAACTCTTCTCTCCCTTACTTGGTACATTGCCAGGGTGCGAACAGTAAGAAGAGATCAGACCTCACTTGGTGGAGAAAGAGGGCAAGGGGAGGGTGGCCGGTCGCTTGTGCCACCAAGAAGGCAAAGGAAAGGACGGTTGAGAAAGTGACAAAAAGAGGCAGAATCCGAGAGAGAATATAAGTGAAAGCAAGGTCAGTTTGACTCAACCATTTCTGCGACTGCAGACTGCAGGACTATGAGAAGAGGATTGATTGATTGAGCAAAGAAAGGGAACAAAGAACAGCCAAAGAGTTTTAAAAGATGGGCATGTGGGAAGGGCTATGTGTTGACCCCCCAACGGGGGATTGTATGAATTTTTGCTTGTGTGGGATTGTGCAGGTAAGTAAGGGCTAAAGATGCCTTGAGCGGGATAGGGCAGGGAGGAACTGAGCATCAAAACGAAAAGGGAAGAGGGACAAAGGGGTTACGGGACCTTTAGCATAAAGCCAACCCATGGGAATGACCTTTGTGTTAGAGATTTGGAGTGTAAATGATGGAATGAAGTACAATCTTGCTAAGGGAAGTGTGAAGTTGAATGTGCATGCATGTCGAGGCTCCGAAAAGACTAAGGGGCCTGCGTCAATGGGGTTAAATGAGATGTATGAGAATCAATGGGCGTGTAGAAGAGAGGAGAAGGACGGCTTCGCCGCGCCCCGATGATGCCAAAGAGTCGCGATGCTTAGGGAAATGGTGCGTGGCCTAAGGATGACACTTAGCCTGCGCACAGAAGAAGAAAACTCGCAGAGAACCTTTGGACTGTCTGAGTATTGGAAAGCGCAATTGCTTGAGAACACAACAAAGAACTGAAAAAAAATATGCGCTATGGAATGACCAGCGAGACTACCACCTGGCGTGAGGGCTGAGCTACATCCCCAATGTCAAAGCTCTCTCGCGCGATGGCCCACCCCCATCCATCTCAAAGCACTAGGTGGGGGTGACCCTGGGACGAATGGCCCGCGCCCTCAGCATGAGCGTGGGCGGGCCGAGCCAACTGGGACCCGCAGTGGGGTCGACTAAGGCTCGAAAGTCTACCGGGTTTGGCCCTGCAACGACCCCCGAAGCCGTCAGGAATTATTTAACGTCGCAAACAGGACGACGATCATAGCCAATGGAAGGTGCCCCCCGGTACTAATTTATAGACATCCGGTACTCGCCTTTCCGGTAGGGTTAGCCTACCCCTTTGAACCCATCTATAGCGCAGTGAGCAGACAATGGACAAAGCAGCAAAGCGTGTGTGCTCTACTCCCGGTGGGTTTGCATGGTGACCGTGACCCAGTGCTTTGTCCAAGGCCCTTCAGATAGCACCGCCCTCTTCTTTCAGATGCTCCATGTGAATACTGACAACTCTCAAGGTAGAGCGCACTCGACTCCTCACATGAGAGGACTCTCAAGACAGAACACACATCCTCACGGTAAGAAGTGTCAAAGTGGGTAGATAAGGTTAGGTGCAACGTACCTCAAAATAGTTGCCCCCAACCACAAATATTCTCACTAGATGACCCGATGCCGATTGTAATGACAAATCGTTGCTTCAACACAACCAACACTACACCGTTGTTCCACCTCAACATCAATCGCACATCAGATAGTTCTCATCACACTTTGAACACCCAATAATCACCACTTAGCCTTCCTTACGATCCCCTCTCCATCTGGTTCGCCTGCTTGCCTTCGCCCTCCTCACTACACACTCCCTACGACCGCTCGCTTAGCAGACTGCATGCATGTATAGCATAGGCAAAAGACAAGCGCTAGATGAGCACAGCGTACCACAACTCTGATACCAAATTGCAAGAAAAATGAGCGATAGCGAACTTCAGAAATCAAACAACATCATACACATGAGACCAGATAGTCATGGGTTCGAACCAATAGCAAAATTGCATCATGAATTCCACCAAATAAGAGCACAACAAAAACTCATAATGGACAATGCTGGAATAGTCTCATCATCATCATCAACAAAGAACCAATGTCGATATTCTATCTGGCGCTCGGCGCCCAGACTACAGATGGCAGATCCTATCTAACCTATCTACAATGTCGCTGATGATGTCAACAACTCCCCGAAGTACGAGCAAATCTCGGCCAATGTCGTTCGTCTCAAGCTCCAGGTATGTCTCTCGTATCACTCACAACCTCGCTCCCCAACTCACAAATGCCACATGCACCCAAGAGCCACCATGCGCCCCATCTAGCATACAGCAGCGCAGCTCGGCTATGGATGTCTGCTCCTTCCAGCTCGCCCGTGAGTGCGTGAGCGCTGGCCAATTTAGCGTAGCAGCGCTTGCACAACATGCAGCCAATGCCCGAATGCTGAATGCGTGGGCCGACACTTTCCTAAATGGAAGTGGTCTGCCTACTTGCGTGCAGCCTGGCTGCGTTGGGCCCCTGCCCCAAAGCTTCCGGTAGGCCTAGAGAGAGGTTGAGCCCCAGTCCAAATGAAACAAGCCCGGGGCATGTGGTGGTTACCCATGTCCAACTGCCCGCAGCCTACGTTCGGTCCATGTCGAGAATCTGGCTCAGGGTCTGCCTCAGTTACATTCGAGAGAGGCAGTCTGGACCTAGACACTCTTAACCAATGGGCGTTGCGCAACAACCTGAATTTACCCAGTTGCGTGATGGCCCCAAAAATAGGTCTATAGACCTTGGGTCGAGCGTGCCTTCACTTAGCCTAAGGGCGGCCAACTGTACAAAAAATAGGGCCCAATAGGGCAGATCGAGACCTTGAGCCTCGCAATCTTTTCACTTAGGAGTAAATCGCAACGGTAGTTCTTGCTCATTTTATTATTGTTGTCATCACTTGCTCATGCTTTGTCCATATTCTCACTCCAATGTATTTCGTCACTTTGTACCTTGAGTTTCCATGCTTGAGAGTGAATTTCACTCACTCACTCTCTATCTTTTGTCCATCTTTCCACTTGGGAGTAAATTACAAGTTTAGTTATTGCTCATTCTAGTGTTATTGACATCACTTGGTCATGCTTTGTCAATTTTCTTACTAATACACATTTCGTTAAAAGTGAACTTTTGGATTGTTCACTTTGTGTAACAAAGTCGGAATTCATGTTGGAGCGATATAAGTAAGAGAAATTCATGTTGGCAATATGAACTGAGGAGTGACATAAATAAGAATAAATTGAGACAATCATCGGTAAGTGTTGCTAAGTGGGCAGTGATATGGGTCAACTGCCATCGCATGGAGTACTCGACCCATCACACACGCACACACCCCACCCAACCCCAACCACCCTAGCACACCAACGGTGTTCGAATTTCTCCCTTGTAGGCTATCTTTGAGATAGCCTTTTGGAGCGGCCGCCGCTCTGCAACTCAGAATAAACTCCAGGTTTGTTCGAGTGCTACGCTTAATTACGGACACTACATTGTACGCCATCATTGCGACTGCTTGCTTGCATATGCATTGGTAGTCGATGGACTGTCAAGTTATAAAATGGTATAATATATAAACAAAGATTTAATTCGGAATATAGAAGATTCTATTCAAGGTTTCAACATAATATTTTAGATTAAATTTAGTGAATAAAAAATAAGACTTAGTAATAGACTGCTCGCTTGCACATGCATTGGTAGTCGATATGAGATAGCCCTGTGCCCGCGGTGTTTTATACAAAGTCTCACGAGTGTCGGCTATCCGATTTCCGCGACAGAAAGTTATGGGATGGCTACTGAAGAATAAGGAGTGTTGTCGCGTTGTTGTTATGTTGTTTTTTGTCGGTTAGTGTGTGTGTGTACACGTTTTATTTTTAATATTATGTTCGTAGTGAGCGGGATACGTCCTAGTCGACCGACGTCGAATTTCGTGCGCCAGTTCGCGTCCATAGTGATCGGGATACGTCCTAGTCGATCGACGTCGAATCGTAGTGGCCTCGGACATCAGCCCCCCCCCAATGCACCGGTTCCCGTGCGGGTCCGACAGAGGTGTGGGACCGCGCGTACCCCGTATGGTACAGCGAACGAGAAACGCCATCGGCTGGTTCACCTCTGCGATTTCAATTGACTAACTTTCGTACTGTGGACTGGTAGCTCGGCGGGGATACGCCCACCGAAGGGAGGTGACAACTCCCGTAAGGTGGACGTAAGTCGCGCCTCGCGTAGTGCCTATCCTGTCGTAGGGGCTCGCGCGATGTATGGCTGGCGGAAGGTCAATATGTATTCGTGATGAGGATGAAGACCAATGCGCTCGACAGCGTCACGAATCCCAAAAATTGGACGCTCTAAGCGGGTCATTAATTTATGTGAGCAATGGTAAAGGACGAAATCTTAAATAACGAATGAATTCCCAGTTAGTCGTTGACAAATCCCTTGTATAAGACTCTGAGGACCTTGCCCGCACTGAATCTACAAATGTGATGCATCGCGCAGTTCCCACTCGCGGAGATGTGAATCTCGGCAATTGTGGTGCATCTTTATCCGTCAACACGGCAGTTGAGCGTGAAATGAAATCAATGCGCAGGGGTAAAGGCGAGCAATACAAGATTGGGTTACTACGTACCCGCTGTGCTGGAGATATCACTACGGCGAGAGAGAGAGAGAGAGAGAGAGAGAGAGAGAGAGAGAGAGAGAAAGAGAGAGAGAGAGAGAGAGAGAGAGAGAGAGACTCTATTTGAACAACGATTCAATTCGCAGTTATCGATGTTAGACAGAGCACCTTAAAGAAGTGGTTAAACACTCATTGGCCGTCTTCCCAGATTGTCATTTGCACTCGGACGGGAACGTTAATGCGAGGTTGATGTCAGGTCGTGATCTGTTTGGTGACTGACCACCTTTAAGAAGTGGCAGACCACCTTCAAGACATGTCAAGCAGTCGTTGGTGATGGCTGTGTATTTGTTTCCCGCACTTTATCAGTTGTCGACGCGGATTGCCATTAGCACTTCCAGGGAATTTGCATGTCCGCAGCGTGTGAAGTCCTTCTGTGGGATGCATCCGAGACGACAACGTATCCAGCGGGGGCCAACAGTTCTAAAAGTATGCAACGCCGAGCACCCATCGGTACGTATACAAGCAATGGAAGTGACCAAGAACCTTCTGCATCGGTAGAAATGACCACATCCACGAAGTGCCAAACAGTCGGCGGTCAGAGGACTCTAGTGCTAAAAACATTCTCAGGGGACCTTGCGGTCATGTTCAGAACTTATTGGTGTAGCACTAGATGCTCACCAAACAGTTTTGGATGTCGATTGTATGGACACATCATATGATGCTTACAAGCAAGCAGTGGCTGATTGCAGGACCTTCTACCCGGAGTAGATCTTTGAGAGCAAATTTGATGCAATCCACCGTTGGATCCATTCCGGCAAGGGGGACCTGCCATCCTGCCGTTGTTTACTGTACTCATCACGTGGGAATCGACGACGTGAGGAATCGACAATGAACACTCTTAGGGGACTTTGCGGCCGTGTTTGAAACTTATTGGCGTAGCACTAGATGCTCACCAAGCAGTTCTGGATGTCGGTTATATCGACACATCATATGATGCTTTACAAGCAAACTGTGGTTGGATCCCGACCCCCATCCCCGGTGTGGATCTATGAGAGCAGATTTGACGCAATCCACCGTTAGATCCACATCGGAGAGGCGGACCGGTGATCCTGCCGCTGTTCAGTATAGTCATCATGTAGGAGTCGACATCGCAAGAACCCGACGATGTTCCAATTGGGACGTGCTCTTGCTTCGTGATGTGCAGGTGCTTACTGGCGGTGCGTTCGATCCCCTCCTTGACGTGAAACAAAGTGCGAGGGAATTACCCAGGGTTCACACCAGAAGTGCGATTGAACTCGCACTCTGATGGAGAAGCAGGCGTGCACTCCATTAGCGCGATGATTTAATATGGACATCGGCTTTTCATTTGTATATTCTCGGATGAAAATGTCATCAAATCCTTGTGTGGAGAAGACACATATCCATCCATACAAGTATCTCTTGTTTCCATAAATCATTCAATGCAAAAAATTCATTCAATGACAAATTGCAAAGTATACAGAGGCGTTTCCAAAAGTAATTGAATGCAAAAAATCATTCAATCCCACATTGCAAAGTACACGGAGGCTTTCCAAAAATCACAAAGTACATGGAGCCAATTTCACATTCGGCAAAACATGACTCAAATGACAATCTTTTTTGCGATTTATCCATTTTGTGGATAGGACAGAAGACCTGTAAAAAAAATATCATTTTTTGCGAACTTGCGTAAATGATCAGTCTTCCAGTGAGAACACAGAAGGTAACAATTTCGACAAATCATTCATTTTTGCGAATGCCTAATATCGATCCTTCAGTGTCAAACAACGTCGAAACATATGGGCCAAACACAGATACATTTTGGGAATAGCACAATTGATGATCATTTTGCCGAGCTTGCAGTTATGAACAAGCTGGCGTTGACAACACAAAAAGTAATCATTTTGGCAAATTAGTGGACATGCACGGTTTAATCACAAATGTATGGCATCCCAAGTGCGAATATGTTCGCATTTCCCATACGGAAACAACAGCCAACATTACGTGGAGAGCACGAGATATATTCTAGGGTTAACAAAATCGGTAATCATTTAGTGCACCGCTGAATCCGTAAAACAACTTCAAGCACACATACATTTTGGCGATAATTGGTTTCCGAATGGAGAACAAGTTCGCAATTGTCATATGGAACCAACATACAACATTCAGTGGAGACAAGCAGAGGGGGTGAACCGTAAAACGTGGCGGCACCCGCAGAACAGGGGCGAGCCAAAACATATGAAAGTTGGGTGGTCGGGGTGGGGCGGGGGAGGGGGGCTTTCACATCACAAAGTCTCACGAAAGAAAGAGATAAGCACGAAATAATTTGGTGACCAAGAAGAAATCGTTGATATCTTTCATCAATATCTTGCTAAATGAACCAGAGTATCGAGCCCCACGAGCATGAGTGTAAACAATATCCACAAGAGGACGAAGACGTCACATGAGTAACACAAGAGCATAACATGGAAACGAACAAACGCAACACGGTGCTGCCGCGGTCATTGAGGACATAAGGAGAACAACCCATAAACAAATAAAGGGAGCAAAAAGTTGGGATATTCACATCCGATAGGTAAGCGTCTACTTAAAAGATATTGCACCACGTGGCTGGGATATTTACATCGGAACCTAAGCTTATACTTCACGTAAGCGTCCACTGCAACCCTCTAGCTATGTTGCCTGGCAGCACGGCGCTGCCGAAAGTCCTACCAGTAAAGATGACAGGTTCCTTGAAATGAAGAACCCTTAAAAAATTGCTACAGCACGAGGCTAGGATATTTACATCGACACCTAAGCGTTTACCTGATCAAAACGTTCACTGCAATCCGGTACCTCATCAAAACAATAGCACAACTCGAACCGGCCGACTGCTAGACCAAGTGAGAATAGATTCGCACTTCTGCTTATGGCCTTTCGAATAAAAAACTACGTGAATTTTAAAAACAGGGTTATCATTCAGAGCCTTGGAGTATGTCCACCGCAATCCTCAGCCTGATGTTTGGAATGTCGCTTTGGGCTATCGAAAATGGTGGCGAATAGCCGCGTGCAAGAAATGAAGCGAAGGCGAGCATGAAAACACCGCAGCTCGACCCGTCCGACTGTTGAGGGACACCATGAACAACCACCTTGAGCTCCTAGAGATCCAGTTTCGTTTTTTGACCATAATGACAAACTGCTTCGTCACGGAGGTATTGCATGAAGTTCGCAATCACATCGGAAGAAAAACCGCCATCGTCTTGTAGGAGGGAGTCGTAGTACTCCACCCGTTGTTCTCGGACACACAATAGGGTCGAATGCACTCGATTTTTATGGACAGGAATCAAGACTATCTCGTACGAGAAAATATTCACATCTTTTGTCAATCTCGCAACCCTATCATGTCGATAGCTGCCACCGACGAGCTTGGTATAGAAAAAGAGACTGGAAATGTAAAGAGAGGGTTACCCAGGCAACACAGCGTTGGCAAGCAAGGCCAAGTACGACTCCACCACCTCGTCGGAAAGCCATTCCCCCTGAACAAGAGTTTGAAGACTTTTTCTGCTCAACGGAACTGAACTGGCCCCTTTGCGAACTGAGGAAACCACCTCGTGGCCGTTGTTGAAATCTCCGCAGACGTCCTGCAACATTCTCAAGTCCGTAGCGCTAAGCTCCTCAATAGGCAAGGGAACGAGAAAACATGATGTAGCCCCAACTGCACAAACACCCACGAACAAGTGTGAGGAGTGACCAAAATCACCGGGGCGAAATGGCTAAGAACTATCTGCCCTTTTCCCATAAAAGTTGTATCCCTGACTGTTGAATGTGTCCTTGGCGATGTACTTAGGACACAAGTCTTTCAAGACACCCCGTTTGGCAGCGTCATCAGACCCATAAGACAAAGCAGTAACGCTTTCAATAGACGCAACCAAATGTTTCCGCAAACCTTCCTCCTTATCTATTCCGATGCCGATGGCAAGTGGAGTGGAATGAAGAGACTGGGAGCGGGTCCATTTAAGGGAAAGGCGAGAGATGCTCTGGCAGAGCATTTGAGTCTTATAAACCCCGAAAGGAGCAATCCGGACGTCGCTGCATATGCAGAACAAAGGCTAAATGAGTTGTACGACAACAACATGTTGGAGTTTCGAGCGCCTTTCTACACACTCGAAATGGCACCGTCTCGTGGCATTGACTGGTGCATGCTGCAACCTCCGTCGGTCTGTCAGCATCCGGGAAGGGGTGGAGGGGGAGACAAAGTAGACGACGGAGGTGGCGGAGGAGACGGCTCACAATTTGCCGGAAAGGGGACGGGCGAAACATCGTTGGGAGAGAAGGCGTCTGACGGAAAGGGGTCGGGCGGAAAGGACTCGGGCAAAAAGGGGTCGGGCGGGAAGGGGTCGGGCGGGAAGGGGTCGTGCGGAAAGCGTAGAAGATCTGGGAGTCCCCAGTATATGGAAACTGACCCCCACTGCGTAGGGAGTCGAGATTTTGACATGCGAGACGTGGCCACCCTGAGGTCTTGTCAAGTGCGAGTAGATTCACACTTGTCTGTCAGGACTTTGTTTCCCGATGCCGAGGAGAGTCCATCCCGCCGTGTGCAGTACAGGTCTCCTGTGCTCAACACCTTGCTCCTGAAAGAGGGCTGATGTCTGCAGCATACGGCAGCATCTCCTGAGCGGCGAGACCATTCCTTGATAGGAATTGCGTCTTCGTTTTGCCTGGAGGGCAGGATGCCTGCATTGCGAAGGAGCGAAAGTGCGACCTTCAGTTCCCTCAACTCGGGCGAGCGCTACAAACTCCGAATAGATTCGGAGTTGCTGACGTCGCCCTAGAGGCTTGCCGCCATAAGTGCTCCTCACACTACAGTTCCGCGGGGCCAAGAAAATGTGACGTCCTACCCCCCGCATCTTCAGTTGGGCACAGGGTTCCCCTGCCCACCTCCGTTCTCATATGTTGAAACTTGAGACTGGCGGTCTCGCGACTTGCTGGAGGGACCCGCTGCAGGAGTATTGGGGACCGGGGTTGGTGAGTACGAACGTCATGCTTCGGAGGGTGCGCCAGTCGACGTTGACAGTAAGAGTGCAGCGGCTCATGGGGAAGAGGAGCGCTCTCCGGGAACGTGTGCTGTATACCGGGAAGAGGAGACTCAACGCTGGCAGTCTCGCAAAGTGTTGGAGAGCGGGGCTAGCGGGTGTGAATGTCATGCTTCGGAGGGTGCATCCGTGGAGACTAACAGCGAGAGTGCAGGAGCTCCGAGGGAAACGCATGCTCTGCAGCGGGAAGAGGAGACTCAACACTGGCCGGCTCGCGAAGTCGTGAAGGGGCTCGACGCAAGAGTGCTGGTGATCGGGACGTCCGAAGAGGTTCTGCACAGCCGTTCGGCTGTGGCCACCACGCGAGAGGGTGTCGTTAAGGGAGGTCAGTGGACGTTCGTGCAGGCTCCCGTTCTTGGCGATGATGAAGGCGAAGAAGAACCGGTGGTGGAAGCTCGGGTTCATGGCGATGAGAAAGGCGGAGAACCCATGGTGGAAGGCGGTGAGGTGACGGTTGGCATCCAGATGGATCCACAGTAGAAAGATGATGATTCTTCGCCCACCCGTTGCGTTGAAGAACAGGGTGATCGAGTGTCTGTCCTCAGTCCGGTCAGAAAATGGTAGTTCATGAAGCCATCGAGTTGGGTAACGACTTGGTTGCCACCGAGCTGGTTAGCGACTCAGGCGTGGCCAAGGTGCACAACGTCGAATCCTCCGTGGAAGGCGGTGAGGTGGCCGTCAGCGTCAAGATGGCTCTAGAGCGGAAAGATCATGATTCTCCGTCCACCCGTTGCAGTGAAGAACAGGGTGATCGAGCATCTGTCCTCAATACCGGTCGGGAAATGGTACTTCATGAAGCCATCGACTTGCCTAGCGACTCAACTACCACCGAGCTGGTTAGTGACACAGTCGTGGCCGAAGTGCAGAACGTCGAATCCTCCATGGATGTTGGCGCAGTGGCGCGACAGGAGGGCGATTTCCCTCAAAGGGCGCCCGACCACGGTAAAATTTGTGAATAGGAGCACTCGCATATCTGTCACTAGCCAGCTTTGTGTTCGTCCAAATTGATGTGAGGGGCTCATGTACCTATTACCGCTTGTTAAAAAAAAGTTTGTGGGCTGTGGGTTGTTTTCCATGTTTTACAGGTGTGAGGTTGTCAATGTCCCTGCCCATGAAGCCTTCAAAAGCCGTGTGCCAAAAATGTCTTTCAGGGAGGTAATTGGCCGCTTTACCGAAGAAGTCGTCAAGTGTAGGTTTGTTTAAAAGGGTTCAGATGCCCCACTTCCCATTCTTCACAGCAGGTTGGAATATCCTCGGGTGCCAGACGACGTTGTGTCCCCAGACATCCTCCGACGTGAACCGGTGATGCTTGCCGAAGAGGAAGAGTCTGTCATTCTCATAGGTATCATGGTCCAGAGGGAGCCTGTCACAAGGTTCGTAATCATAGTCTCTCTCTTCCTCCCCGTCATCAGACGATTGGTCGTCGACTGGTTCGCGCCGAAACACACGTTTGTAGTTTTCGAGGGTGAGCGGTTCGGCCATCAAGAAGTAAACGTGCTCCAGTCTTCTCAGGAAATGCGAGAGAAACCCCCTGGGTGCATCGTGGTACCCGTTCAGCACACCGAACACCAGGTTTCTCCGTCGACTGTATTCGAGGTCGGTCTGAGTAGGCGGTCCAGCTTGGAAAAGGAAGTCCCAAACCTCCGTCCTTTTGTTCCCCGGCAATTTCCAATACATGTCACGTTTGGGATCCTAGTTTCGTTCGCCGGTGGGCGGGACAAAAGTGCAATCATTGCGAGTGTCTGCCACGCGTGTCTTCACGAGCTCGTTAAGGTAATCGATCAGCTTCGCCTCGTTCTCCAACACGACGACGTTCCGACCATTGCGCAGGAGCTGCCACACGACAGACGCATGTGCCTTCCCAAAGAAAAAAACAGTTTGCCCAGCTTTGCAAAAGTTTTCGAGTAGACCAAGTAGATGGGATGGGGTCCGCTCCCTGTCCCCGTAAGCAGGTCCATGAGCACTTGTCACGCCGCCGTCCTCCCCCACAGGCTGCGAGGGAACCTGTCCTCGTCCGCCATGTCAAAACACGCCACCCGTCTTGATGGGTCCGACGAACATACAGCTTTCGAGCGGGCCGCCACCTCGTGTTTGGCCGGACTTGGACCATGAGCATGGGAAGCCTTTGTCGGGCTACTGGCCGGGTAGACTGCGACTGTGTTGTCTGCCAGGTTCTCGCCATTGAAAATCACGTACAGGCGGTCGCACTCCTCAACCAGTATATTGCCTTCCCGGACAGTGGCCTGCTTTTGTGCATGGCGCACCCACTTCCCTATCCTGACGTGATGGACGCTAAGCCTGGCCATGCCTTTCAAGAAACTGAGCTCCCAACGAGCGGGGAAAAAGACCACAAGTGCCAGTGCGTTGGCGACAGTGTTTGGAGAACGCCTTGCAAGTTGGCGAAATCGTCTTCTCGTCAGTCTGCGAGGAGTGTGGGATCACACAAATCGAGGACGTACAGGTTGCACACGTAATGTCGCACAATCTCACGAATCTCAGTGATACAACTGTGAGCTTGGGAAGGCGGGCAAGTGAAAGGAATAAGGCTGGTCACCCGGTTGAGGTTGTGCCATTTGATGTGCCTCATATCCCCGATGACCCTGATCGTGTCTCAAACTTCTTCTTCCATCCGTCGTAAGATGGAACGATCAGACTTTTCGAAAGATGTAGGGAACCTGTCATCCTCGTACAATCTCTTCGCGTCGTCGCGAGACTCCTTCTCGTGCGGAAGAGTACATTTGCAAGTGTTCACGTACACCACCGCGCTCTGGAAATGCTTTCGCAGTTCGAACCACACCTGTTTCGTGAGGCCTTGCGGCCCAAACTCCTCCAGAAGCCGCCCCTTGGTCCCGAAAAAAAGACTCCCGTAGCGCCTAACACCTTCGTCCTCCTCCGTTTCAAGGAACAAGATGTAATAAAACATACGGAGCATCACGTGGTCCACTTTCCTCGTCGCGACCATGTCTTTAATTCCACGTTTATGTAGACGTTTCTGATGCCTGCCCTTCGGTTGCACGAACACTCCCCTTAGTGAGAGAATGTCGTCAAGGATCGACAGTTTCTCGACATCGGTCATGTCGGCGAGACACTGCCAACAGAACATGTCCGGCTCCTTCACGACCACGAAAAACTTGTCGTCCGCTTGCGTTTTCTTTTTGGTCGGAGGCGGTGGGACCCGGACCAGCCACCTCATCTTCGTTTCACCAGCCGCCCCTTTCGAGCCCATTTCTGGAATTGCTTGAAGACCCGGAGATTTGTCTGGCATGTATTTGCCCGGCCTCGACAATGGCGTCTTCCCGTCGCCGCCCAACAACTTCCCCTCCGCCCATTTCTCGTAGAACTCCATGCCTTTACGGAAAACGTTATCACCGGCCGTCACGAGCGGCATCCATTGCCTCAATGCATTGCCAACGGCAGCGACATACACCTTGTCGGCGAGCTTTAGCGTTTTTTTTGCCAATGTCCAGTGAGTGTTGTTCGGACTCTTTCCCAAAAACAGCTTTTGGAATTTGAAAAACGCTTGTTTTTCGGCCTCCTTGCCGGAAGGGTTCCCTTGAACGGCCACCGGCCTTCCTTCATTCTCCCATGTCTCCCGCATGTCCTCGAACGAGGCTTTCTATGATCGCTGCTTAGACATCTTGTGTCTCGTGTTCTCATTGAGACTGACCTGCACATACCTCGCGAAATCTTCGTCGGAGAACCACACTACTCCCGCCGGCCACGAGTGCATCTTCCACAATTCGAATATTGGCTCATCCACCAGCTCCTTCACATCAGCCATGGTGTGTTGTCCGTTGACAGGGTAATAGTAGTACTTGTCCTTGTCCTCTGGCTTGAATACGTCTTTGTGAACCCTGTCGGCTTTCTCCTGCCTATGCGTCACCAGCTTGTAGATGGGTGCCAAAACCAAAGGGTTTTTCATCCACATCTTCCCCTTTTCCCCGTGGAACTGACTTAGCATCACAACCTTGATGTCGTCTACATTTTCGCGATTGAGACTGCGGTGGTTGTAATATATTTCCCAAGGCCGGATGTCGCAGACCTTCCTGGGGTCGATGAGCAGTTGGACGGGGAGCTCCTTCTCCACGATATCACCGTCATTGTTCCGCTTGTATTCGAGCCAGAACGGTGTCGCTTCGTCGTACTGCCCACCGGCAGCCCGTTCGCCATCGCTCGCCGCCTGAGCAGTCTTCCTCCTTCGAGGTTTCTTCTGGCCATCGCCTTCTTCAGCTGCCACTTTCCTTTTGGATTTCCCCGAAGGTTCTCCTATGGCCGCAGCGCCTGGATGAGCCGAATCTTCTCCACCCATGGCTTGTCCTTCGCAGATGGTCAAACCGCCGGACCTCTTCGCTTTTTTACTTGCCGTCGCACCCTCTTCCTTCGACGGCCTCTTTCCGACTCCATGTTCTTGTCCGCCACGTATCCCAGGCGCCCTCTTTCCCGAGGCACGTTCTCCAACATCACCTCCATCCCCGCCCATCACCGGTTCCGATTGTCCTTTCATCCTCTTCATGCGGCGGGTTTCCTCCGCCACCTCCTCTTGCACCATCCTCTGTCGCTCGCGCTTCTTCTCCGAAGAAGTCGGCTTCCCGCCAGAGCTTTCGCGTACAGCGCCCATCCCTTCAGCCTCACTCCCTCCAACCTCTTGCCCCGATCTGCCGGATTCTCTTCCCGTCTCTTCTCGAAGAGAATACGTGTCGCCCTGGCAGCACGCCTTGAGGATTTTCAGAGTTCCGGCCCGGAGAGTCCCTGCATCTGGAGAATGCAAGTCTGACGTGTTCCCAGGAGCATCCGGGCCGACCTGCGTGTGAATTTTGCGTGCGTGCCCCTTGCCCCGACCCTCAGCGTCTTGAATCGCACTCCCGTGACCCACTGGTGTCTCAGCAGTTTCTTGAGCCAAGCCGGACGACCCCTCATGGGCTGGCAGAAGCCGAAAAACATATTCTCGCGGAAGAACCAGACGGTCTTTCGGCACCTTCAGTGCGAGACCGAGGTATTGCACTGACAGTGGAAGACGCTTATCATCGTAAAGCCCTTTGAAGTGAGGGCACAGCGTCATGTTCGAGCCGTACCCCGTGAAACTCTTGATGACCACTATCACACCCTTAACATCTCTTAAAGGCAGTCTGCACTTGTCATACAAGACGTTGGTCTGCAGCTTGAGCAAACCTCCAGAAATCTTGTCGAACGAGACGATGGTACCGAGAGGAAGAACGTCGTCCGCTCCCTCAACCTCCGGAAAGCAAGTGGGTCGCATGAAAACAACTGGCCCAAAATAGTTCCCCTGAACAACGAAGTCCAAAAACCATTACGCTTCCCTTGTATGGACATACGGAGGAGTAGATTGTTGAAGAGGTCGTCCCTCCCCGAGGGCAGATGGCCCAGCGCTTGTGGATGTGTTCTTTGCGGATGCCATTATACTCCTACCCGTTGACTAATACGCCCAACCTCAGACCAAATCGGATGACCGGGAGGAAAGCAACAGGATTTTCCTAACACTACAGAAGCAAAGTGTGAACTAACTCGGACTTGACGAAATGGAGGACGAAAAGGATGTAAGAGATGGGTGTGCGAAATGCACACGAAGTCACAACAATTGGGTAAAGGAGAGGAAAGGCAGCAGTCCTAGAATCGAGGAAGAGGTGATTTATCTTCAGGAAAGTGCGAACTAACTCGAAGTTTTGGGAATGAAGTCGACAAGGGGTTTGAACAACGGGGGACCGACGTGCAGTTCTGGGAAGAAGGAAACCGACGAATGAGATCGGTGTTTGAAATGCAAACAAAGTCCAAACAATTGGGTACAGTGGAGGAAATACAAGACTCCTCTGACAGAGTTAGTTCAAAGGGAAGACAAAAACTCTTCGGAAAGATTGCGACCCGACTCGCTGCCCTCGAAACGAGTAAGATGTGGTTTATCGAGAAGTGCGAAGGGTATCGACAAGTGCGAACTAACTCGCAGTTCTGGAGACAAGACAACAATTGCAACCCGCAGTACTGGAAACTTGAAAGTCACGTTTAAGAAAAGGCGGCTTATCTTGGGGAAAGTGCGAACTAACTCGGAGTTGTGTAACTGAAAACCTGAAAAACGCACGACATGGGTGTCTACAAGTGCGAACTGACTCGCAGTTGTGGAAATAAAGAACTGACCTTAATGAAATAGGTGTCTAGCCTTGGGAAAACTGCGAATTGACTCGCAATCAATATATATAATATTATATATATATATATAAATATATATATATATATAAATATATATATATATATATATATCAGGTCGGCGGCGTCATAAGGGAGATGTGAGCGAAAATCGAAAATTGATTCGGTGTTCAGTGTAGAAACTAGGTATTGAATCGGGGTTCACCGAGCTGCTTTATACAAACGTTATCATGGATATGGCGAAAGGTCATCGAGCTGAAAAACGCGGATCGGCTATGGCGGACGAAGGTGGAGGGTGCAGAAAAGACATCAGAACACGTCCGTTGGCGAAACAACAAAACCGGGAATTGATTCGGGGTTCAACATGCGGCAACTGCGGCGTTATATCCTGAAGGTAGAGCCGGGGCATCTGGGAATCTGTTCGGACATCGGACACAGAACATGACAACTCAAGCTACAGAATCTTACCTTCGTCGTGCGTTGAGCGAGCGACCAACGTCGAACGGATATGTATGTGCGACCACCGAACCAGCTATGGTGGAGGGATATCGAGCTAGGAAGAGCAAACCGGCTATGGCGAATGGAAATCTAGCCACGAAGAGCGAGCTACGGAGAGCGAACCGAACACAATGTGGCAACTGCGGACGGAGCGAAGAGCGAAGAGCGAACTGGCTATGGCGGAAGGAGGTGGGGGCTGAAGACAAAATATTAGAACGTGCATGGAAGCGATAGCGCGACTTGACCTGTGGAGAGACAACAAAAGGGATAACGCAAGGGCTGCAATGCCTTTTATACTTTCCTGCAGCAGAACTCGCGTCGGGATCAAGGTGGGGCCGTATCGATTCGCATATCGCACGCCTGGGCCCATAAAACGACAGGGCCTATAAACGGGTAAGAGGTACCAGAAATTGTCAGCCGTCGATCAACAATTTCCAACGGCGCAGATGAACGGAGCCACTGACATGCCAGTGGCCCCAAAATCTCCGTCAACTCCGGCGTGCAATGATGTGACAGTTCCAGAAAACAAGGGGCAGGCAAGGTCATTTTCGCAGTTGTAATCTGGACCGTCGATCGGCATGATCCGACGCACGAGGTCAAGCGCAAGAATCTATAAGGCGCGACGATTCGTTGTGCGCCGAGGCGGTTCGTTGCGCGTTGAGGCCAGGCGACGGTTTATTTCTCGCCGCGCGGTGATTCGTTGTGCGACGAGGTCAAAAACACCGAAAATCTATAAGTTCCAGTGTCGCTGTCATTCAGACATTTTGCAAATGTTAACAACGTTGGATATCGATGCGCTTAGCCATGCACCATCGCCATCGATGCGCTTAGCTCATCGCTATTGCCAACGCTCGCCATGCACCATCGCCATCGCGACGCAAAGCTATATCGCGCTCGCCTGACCATCGCAGCGCCGACAATCGTCATCGCTCCCATCGCAGCGCTGGTCATCGTTATCATTGCCATCGCAGCGCTGGCCATTGTAACGCATTCCATCGCTACGCCATCTTTCTCATCGGTACTCCATCTCTCTCCATCGGTGCGCCATCGCTCTCACCGGAGTGTTGGCCATCCCCCATCGCAGCCGTCTCGCTCGCCTGACCATCGCAACTCTGACAATCGGCATCGCTCCCATCGCAGCGCTGGCCATCGCTATCGCTGCCATCGCAGCGCTGGCCATTGTAACGCGTTCCATCGCTGCACCATCTTTCTCATCCTCACGCCATCTCTCTCCGTCGGTGCGCCATCGCTCTCCACTGCAGCGCTGGCCATCGCTATCGAAGCCCTGGCCGGTGTTATCCCATAGCAGCGCTGGCCATCGCTATCGCTGATTTGTTGGCCACCTTGGTGCCTTCGCGATCTCTTCTCCATCGCTGCGTGATTTCTCTTCATCGCTCCTGCGCGATCTCTCTCCATTGCCACACGATCTCCCTCCATCGCTGAGTGATCACTCTCCATCTCACTCCATCACTGCGCGATCTCTCTCGACCACCGAGCAACCTCCATCCCTGCGCCAGAGGCTCTCCATCACTCCTGCGCGATCCCGCCATCGCCATTGTATTGTTGTTTCAGGCCGTCATCGGTGCAGCCGCCCATCACTGTGGAATCGCACGAAACAAGTGACAGGTATGCTTAACGAAGGTTCAACGCTATGAATGTCACTTTGATAATGGAACTGATGTTGTGCAATAACTAATCTTTGTCATCGCTGCGCCAACTGTCTCCATCGGCGCCCCATCTATCTCCATCGATGAGTTATCGCTAACCATCGTTGTGCCTTCTCTCTCCATCGATGCGGCATCGCTAACCATTGTTGCGCGTCCTCTCTCCATCTCTCTCTACCGGTGCGCGATCTCTCCCTACCTTTCTTCATCTCCCGACCTTTCGTCATCTATCGTCATCGTTGCGCTATATTCCTCAATCTATCTCCATCGTCGCGCCATCTATGTCCTTCTCTCTCCTTCGGTGCGCTATCTTTCTTCATTGTTGTGCTATCGCTAACCATAGCTGCGCCTGCTATCTCCATTGCTACGCCATGTTTCTCCATTAGTGCGCAATCTCTCTCCCTCGCTGCGACATATCTCTCAATCAGTTCCCGATCTCTTTCCCTTTCTGCGCCATCTACCTTCTTCCCCAGAATATACAGCGCACGTGCATTATAGTTGTTTTTAGATTGAAAGAAGCCCCGAATTCAGCTGTAATGACCGGACGTTGTATTTGGGGGAAGACTGTAACTCCATCCATCTCTCTTGGTGCGCCATCTCCCTCAATCGGTGCGCCATTTCTCTCAATCGGTGCGCCATCTCTCGCCATCTATTTTCATCGGTGCGCCGTCTGCCCATCGCTTCGCAATCTTTCTCCATCTTAAAGAATAGTACGCCATCTTTCCCCATTTCTCTCTTGCGACAATTTGTGGCTCGTACTACACGCAGAACAAGCGGGAAACAACTTGCACTTGTACCCGCAGTTTCGTAATGAAAATTCTCGTTTGCAAATGCGAATTTATTCGCTCTTGAACCAACCAGCCCCCTTAGTTTGTTACTATTTAGTCGGTACGTCAGAATTAACTCGCACTTGTACCCCCAGTTTCGTAATGGAAATGCCCGTTTGCAATTGCGAATTTATTCGCTCTTCAACCAACCATCCCCCTAAGTTTGTTACTCTTTAGTCGATAAGTCAGAATTAACTCGCACTTGTACCCACAGTCTCGAAATCAAAGCACTCGAGCAGTAAAGTCGTGTCTCTTCTCGGCCCAAAAGAATGAAGTCATTTTCTATTTGCGAGTTAACTCGCCACTGAACCAACCACGAAGGTAATTTCTTATTGCACAGCGTAATTTAAATGCTCGTTTGAAGTGCGAATTTATTGGCACTTAAACTAACCACGCCCCAAAATTTCTTGTTGTTTAGTGGATAAGACCGAATTGACTCGCACTTGTACCCTCAATTTCATAATCGAAATGCCCGTTTCAAGTGCGAATGTATTCGCTCTTGTTCCAACCAGGAACTTAATTTCTTACTGTACGATGAATAAGTCCGAATCATCTCGCATTTGTACTCTCGCCTGAAAAAGTGCGAGTTTACTCGGACATATCCAAACCATTTGCACACTGAACGAGTGGGAGAGGAGTCGGACTTGAGATACCACTTGAGCTTCAAATCAAGGTCCGACAAAACGATATGGATTCAAATGTTGTTGTTCCACTGTTTTGTGATAAATATTAGAAATGCGAGTTTACTCCCTCTTGTTTATTTCCCTGACCTCGTCTTACGTTGACGTGATTTTCTTGTTGTACAGTTTTTGTGTGAATCGTCTCTTCAAATGGGTGTCCAATCCGTCGACTTTGTCACGCCACCGCCACCGTCACGACAACACGGAGAAGACGATGTTCGAGAACGTAGTTCTTGTGACAACAGCCTGGAAGCTTCCTCTAATCAGCATTGCAGTTTGAAAAGGGAGTTCTCGATGTTGACCCCGACGAACCATTCAGGCTTGTCTACGACGTCCGCTCAGCGTCGTTTTGTTCGCTTAACTGACGTTCCCGACGGTCAGCGCGTATCTACATCGCTAATCCCCGATAGTGAGGGTATTCGGGATGTCGAGACGTTTCCCGGTGGATGGATGTTCGTGGACACAGATTTCTGTGGGGTGTCCGAAACGACTGGATCAGATCTCGTGCGGACAACGGGTAGACTGTCTGAAAGCATTAAAGTTACCCAACCCCTAGCATTTGATTACAGTCGGTCGCTGGTGGATACAAACTTCTGAGGTACGCCCGATAGAAACGGATTTGATCGGGAACAGTGCGGTGCATTTGGTAGAAACGGGTCTGATAGGGAACAAGCAACGGAACGTGCGTGTGAAAGTGTCGAGATAGGTAAGAGAATTGCATGTGAAGCCGGAAAAACTGGCTCTCCGTCGATGACAGCCAAGGGTGCAATGAAAAATTGGCAGACTGGTTTTGTGGACAAAGATTTCTACAATTCATCGGAATCCTCCCAATCCGATTTGCCGCGAATCGCTCCCACGGACATATCGAAATTCCTAGGTGCAGCGCATAGGTCCCCGACCAAAAATCATCCTGGAACTCCCGAAGCAGTCCTTCAGGTTTTGTCTCATCCCCTACCTGGAGAAAGGAGAAGATATAATCGAAAAATTAGGCCGGTTAGAAGGTCAGAACATTCGAAGAGGGCCCAAAGTCGATTGAATGAAACTAACATTGCGCTCGTCCCGACGCACAAATGTTGTAAGAACAAGTGTCTTCGGGTCTTGACCATTGACGATTTCAAACCGGTGCGCGAAGCCTATTATGAAATGCCCCTCGAAAGGAGGATCGAGTGGTGGATGCAAACCCTTGACAATTTCACTATCCTCAACGGTGGTCTGGAAAGAGTCCAACCAGTGCAGTGCAAACGCCGTGTGTGCATCGTTGGTTGGTGCAAAATAATAGGGATATGTCGAAACACATTTCATCGTTATAGCAAGTGCAAGTCAGACGGGATCATCCGTGGACGGCATGGTCGATGGGGATTGTTGAACCCGAGACCGGAGTGTGTGAGCATGCTGGCTCGTGTGACAAGGTTCGTGGAAGAACATGGAGATGCTATGCCTAACGAAATGGTTGTGAGGGGGACCTCACAGAGACCTAAAGTTAGGCTCCCTGCTTATTTCACGAAGCTCCTTGTATACGAGTCCATCAAGGTGGACTTGGAAGCGGCAGGTCAGACTGTCGTTTCGGAGCAAGTCTTCTACTCCATATGGAGGACCTTGCCAAGTCCAACTCGTTGACAAAGTGTGGCGAGTGCGTCCGCCTTAGACAGGCCAGAGATAACGTCTTTCTCCTTCGTGACCGTAGGGATTTCGATGAAAAGCACCGCAAACACCAACTAGATCAGGTCACTCACCGTGCGGATTACGCTGACTGGAAACTTCGTTCCATTTTGAACCCCGCGGAATACCTCTGTCTTATAGTGGATGGAATGGATCATAAAAAGACAACCATTCCTCACATCGGCATGTATAATTACTCCAAGGATCATCGACACGACATGATGATGAAAACGAACCTGACCGCGGTCGTAGCTCACGACAAGAAACCGTCCATTTACGTTTACACGTATTTGTCTTTCTATGCGCACAGTTCCGACGACACCATGACGTGCGTTATGCGGACTCTATGTGAGTTGCAGGCGTTGGGACAGAAATGGCCACGCCACCTCCGAATCCAGGCGGACAATTGCTGGAGGGAAAACAAAAACCAATACCTTATGTGTTTGGCCTCTCTTCTGGTGAAATTCGGGATTTTCAAAGATGTCAAAGTGGGGTTCATGCTCGTTGGCCACACGCATACCGACATAGACGCGACTTTTAGTGTTTTCTCGAAAAAACTGAAGGACAACGATGCTTACACCATGAAGCAGTCGTTCTCGCTTATCGAGTCGTCGCACAAGATACCGCCGAAGTGCATTGAGCTCGATCACATTGCCAATTGGCGCGAAGTAGTGGATCGATACGTCGACAGAAACATCGTCAGCGTGTCGAAACCGCACCTCTTCAAATTCTTCATGTGTGACGACAGTCCCATCATGGTGTACAAGAAGTACTGTACCGATGCGGAATGGATGCCGGAAGGCAGACCAGTTCACTGGTTCCCGGTTGTCGATGGGCAGTATACAGGCCCTACCTCCCTTCCACAACCATGTGTTATTCCCCGTGTCGTTAAAGAGGATTTTCGGATGGCTTGTGACAGTGTCCAAAAATTTATGGACGTCCTCGAACAGCATAGACACATGTGGCAGACATATAGGAAGGAGGAGGTCGACAAGCGGGAGGATGCTTTGTCTTACTGGAAAGCCATCTTCGTCGAGGCGGACGATATGATCCAAAGGCAAAAGAAGAAATGGAACAGGGTGAGGAAGAGGATGTCCTCGGGGCGGACGAGCCCGAGATCTACCCTCACACCTTCTGGCCACAATCAGTCGAAACTGTGGAGGAAGTTCAAAAAACTGACCCTCCTTCGCAAGATGCTTCCCTAATATATGTAGGACCGAGGGCGGACCATCCAAAAGTGGACTTCGACCTTCGGCGCCACATAAACAAAGGTGATTTTCTGATTGTTAGGCCGCCTGATGAGGAACTGTCTCAAGGTGTCCCGTTCTGGGCCGGCAGAGCACAGTCTGAGGTTGTGGACGACCGTTCTTCGCATAATTTCGATTGTTTATGCATACAGTGGTGGGTGCCTACAGGTCACTCCTCCGATCTTCGCGAAAGGTACTCCGGCGCTTTGACGAAAAGGTGGAAACTTTCCACTTCGGACGAGGAACAATGGCAACGCGCCGAAACCGTGGCTTATTCCTGGAGAAGACCTTTTTGCAAAGGGAAGGATGAGAGCAAATTCGTGATAGGCCTTACAATACCGACATCCGTTTGCGAGAAAGCGCTTGTGGCCTTGGGGGATGACTGTCTTTCCGGCCCGTCCGACGTACCCGTTTAGTTAAATGCAAACTGATTCGATTTTGGTAGCTACGAACTCCGCAAAGATAATGACGAGATGTGAACTGCGAACTAATTATGATTTCTTGTCCCGCAGGATGAATGAGACGTTGTATACGAGACAATGCCCTACGAAACCTCGTCGTACACGAGCGAGTATTCCTTTTCGATCGACAATGTGGACACTGTTCTTATCATCATGAACAAATGCATTTGGGCATGAGGAACGCTCACTCTTGACAGCTATTATCTGCATATCAAGCTGGGGTCGGTCTTGAAGGTTACATTGCACCCGAAACACGTGTTGTTGATGGGCAAACTACAATAGTTCATGATAGAGGATCAAATATGTGGCACCTCTACTTGAGTTGGGAAGTCCCATCCAGTCAGGAGGAGAAGGTAGACGTCGAGGATATGGTAGATTCCTGGGAATCCTTGCGCTTCGAACAAGACTGGGATTGTATGGACGACCAGCATGGTAAACTTTGCACATGGTATTGCAGTTGCGTTTTCCTGTGATCATAGACTACCATGGTCGAGTTCGTCTTTTCAACTGTGGCACCCCTGTACTGACTCTTTTCACAGCGGCCAAGCTTTGTGGTAAGCGAATGAGAGTTTTCTTCCTTGTAAGGGAAGACTTTCGCGAGCCCGCGTCCGCGAGTGCTCTTAAGCGCTTCCGTGAACGATTCGAAATAGATCCTCCGCTCGCAAAAGAGTTGAATCAAAGGGTTGACTGTTTGGTGCATGCCCAACTTCACTTCCTTTTCGGATTGTGTGAGGAGATATTCTTCACGTTGGAACACAAGGACAATTGCAATGACTACACTCTACGAAAAGTTTCGCATCATCGTTCGGGTGTCCAAATATTGGAATTCGTAGGTGGTAGGCGGGGACAGATCTACGACTGTCTTTACTGTGAGGATGGACACCAGTCGCCTTGACCTGCTATGTGAGCCTTCCTGTTTGTGGATTTCCACAACTCCGAGTTAGTTCGCACTTTGCTGCTGTACTCATAGGACAACCTCACGGTTCATCGACGACCTCGTTGTTGACATTAGTCTGAGCTAACTCGTCATTGTTGTCACTTTTTCCATCCCGTGGTCTTCAATAGTAGAGTGGTCTGACCGTTGCACACGAATGACGTGTTGGAAATGAGTCGAGATTAAGAGGTGGTTGCAGGCAGGGTTGTCGAGCCTCGGCCCCGGGGCCCCGGCGGGGTTCCGGGGTTCCGGGGGTGGGCACCCCCAACCCCGGCTCCAGACCCCCCCGCAAAAAAAAATTCAAAAAAATAAAAAATAAAATCAAAAAATAAAATAAAAAATAGTGGGGGGTGCGCAGTGAAAGCGCGCACCACATGGGCTAAACCCCAAAAATGGGGTTTTATGCCCCACCCCGGACCCCCCCCGGGGCCACACC
>BFEA01000285.1:517168-530753 GCA_003427395.1 Chara braunii | reverse complement strand
CCCCGCCGCAACATTTGTCATGTCAACACCTCATATACTGACCATTTATCCTCACTTAAAGTGTCGCATGATGCCCTATTGGGCCATATACTGAGTGTTTATTCGAAGTCGAAATAGTTCACTTTTTTTTTTTAAGTTCATTTTTTATGAAATGTGTATTCACTCCAACGTATTTCGTTACTTTTATAATTTGAGTTTTCATGCGTGAGAGCGAGTTTCACTCACTTTCTTTCTATCTTTTGTTCATCTCTTTCACTTAGATGTAAATCACACTTTTAGCTCTTTCTCATTCTAGTGTTGTTGTCATTACTTGCTCATGCTTTGTCCATTTTTCTAATACTTTGTGAATCATCACTTTGTGCTTCGTTTGTTCAAGCTTGGGAGTGAGTGAAACTCACTCCCTCTTTATGAGACAATATTTTGTGAATTGCCACTTTGTGCTTTGTGTGTTCAAGCTTGGGTGTCCCCTCTATGATTTGTCTTTTTTTTTTTTTTTTTTTTTTTTTTTTTTTAGACAAATACACAAAATACCCCATTTATTCTGGGGGGCATTAGTTCGGTTGATTTGTACCGGCAAGCATGAAGTATTTACAATAGTGATAGAAAAATCAACAGAGCGGTATATCCATTGCGGTACTAGACACTTTTCTTAAGGGCGGGGCTACTAGGCAGTCCCCCACCTTATTGCAATCAGACTCGACTTATTCACACTTTTCATGCACGTGAACAGCAGCAGACAAACTGGCGACATGCGCCCACACAGTACGTAGAGATATGGCTTCCAAGTAAGTTCACTTTCACTGGCTATGGCGACTGAGCACCCAACATCCACTGTTCACGCCCTAGATCACCCTGGATATCCCACACTCGACACTTTGCACCCTCACATCATGCACACACACGCACTACTACAGCTATGGCAGCGCTAGCTTCCACTACCCTATCGTTGTTCTACACTTCTCTGCCCACTTCGACTTCGGGCACACTGCAGACCTCCTTGCACATTCCGCATGGCTTCCGCAGGAATGAATGAATGGCTGGCCGCGGCCTGCTGATTTATACTTCTGGGATGCGTTGGTCTGCCCTGTAACCCTGGCCCCCTCGTGCACACAGTCCCAGACGGTACTAGCTGGACAGGACCGGACTGACTGGACTAGGACTGTTGACTCAGCGTGGTGGACCTACACCACTTGACCACTTGCTTCTACCGAAACAGGGGCTGACTCCGAAAGGCCACTCCTAGAAACCTCTACTTTGGCCTTTCGGGACTGTAGCAGCTACGACTTTGCCCTTTCAGGTAAGTAGCAGCTACGACTTTGACCCCTCGGACAATCTACAGCTACAGCCTCTGGACTGTCTAGACTCCTACTGGACAGGTCTACGGTTTGAATTCCCTATACCCTGTAACCTACGAAATCCTACCTACCACTCGCGGTCCTACAGGTCGCAGGTTCAAATCTACGGGTTGACACAGTTACTGTACACAGGTAAGGTGGGGAACTAGGGATCAAGCCCTGGGATCTGCATCAGCTACTGCGAGGTGGTGAATACCGTTTCACTGCCGCCGGCCTAAATTCGAGGTCCTCCGAGAAAATTTCAGTCCAAGGCAGGGCCTTTACCTTTCTGTTGCCTCTCGTAGGCCCGGACTATATCGGGAGCTGTCTCTTGAAGTTCAGATCTTGCAAACCAGCGGTCGTCTTCCGGTTCCTGATAGCTAAAGTGAACCTTGTACTGTTTCTGTGGGCGACCTCTACCTCCGGTCTTGAATACATCTTCAGCTACTATGCCATTGATGTCATACCTTCCATCCATATCTGGTGGAATCATAGACCTACGGGATGGAAACTGATCACTTGTTTGACAAGGTAACAACTTCGACGCATGGAAAACTGGGTAAGTGTGGAGGTGTGCTGGGAGTTCTATGGTATAGGACGTTCCATCTTCGCCGCCTTGGACTTCCAGAACTGGCCACGGTCCTTTATATGTAGGCAGTAACTTCTGCGAAATGTTCTCTTCGGGCGCAAACTCTTTAGACTGGATCTAGACCAAGTCGCCTACTTGAAACTGTGATGGGCGACGGTGCTTGTTCGTCTGTTCGATCATGCGGTGTTGGGCCTTCCTACAGTTGCTATCTCCCTTTTGTGTTGAATCGCAAACTCCCTGGTACTGGGCGGTAGCCTGTGAATCTGATCCCGGTTAAGTCCCTCAAATGGTCTCCGTGGTCTAAAGGATTTATGGAGCTCGTTGGGAGTGCGGCAGGTTGACAGGTGCAGGTTGTTGTTGTATGCGCTGGCTACCTTAGGAAGCATCTCATCCCAATTGACTTGATCAGGTCTAATGTACATGCGCAGGACTTGCTGCAGGATCTTGTTCATCTGTTCAGTCTGACCATTCGTCTCTGGGTGACGGCCAGATGACATCAACAACTTGGATCCGTAGACTCGCATCAACTCCTGCCAGTTTAAACTCATGAACCGGGTATCTCTATCGCTAACTATAGACTGCGGAACCCCGTGTTCACTGACCCAGTGATCAAGGAACTTCTGAATTACTAATTCTGTTCTGACTTCTGATGGCAAGGGAACAAAAATAGCATACTTACTAAATCTGTCTACCACGACCATAACTTGGCTCTTGCCATGCCTACTCTTAACGCCGGTGTCCATGAAGTCGATGGACACTGAATCTCCCGGCTGATCAGGGATAGGTAAAGGTATGAGAAGACCTAAAGGGGCACACGTAGTTGACTTATTCCTCTGGCAGACTTTGCAGCTGCGAACATATTGTTGCATTCATTTTTCATTCCTGGCCAGGTGTACGCGTGCATCAAGTTGGCTAAAGTCTTCTGCCAACCGAAGTGTCCTTCGGTATCGTGACATTCCCCTAAGATCAGACTCCGTATCTCTTCACTGTTGGGGACGCACAAACGGTCTACTACGTTAGTCTTCTCAAACAACAACCCGTCAGTAGTGCGGTAATATGGTTCGGACTCTCGGGCTTCCTTGACTCTCTTAAGGAGCTCACTATGGATGGGGTCGTGCACGTACGCCTCTTTAACTTTTTGTTGTAGATCTGACCCTATATCTAGATAATGGACTATGGCCCCAAAGTAATCAGCTCTTCTACTCAGAGCGTCCGCAACTACGTTATACTTCCCTTTGACTGGCTTGAGCTCGAAGTCGTACTGGTCTATCTCTGCGGCCCACCTAGTAAGTTTAGGTGTCATCTTGGCGTGCATCTTTAACCATCGCAATGTCTCGTGGTCAGAATAGACCTTGAAGTGTCTCCCAAGCAAGTAGTGTTTCCAATGTTATAACGCTTGCCTAAGAGCGTAGAGCTCCCTCTCATAAGTAGATGTCGCAACCTTCTCTAAAGGCATTCTAGCAGACATGAACTCTACGGGCCTATAACCGTTGCCATCGTCTTGCTGCAACACCGCAACTATGTCGTACTGGCTAGCATCCGTAGTGACGACAAAGGGCAAGGACGGATCGGCTACCTTAAGGACTGGATATTCTATTAGTGCCTGCTTCAGCTTCTTCATAGCAGATGTGCAGTCCTTATCCCACTTCCAGATGGTTTCCTTCCTCAGCAATCTGCGAAGGGGCGCAACGATAGTGGAGAAGTTCCTCACGAACTTCCTATAGTAGTTAGCTAAGCCCAAAAACGATCGCAACTCTGTCAGCGTACGTGGCGTGGGCCAATCTCTAATCGCTGCGATTTTATAATCTTCTGGCTTAACGCCGCCTCCATCTAAGACGTGGCCTAGATATAAGACTTGGGTCTTCGCCCAATCGCACTTCTTTGCGTTGATCTTGAAGTTAGCTTCTCTCAGCTTCTCCAAGACCTGCCTGAGATGACCCTGATGTTCATGGAGGGTCTTGCTAAACACTAAGATATCGTCTAAGTAGACAACAACAAATCTATCTAACCATGACTTAAACAAATCGTTCATATCGCGCTGGAACGTCGTTGGCGCATTGGTTAGTCCAAAGGGCATCACTGTGAACTCATAGTGCCCATATCTGGTCCGGAAGGCTGTCTTATAATGATCATCAGGATGCACCTCTATCTGATGATATCCAAACTTCAAATCTATCTTGGAGAAGTACTTTGCCCCTTGCACTCGATCTAAAAGATCGTCTATCCTAGGCAGTGGCTCAACATTCTTCACTGTAACAACATTCAGACCCCTATAGTCTATACACATCCTCAACTCTCCGAGGAAGAAATGAATGATTCGCATGATGTTCCGACTCCTGATCTGAATGCACTCTCATCCGCATCCATGGCAACAACGTATGTGGCGGTTGAGAACACCGTAAGGATTCTTAGGAATGCTAGCACTGTTGAACCGTTCGACATTGGTGTTCGAGATCCGTGTAAGCATTGTGGTGCTAAATTGTGTTATCATGAAAGAAAATGGACAAAGATGTGTTGCCGAAAAGTTACAAAACGTTGTCCTTTATGGGAATGATCTTGCGAAGGCTCCCGAAGCATGAAATTCTTTCCCTTTGGACGTCTCAAACTTCCGACGGTCGATTCCTTCGAAACAATGCGAGGATAATTAATAATATCCCTCACATTCTCGCGGTTAAAGCAACCGAGCGATGATTTTCGAGGATTCCAGGGCCAACTTAGGGCTCAAGGTCTAAAATTTCATGGTTTTTATGCATTGGCTGTGGGGAAAGGGGAACATCGTCAGTTTGCTTAACTATATTTGCATTATGCTCAACGTTTGGACGCTGTGATTGATCAAAAGGTAAATTTCCTTAACTTACTTACACGTACATCCGATGCCGAACTTGATCGAACAAAACGCATATTGAGAAGGTTTCACAAATTGCTACAACAATGTAACAATTACGTGAAGGACTTTATGACGGCTCCTGACTTTCCACCGGAAGCGTTGAACGGAAGCAAGTTGGTGATAAATCTGGATGTCATGCCTGATGAGGAACATGCAAGGCGTTATAACCGTCTTATGGATTTACATGAGGTGTGTGTTCGGATGGCCGATGAACTTCTTCCTCGTGAGCTCAAGATTCGTTTGCGTGCTCCTCTTCCGGGGGAGCGGAAGACCGTTATGGTTTCGGAATGTTCTCGAGCGCACGACTGGTTAAATTTTGTTTTACTTTTATCGGAAGAAATTGATAGTTGGTATGTCCGACGTGCCTCGGAAGCTGGATGACCGCCAGAACTTAGTGCCACTTAGTACTATGCATTTCACCTTCACGAGCGCGATGGTGAAAGGCCTTGCCTCCTTTCTGCAGCACGTCTCTTCCACGAGTTTTGTTACGTGGCGTAGGCTAAAGTTAAATCCATCCGCTTAAAATGAGTGAGATTCCACAAAAAAAAATTACGCTCGGAGTATTATCACAATTTATAAGGATTTACAAGACGTTGTGCAACAAAATCAACGTGGTGAGGGTGTTGGGACAAAAGTGGTTTTATCGTCAACGTTCACTAGGGGGCCCCAATATATGAGTGAAAGATATCATGACAGCATGACAATTGTGAGGTGATTCAAAAAACCGGATCTTTTCATCACTATGACGTGCAACACTAACTAGTCGGAGATCAAACAAGCCCTGTTGCCAAGTCAATGTCCTAACGACAGACTGAATCTTTTTGCGCGAGTGTTCAAAGGTTATCTTGCACAACTGATTGATGATATAAAGAACAAACGGATCTTTGGTAGGTAAGTGGAATGTTGTATGTGGTGGAGTTTCAAAAAAGGGGTTTACCACATGCACATATATTGGTTATCCTGCATCAGGATGATAAAATTCGGGATGCGAATGTTGTTGACAATGTGGTGTGTGTCGAGATTCCTCCGGAAGGGGAATTGAGAGAAAGGATAGCCAAGTTCATGTTGCACAGGATTTGCGGTGCGGAGAAACGCGATGCTTCGTGTACAGAGGACGGAGAATGCACAAAAAAATTCTGAAAAATTTCATTTCAACAACAACATTCAAAGATAAATAAACGTACCCTTCGTATAGGAGAAGGAAACCAAGTGCCGGTGGTTTTACGATTGTTCAAAATGGTGTCGTATACGGCAATCAACGTGTGGTCCCGTATAACCCGTACTTGCTAATGAGGTTTAATTGTCACTTGAACGTTGAATATTGTGTTAACATCAAGGCGTGCAAGTACGTGTATAAGTACGTGTATAAGTATGTGTATACGTACGTGTATATATTACGTGTACAAAGGGTGCGATCGTGCTATGGTTTGCGAGCAAGATAATAATGCGTCCATGGACGAGATCAAATTGTATCAAGATATGCGTGTTGTAGGTGCATGCAAAGCATGCTGGCGTCTATTTGAGTTTGACGTTGCAGAACAATGACCCGCGGTCGAAGGATTGTTTGTGCATCTCGAAAACATGCAAAAAGTACAATTCGATTCTGTGACTGAGCATGACGTTGTTTCAAATGGGCCCCCGAAAACGAAATTGACGGCATGGATGAAACACAACTCTTTGAACGAACGTGTTTCTAAAGAGGAGCTTCCTCTTTACGCAGAAATCGTTTATACTCATGTGTGGGATAATAAACATAAGAAGTGGAACCGAAGAAAGTGTGACCTTCATGGTGGTCCCTTTAAAAAGATATCTCGGTTGCATCACGTGAGGATCACGGAAGGGGAACGATTCTATCGGCGTGTGTTGCGAAACTATGAACATTCTCGTGGGGTGCGCTCTTTTGCCGAAATTTGTACGGTGGACGGAGTCGAATACGATTCGTTCCGATTTGTGTGTCTTTGATTGGACCTTTTGCAAACATACGATGCATACGATCAATGCATAGACACAGCCACTACACATTACATGCCTAGACAAATTCGTAAAACATTTGTTATGGTTCTTGCGTTTGGTTCGGTGAATGATCCCATCTGTTTCTTCGAACGACATTGGAATAAGATGTGTGATGATTTTCAGTATCGCGCAGACAATGAAATTGTTCTGCCGAACATTTTACAATCTTTATTGTTGTTCCATATTGACAGTATTTAGCAAGAGTCTGGAAAAAACATCCGTCAGTTCTGCCTTTAATATCCAACACCCGATGGAGAAACGATTGCTGAGAACATAACCAGACATTATGAGAACAGAACCGTATCCTCAATTCTAAGCGACGAGCTGTCGTATGATCCGATTCAAATGCAACGTAAATATGACTTCAATTTCCGACGCCTTCGTCCACGTCAACGAGTGTTGGTGGAAAAAGTCGTTCTGGCTATGGAAGAGAAAAAACCGTAGTGTGCTTTTGTCGATGCACCAGCTGAAACATGAAAGACTTTTAGCATTGAAACGATTTTGGCGGGCATCAAGTCGCGTTCTGCCATTGCACTGGCCGTCACATCCAATGGCATAACGACGACTCTTTTGACGGGGGATCGAACGTTTCACTCACGATTTCACACACCTTTAAAACCTGATAACACCCGTCCCTTCTTGCGGAGCTTATCCGCCGTGCCGACTTGATTATTTGGGACGAGGTTTCGATGAGTAGCAAGTTTCACTTGGAAGCTTTTGACATCACGCTTCGGGACCTTTGTAACAATGACGAGCCGTTTCGTGGGAAAGTTCTACTTCTAGTTGGGAATTTTATATAAGTTTTGCCCGTTGTGAAACACGGATCGTGAGCGCAACAAATTGATGCGACCATGAAAATGTCTCCTTTGTGGAAACTTTTTGAGGTTCAATAACTAACCGAAAATATGCGAATCTTAAGCTTAGGGAATGATGAAAAAACATGAATGTATGCCCACTTTTTGATGCGCATTGGGAATGGTGACCATCCTCGTGTTGTTCCTAATGAACCTGCTGCGGTTAGATTGCCACGTGAGATTTGTACGGATAAACCAATTGATGAGTTGATTTCATGGGCGTTTGATGATATGTCGAACTATATGGGGGATGCCGAGAAGTTCTTGCCTCGATTAATTATATGCCCGACTAATGACGATACCGGTTATGTCAACAACTGTATTCTTGACGACTTCCCTGGGGAGGTGTGTGACCTTTTCGGCGTTGATTATCCTAATTCGGATGATACCAGGCTTGGTATTGAGTGAGAAGTTCTTAAACTCTCTCAACGAATCTGACCTTCCACCTCACAAGATGCGCTTAAAAATTGGTGCGTGTGTGATGCTTTTGCGAAATTTGTCACCGAAGCAAGGACTTTGCAATGGTACAAGGATGATTCTGAAGAAGATCGTTAATGATGATTTGTTGGAAGTGACAATAATGCACACGGGTAAAACAACATTGATCCCCAAGATTGATCTGACAAGCGATGGTGAGACAACTGGGTTCAAATGGTTCAGGAGGCAATTTCCAGTTCGTCTTGCTTTTGTTGTAACGATTAACAAGTCGCAAGGACAATCCGTATTGCGTGTCGGGGTTTGACTACACAAACCGGTTTTTGCGCATGACGAACTGTACGTTGGTTTGTCGCGTGTTGGCCATCCCAACAACATCCGTGTTGTGTTGCCTGATAATTTTTTTTTAACGAAGAATATTGTATATCATGAACTTTTGGGATGAATCCTTCTTTTTTTTTTTCATCGAGCCTTGGCATTCCAAATAATATTGTCATATTCTTTCTTTGCAGGCGACTCCCCGCATAAGCACAACACTCGTGCTAAGAGGAAAGCAATGAGAAACAATAATACCACTCAATATCATACGAATGTTACGTCAAAAGTTGGAGCCGAACATTCAGAGAGGTCAAAGAAAAGTGAAAATGATGGGAGGTCGGTGAATTTTGGAAGTGAACATCCTCGGGACGATCATCATGTTTTTGGTGAGGCTGAACGCCGATGTTCGCAAGGGAATACCCTTGATGATGCTGAGAACATGGTTGTGGAGGGGGGGGGGTGACGATTGTCGTGCCGATGACGATGGTTCACTTAGAGGTCAGTCAGCCTGGGTTTGGTAGGCCTATTAACCGTACATTTGTCGATGATGAGGATGATAACGTTACGGGCGATTCGAAAGAAGACTATGTTGAATCTACTTTCAAGAGGAAAAAAAATCGTGATGCGAAAACTAATCTTTTGGATTCCCTCCAAATTCTAAAGCCTACCTTGGCTGATAATTAGGTGGGACGACAACCTTTTGTTGATGAAACGGGAACTCTGATTGTAAGAGCGTTGAATGCGCCTCTTGATGATGCACTTTCATCTCTTCCGTTTTAAGCACCGCTCGCTGGACGTGCACGTGTTCATGATTCGTCTTCTCAATCTCAACGCAGTGGACGCAAAAGACAAGTTTGCGCTACATCGCAACCACAAAATCCTCTGAGGGTTATTGTGGTGCCCGATGATAACGATGCATCCACAATTCGCACTCTGAATTCGCACACTTACCTTGCTAGATGGTTTGACGATGCGAAGAAGGTTGACATCCAAAATGTCTTGACTGAGGTGCTTTTTGAAATGTTTGTCAAAAGTGTCACAGTTGTAAAAGATTGACAAATATGGAAAAACTTCCTGGAGTGGAAAAAAAACAAACTCACTAATGTTTTGGATTTGGATGCTTCTTCTATGTTGCAATCACTTTTGAACGATGAGTTCATCGCTAGGTCCAATGAAGAGATTACTTGAATGACATTTGATTTGCCACATTGTCCGACAGAAGGGACCATTCCCCAAGCCTTTCACAAATATGCACGGATACAGCAACTTCTCAAAAGGATTCCTCCCGTGGTTGCTTTTTCCACTCCTCATTTCACTTCGGTCCGTAGACTCCCCCTTCAAATTTTCAACGTCTTGCGGATTATGCTTCACCCTCTAATATGTCAACGCTGATTGTAATTACTTCTATTGTTTCTGCTTTGCCGGTCGCTACGGCTACTCCGTCTCCTGTCAGTTGTGTTGTGTCCGCTTATACACCATCAAGAGACAATCTGCATGTCCATACATGACCATTACAACAACCAAGTTCTTCTAATTTTAACATTACCATGTACGACTCTGTTGAATCTATTGGTCCGAAAAAGACACTTGCACACCTGTCATAGCTTGACAGTTCTACAGGGTGCAAGATATTGTGGAAACAGCAGCGGAATTGAATACGAGTATGAACACTTGAAGATGTGTGGATGCTTTAATTCATATCGATTACAATAGACAATGACATACTCGATTCGGAACTTTCGAGGAGTATCGTCGCAAAGTGTTGTAGCGAGTTCCTGTTCGTGAGGTGTTGCAAGACTATCGTTCTAGTGAAGGAAGTTGATTGGTCTTATAAGAGAGAGAGGAAGACAAAGATGTTGATTGGGCGGTTGTCCAAGCGTTGCCTTAATGACAAATTTTTAGATGGTCGTCTTCGGTTTCAGTTACGTAACTGCCCCTACAAGAGAGATGGGAAGGGAAAGACAAATAAATAAGGGGGAAATGAGAGAGAGAGAGGTGGGGGGGGGGGAGAGAGAGAGAGAGAGAGAGAGAGAGAGAGAGAGAACGAGAGAACGAGAGAGAGAGAGAAAGAGAGAGAGAGAGAGAGAGAGAGAGAGAGAGAGAGAGAGAGAAAGAGAAAAAAAATAAAATAAATTGACGTAATATTATTCCGCTTTTCTAAGTCAATATTGATTCCACTACACAATAATTGTACCTTGATCATACCGCGGCCAGTTGCTTACTTAAATGAAACGAAAAATCTTCATATCAAACTTTTTTTCTTTTTTTACTCGTGTTTTTTTTTTTTTTGTTCTTTGCGCTTTTGTTGCTCCTTTCTCTCTCTCTCTCTCTCTCTCTCTCTATCTATCTATCTATCTATCTATCTATCTATCTTTCTCTCTTTCTCTCTTTCTTTCTCTGTCTATCTTTTTTTTTCTTTTTTTCTTTGTCTGTCTCAGTCACTCCTCGCCTTTTCTCTTACATTTTTGTTTTCTATTTGTTATTTTTTTAATACGTGAATTAAAGTTGGACTTAGTAGCCAGTTACTCTTATTTTTGCAGGCGTGGCCCGCACCGCTAGCACAGCGGGGGCTTAGCTAGTATATATATATATATATAAAATATGAAATATATGTATGAGTTTAGGACTGCACGTACATAGGGCCACAGACCCATATTTCCCTCCCGACTGTTGGCCCTCCACATGCAATGCTGAAGGAAAAAATATACGAGGTCGTGAGCACAATTACTCAAACTAAGTACTATGAATGTCTCTTAGAGCAAGGAAAAGCTTTGTGCATTCATTTCTTGAAGACCTGCAGAAGGACCGCACCAAGATGTCGGAACCCGTCACTTTTTTTCCGTGGCGTTGAGAAATGCCATTGGAGCGGCGGACAACTACGTGGAGAAATTTCGAGCTTGTCACTTCCATTCCTGTGAGGTGGGAACGGCCTTGGGGCAACGGCCAGAAGAACTTCGAGGTGGGCTGGCAGTAGAAAACTGGCACTCCACACTGTTGAGTGTGGGCGGGGATTGGGGAAAGAGAGAGAGAGAGAGAGAGAGAGAGAGAGAGAGAGAGAGAGAGAGAGAGAGAGAGGAGGTCGCTACACACTGTTGCAGTGCTGCGTGCACACAGGGCTTGCACAAAGAGAGAGAGAGAGAGTGCGCGCGCGCGCGCGCGCGAGAGAGAGAGAGAGGAGGTCGCTACACACTACTGCAGTGCTGCGCGCACGCTGGGCTTCCACAGAGAGAGAGAGAGAGAGAGAGAGAGAGAGAGAGAGAGAGAGAGAGAGAGAGAGACAGGAACGAAGGGAGCACGACGGGAAGGAAATCTCAGTAGCACGACGGGGACGGAACAACAGGAGCACACCGGGAAGAGAACAAAGAGACAAGATGCAGTTGTTTGGAGGTAATACCAGCGACTACCCTTCTTTTCTTCTTTGTGATTACTTGTATGTATCTTTCCACACATCCTTTACGTATGTATCTTTCCTGGTTCTGGCGGAATATACGTTCAGGCATAGTAGAAAGATACATGCGTGGCTAAACAAACCCAAAAGAAAGGATGGGGGAGCCTAAAAAAAGATAAAGATTGTCAATAACTTTGGGGAATGTATCTGTCCACATTCTAGCGGAAGAAACATTATACCTGTATGTTGATTCTTCCACTAGAACATGGAAAGATACATTCCCGGACGTTATTGACAACTTTTTTTTTTCCAGGTTCCCCCTTTATTTCTTTTAGGCTTGTTGAGCCACATGTGTATCTTTCCACATTTTAGCAGAAGTTATATTTAAGTAGAACGTATTTATCTTTCAGTAGGATGTTGATAGGTACATCCACAAAAGTTATCAACCACCTTTTTCGCCTTCTACGTCATGGGAAAGAGTCTTGCACATCATGACACGTACTTGCACATCATGACACGTAGCAGCAATCAATGACATACAAAACTTCGTAACATGTGGCAGCAACCAACCTCTGACAACCACGACACATGATAGAGTCGTCAACAACCTGATGCGTGACGGAGTCCTCAACCAACTTTTTTTTTTTTTTCTTGCCAGTTTGTTTGCCTCCCTGTGTATTCGTTACTCTGCCCACTTGCTTGTCTTGTTGATGCTTAGGGTGAGATCCCACTCGCAAAGACGATTGGAATTGGTGTCTGAATCTGGACGTTTTTGTGGAGAGGTGCAAAAGATTGTGATTGATCTGCTTTTCTGCATCTCTGCGTGGAACACGTCCATATACAGACACTTACTCCAATCCGCTTTTTCAGTGGGATCTGACCCTTACTTGGTCGCCTTGCTATTAGCTTGCCTGCCCTACTTGCTTGCATGCCTTGCTGTTTGCTTGCTTAGCGTTGCTATTTGCTTGAGTGCCTCGCCAGTTGCTTTCCTGCTTGCCGGACTGTCCTCCTGGTTTGTTATTTGTATTTTTGCTTCGTTGTTTGCCACACGTTCGCTCTCCAGCCCACCCTTCCCTTTGCTTTACTTCTGTCTGGTTTGTGATCTCATCTGCCTGGCTGCCATCCAACTTTATCTTTCATGGATGTATCTTTCCACGTTACAGCGGCAGATACATTGGGGTAGATTGTTCATTCAGGTGGACTGTATCTTCCCCAAGAACGTGGAAAGATAGAATGTATATTCCGCTCTAAAGTGGAAAGATACATCCCGTGAAGCTTTGGACTCCTCCTCCTTTTTCTTTGATAGGATGAACACCGCACCGGCCAAGAGGTAAGTCTCCAACCCCACGGCAAGCCTCAAACCACTTCCATCCATAGGATGAGCAAAATCGAATGAATCTTTCGCTAAAACACAGAAACATACAGTACTATACTTATGTGTGTGCGTGAGTGTGTGTGCGTGTGTGTGTGTGTTTGTGTGTGTGTGTGCATGTGTGTGTGTGCGTGTGTGTGTGTGTGTGTGTGTGAGAGAGAGAGAGAGAAGAGAGAGAGAGAGAGAGAAAGAGAGGGAGAGAGAGGGAGAGAGAGAAAGAGAGAGAGAGAGAGACTATGTCCATCAATAGGATCATCAATAGGATGAGCAAAATCGAAATGAATCTTCCAATAGAATATGAAAATATACACTGTTGTCCAGCCATTCGCGCTGAGAGATAGAGAGAGGCTACTTTCATTGATAGGATGAGCAAAATCGGAATGAATCTTTCGCTA
>BFEA01000285.1:483748-496230 GCA_003427395.1 Chara braunii | reverse complement strand
CAATCCACTCTGTAAACATGTCACTCAGTAAAACACGCCAACCTCATCAATAACTGATGAGAAGTTTAGGAAATGTCATTATACAACATATTTTCAAAATTGCCTACAATACACATTTTCACCCAGAATGTTCACACTAAGTAAACATGTGAACCTCTTTTTTCCAAACCTAGAACCTGAAATTCTCATTGACTTTCCTATCTAACCATGAACAAAATGTCAAATTCTATTCTAAGTCTCATATCAGAAATACTATCTTGTGAGAAACCGAACGGAGGGAAGTGACCTTCTGCAAGCAAAGATGCAAAACCTAACATAAAAACATCACAACTAGAAGAATCCTTTTGAGCAGGATTCCCATCTACTGATGTATCAAAGTAGGATGTAGGCTCCTCCACATGATATTTTTCCCGAAGATCTTGTCGATGAAACTTCGCTCTGAAAAAACCTGCCAAAAGTTCGAGGGTTGGACCGTAGTCAACACGATGCAAAGAGTCTACGAGGCGGAATTTACACTCTGAGCGATCTATACTGACATAAGCTAAGGCTCAATGATTTCCGAAATGGAGAGGGATAATTACCAAATCGAAATTGAAAAGATTTATGTCCTTCACCCATCTCGTCCACATGTCGAATCCACCTTCTTGATGTAGTCATTGGTGATCTGAACGGCTAGCAAGTACAAATTGACGACTTCATCATTTAACCATTCTCCATCCTTGGCGGCGACCATGACGTCTTTCTATTCCACCTCCCCTTGTAATCGACAATGTCGTATTCTTCATTCTCTTCAGTGCTGCCGATAAGCATTTCAAGATACTCCTTTTCTTCTACAGTAAGGTGTGCTGTTGCTAAAGGAATCAGGAACGAAGGGTCATGCACTGCATACAAACACACATATAAACAACAATAGAGCGACTAAGACTTCACACAAAAATAAGTGATAGACTACATAGATATGAGCTCATGTTGTTGGTTGTCTATCTGTTTCGTCATCAGTGCTGTTATCCATAACAGATAAACTACAACTTGCGCGATGCAATTTCTTCCCTTCTGTGCGGCTTATTCCAACAACTTTAAACATCCTTGAGGCGGCTGGCTTCACAGATGAAAACGTCATGAGTGTACGAGTTATTCTCTCATTTTTTGGCAATAACGGCAAAGTTGACAAAGCTTGCAAGCCACGACGAATGATATTCTTCTCTCTCTTCCTTTGCAAGTGTACATGTGTCGTTTTCCACAGTTCTTTTCGTCGCCCTGCATGATTGACAAGATAAAACATAATGAGTTACAATTTCGACTTTTCGTTGTTGAAACTGACTCATAAATACCAATACAAAATATATGGCAATTGCACTAAGTCTTCATACAAAACAATTGCAGTATTTCTCTTCAGAAAACACACAGTTCCAAAGCTAGGTAAATAAACAATACATCTAAGGGATCGACACAATGGGAGATGAGTGCATGTGATGTACCTACTAATCCGCATATAGTATTAAATATTCCTCCTAAGATAAGAAAGTGCTCACCTCGATGGCTAACTCTCAGTTTTTCTTCAACACGACCTTCTGTCACACCTTCCATATGCAATGGCGCAATAGAGATTCCTCCATAGCTATCATGAGGTTGGCAGACTGTGGTGTTTGAGGTTGTTCAAGCGTTTGTTGAGGTTGTACAAGTAGACCTTGCTCCGGTGTACTTAGTACTATATGTCCTTCATCCTCTTCGATGCCCTGTACATGGAGTGTTTCTTCCTCCTTTACGCCCTCAAAAGTGTCCTGGAAAGTGTCGCTTACTTCGGCTGGCATCGTCGACGACGCCATCTGTAATTCCGTGAGTGTACCAGTAATATCCACTTCCATAGCGACACTGTCGCACACTAGTATCGTAGTCACCCAAACTTGGTCAGTTGTACTCACGCCCTCGCAACTCACACTGCCTTTTCGTCCCGAAGTTTTGGCACTCGCACCGACAATCGATCCCCATTGTTGTGTCGGGTTGGACTCAACCACGAGTTTCTCCGCTCGGTGAAGCTGGGAGCGCTCCAATAGTGGACCCCTGTCGTGTTCAACTCGACCGTCGTGTGACCCTTCGAAAGGTGAAACAACGTTGATTGGTCTCGAAGCCTTGCCACTTGTACCAGCGATTGATCCCGATCCCACTGTCGGGTTCGACTCGACAGTGAGTTTCTTCGCTTGGTCAAGCCGTGAGCGCTCGAATGCTGGACGAGTGTCGTGTTCGACATGACCGTGTGACCCTTTGATAGGTGAAGCACCGCCGACAGTTGTACTACCCCCCCTTGGTCCCGAAGCCTTGCCAGTTGCACCGGCGATCATTCCCGATCCCACTGTCGGGTTCGACTCGACTGTGAGTTTCTTCGCTTGGTCAAGCCGGGAACGCTCCAATGCGAGGCCACTGTCGTGTTCGACTCGACCGTGGGACCCTTCGACAGTTGAACCACCGCTCGATCATGATCCCTTGCGCTCTATTGCTTGAGGCCCCTGAGACCCTTCGACAGTTGAACCACCGCCGCTTGATCCTGTAGGTTTGCCATGCCCACCGCCGCTTGGTGCTGATCCCTTGCCTTCTGTTGCTTGACGCCCCTGAGACTTTTCGGTTTTTTGCCATTCCCCACGACTTGCGTCCTTGCTGCTTGCACCGTCATTTGGTTCCAGACCCTTGTCACTTGCACCGCTCCCCGATCGTAATCCTTCGCCATGCGCACCTTCGCTCGATCCGGATCCCTTGCCATGCTCACCACCGCCGCTTGTTTTTTTCCTTTCCCCTTCTGTGTGCTCAAGATCTTCTCCGACATGCCAATTATATCCATAAGCCGGGCTGGTTTGTCTATCATAGAACTCTTCTAGATACTCAAAGCCACTGCGATGTTTTGAACTCTTGGAAAATTTCTTCTGTTCTTACATCTAGTCTTGATTGAGATACCTCCGGATTAAGTCGCAGGAGTCGCTTGGCAATCTGATTTTTTGCGTGTTTGAGAAAGTTTGATCCTGACATACATCTGTGGAGGCAAAACTGCCACTCCCCTTCTTCTTTTATAGCCATAACCCACCTCCCTCTTGCCAATGCAGGTTGGAAGTGTTGGGGGTGCCATATAATGTGATGACCCCATGTGACATCATCCGTCACCGTATAATCATCTCGGCACACTATAGGCCCCGAAAGCAGTCCAATGTCCGCAGGGATTATGTCTCCAATCTCGTACTCCAAAGGCTCATCAGATGGAGGTTGTTGTGGAGTTCGAGAGCGTAGCAATTCCATAACAGTACTTGGGCTGTGCGCAAATGGTGCCAGAGTTGCCAACAAGTCTGGGGAGAGCATTGCTAGAAGCTTCGGATCCAGACTGCCTCCGGATGGCTCCGTCATCGTATTGCCTGCCATCTGAGTCGGTGTAACAATAGAAGAAGTCGGCGGCCAAGTCATTAACTGATCCATCGAAACCGCCATGCTCGAAGCTCCTCCATAACCGGACGATGTGCCTGGAACACCCATTCTCTGCGAAGCCGGGCTACGAGCTCTTTGCCTCTCATCTGTCAAAGCCGATTGCAAAGTGTCATCAACACTCTCTTCTTCTGAGTCGTCGGCATCAAATTCCTCACCATCCACAAAACAAGTCGCATAACCTGCGATTGTAAACGCCCCGATTTGTTGGTCGAAGTACATTTTCTCCAAGCGGTCGAGAAATGGAACTTCCCTCTCCGATGGTGCTTTATGATAACCCCTCAAAAGCGTCTCCACTTTTCTTCTTCTAAGGACGTAAGTACGTTCCCCTCTGTGTTGCGGCTTTGTTTCGAAGAGAAACTCCCAAATATTGACCATGTTTTGGCCAACCTTGTAGACGAGATCACGCCCTTCATCATATCGAGGAGGCGACTTAATAAATTTGGCGAAGTAATCTCGAGTTTTGACCATCTTGTCAATGAACTGAGTGAGGAACTCGAACTTCATACCCTCTCCTTCCAGCACAATGCAATGACGGTGACTCTTTAACAGCTCCCAAACCAATCCCGCATGACCTTTCCCCAGGAAAACGACAGCCTCATCCGCAGGACAAAAATGCTCTAATGTCTCCACCATCGCATTCGGCTCCCTTTCCATACCATCATGGACAACTTTCTCCGGTGGATCCATACCTGCCATTTTCCACTTAGATGGAAGAAAGTTCTTCTCTACGACATCAGTCAACGTCTTCAGCTTTCTCTCTCTCCGCACAAGTGCCGATATGTCAGCCACCTGCTCGACAGATGATGGACCTACAACTTGAATATCTTCAAACAAGGGAATAGTGTTGTGATGAAAATCCCCGTCGTTGGAGTACATGATGACCACCATTCTGTCTGTGTCCTCCAAAGGTAAGTTTGCAACCTTATATGTCACTTTCTCCTTTGTTTGTTGTAGACGAGTCCATTTGAGAAGATCCAAGTGAATGTCCCACATCGAGACTCACCTCAAGAATGTGAACTCGCAAGACCGTGGAACGAAGCACAACAATGTCCAATACTCGCCGCTAAGTTTTTCCATGAACTTCCAGAGTCTATCAAATACTTGTTCAGTCCACACACCCATCTGGGTCGGGCAGCACAAATCCAGGACGGCTGTGTGGCACGTCAGGTGTCTGACGACTCTATACATCTCCTTGCAATCCATCTCGTCTGAAACATCACTCGGTTCCCACTGGAACGGCACGAATACAGATGTCACGTCCTGTTTCTAGAAATATATATATCTCGCTTGTCCCGACATACGAATGCTATGCGAACCCCCATTTTCGGATCTACGCAACAACTTGTTGACAAATTGAATGAACTCTTCGGAGCATTTGTTTGCAAGCGATTTTGTTTTCTTGAAGCCCTCCTCTCCTTTCTCATCCTCGCCTCCAAGTGTAGCCGGAAATGACCGCACCCAACTCATTTCTTTGAAATGTCGTCGCTGGTCGATCCACCTCTCCGATGTCAATCCTTGATTACAATACTTAGCGAACAAATCAGAAAGGTTGTCGAAGAATGGTTCCTTCCACTCTGACGGCTTCTTGTGAGGGTCAGAAATGAAGACGAAGTAGTAAAACATTCTCAACATTACTCTTTCCTGCTTCACCATTTCCACGTATGTCTCCATCGAATGTTTCCCGGCAGTGTGAGCAACTTTACGTAGCCTTGGAGCCAGTATGACACTTCCCGTGAGAATGTCTCGCAACACTTGAAGCCTCTCACACCTCCCCAACGTAGACATAGCCTTCCATGATTTGACATCCGGATCGCGCACAGCCACGAGGTAACCAGGTCCTCTAGTACCCTGAATCCAGTGCACTGGAACCCTGACTCCTTTTTCCAACTCGAATCCGGGGTCAGGTTTTGGCGCTTTCCCCGATTCACCTTGTTTGGTGGCAGGTTTCACACCATCTCTACCCGACAACTGTCCACTCTCCCAAGTAGAATACACTTGTTGCACCTTGTCGAACACATCGTCCGTCGCCCTTGCGAATACCATGTAAAACCCGAGGAAGTCGGACCACTCCTTGGTCCAAGTCTAAAGTGACAGAGTAACCAAATGATCACTCCCGGTCGCGCGCAGCCATCGCCACAAACTCTTTGTAATCCTTATTTTTGACGTCTGCAGCAGATCTGCTTATAGCTTCTGGACGACCGACTTTTTGCCACAACTTTCGTATATTCTTAATGATAGCAATCTGGTGTGGAGGAGTATTCCATTTGTCCTTCGCATTTTGGAAAGTGCTCAAGGTGCAGTAATTATCCATGCTCCTATCCGGATAGTAAACAGGCCTTGCAGTCACGTAATCCAAACGAAGCTCACGGGCGATGTCAGGGTGTTCTTGAGAACATTTCCTCGTCGCCGCAACATTCTGTTGACCACTGAGAGGGTACCAGTAGTACTTGCGCACGAATTGGAGATCGAATTCGCCGGGCGTCACTCTTCTCGCCCTCACATTTGTGCTGGAAGCGTCAGTATGCATTGTATCATGTAGCCCAATCAACAAAAGGACATGCTTCTCGTACAATGCACATACATTCACCCCGGTTGCCCCGATCGTTCTCTCTCTGATAGCTGCCTCACCCGATTCAACCATTGTCTTGTAAAGGTCATCAATAAGCTCCTGACCGAGGAAGCGTTGATTATATCTGAATTCCTCGTCAGGGATATCCAGAATCCTGTCCAACTTGACAGAAATGAACTGCATTTCCGGCCTCTGGTTACCATTCTCGTCGAACTCAAGGAAGAAGCCTTTGCTCAAATGACCATAAGAATTCACGGGCGGCAGAATCTGCAAACCGGGCAGTCTGGTGACTGTCTTGCCCACAGCGTCTTCATCCGACTGTGGCTGGTCTGGTGGAAAAACGGAAATTTTTTCCATCACACCTCCCTTCGCTGCTTTTTTCCTTGGCTGCCGTTTTTTCTTCATGGCCTCCTCAGCCTCCCTCGTACGTTGGACGGCCTCCTCAATTGGCAGCATTTTCAACTTGCGTTTGCCCTCCTCTTGCTTGGCTCCCCCCTCCTGCTTGGTTTTCTTACTGTCCAAAACACTTCTCCTCTCTTGCCTGATCTTCCTTTTCTTCTCAGTTAGTCGGACTGCATCGGCATGCGCCGGCTCGACCCCAACTTCACGGTGCATTTCCCCGCGCACTGGATCCGCTTCCCAATGCCCATGACCCGACGCAAGCAGCTGCGTTCATTTGGAACCCCGATACACATCTGCATACCCTCCCTCGCCGGTCGTTTCCTCTTCTTGCCCTTCGTTCTCATACTCAACCCCTAGACGACCCTCCAATCCGCCCGGCCCACCCCTCTCGCTGATTGTGTGCTCACTCTCTACTTCCTCTTCTCCGCCACCCTCCTCATATTCTTCGCATTCTTCATCGCGCTCCCAATCTTCCTCGCTGTTCTCCTCGTCGTCATCTCCAAAATAATGCGGCTCAGCAGGAATGACCAACTCATACGCTTCAAAGGGGCTGACGTCACGATTTGGCCGCGACACGGACCTTTCTCCCCGATCTGCCCAGATTTCGGAACTCGTGTTGCAGCAACCGTAGTCCGAAGTGATGACAGAGGGCGGGCACCTATAATGATTGATTTCGACGACGGAGCCACCTCCAAAGACGACGAAAGAACGCTTTTCGGTTCAGATATGCGGTCGGAAGCATGCACCACCGGCTCATGCCCTGCGACCACATGTCTGTCGAAGAATGTGAAAACCGCTCGAAGGTCCGACAACGTCAATTCCTTAGTCCCGGGCGGATTGAAAATATCAAAAAGCTCCTTGCCGTACCCAGCATGTTTGACCCAACAAAGAGCAACACGTTTGACATTCGCCATCCGCTCACCTTTAGCATTAAGGACCATCGTCAACTCCAACATGGCCAACGGTGAATTTCCTCCACTCCACTTCACCAAACCGCCAATCGGAACAATGTTATCTTTGATCACCACGTGCAAAACCAGCCCACCCGAGGGTTCCCCGATTCCACCCACCCAGTCCAACATCCTGCAATTGTCTTTGTGGTTGACGACAGGCACCTCGTCTCCCACACTTGCAACGGACGTGTCACCAGACCTTCTACGCCTGGGCACAACGCCCATCGTAGATTTCCCCTGCCGACCAGTAGCCTCCTCTTCTCGACCCGCCGCCCCACCACTCATCAACACAGCCGAATCCGGTCCTGAACCTCGAACATGGGCGGAAGGAGTGCCCGTAGAAGGTGCACCCCTCAACACCGGGGTTCGGTGGCCCTTAGACCCCGGTGTGTCGCCAGAGCCCCCACACCAGCTCCATGCTCCCGAAACCAGTACTAGTACATCGTTTGCTTGGCTTCCCCTCGCGATCTATATCGAGCAGCTAGTCACAACTGAAGAAAACGCACAAGTGAGAAAGCAGTCATTGCTTTGCCGACGTGCAAACGCCACAACATTCGAGAACTAGAATAGACAGGAACACAAAGCAACGGAAGCGGGTCGCAGCCCGCCAGCTCGTCGTCGTTTCACTGTCGTGTCGAACTCGACGGCCGTGCCACGACGTCCTCTAGTACCGTCGAATTCGACACGACAGCGACATTGTGGTGTCGTCGTGTTGAACCCGACGACCGACCAACTCGTCGTCCTGCTCGACGTCGAGTTCGGCACTGCGAGGGTTGTCCGACCGTCGTGTTCGACACGACAGCTACACTGTTGTCTGCCGTGTGACAGTCGACCAAGCACCCTTTCAGGCACCGTCTGGTCGCCAGACCACAGTGTCCATTTCGTGTTCGACACGATGGTCGCCAGATGGTGCCTGAAGGGGAGCCGACCGTCGTGTTCGACACGACAGCGACACTGTCGTCTGCCGTTGACAGTCGAGCAAGTGCCCCTTCAGGCACCGTCTGGCGACCATCGTGTCGAACACAACAGCGACACTGTGGTCTGCCTTGCGACATTTGTCATGTTCGACACAATGGTCGGCGGACGGTTCCTGAAGGGGCACTTGATCACGAGAACAGAAGACAACAAATCGCTGGCGCTGGTTAATACGGAGATACAATGACTGCTAAATGCTTGTGTACGCAAAACATCAGAACGAGTTTTTTTTTTTCGCAAGGAAACACAACATGAGAACAACAATCAAACACTCGGGCTGGCAGCGATGTGTCGGTGTCCAAAGCCAAACTGAAAACACGTGTCATCGTTCCCGGGTTTCAATGAATCAAAAAACAATATCAGGACAGCAACGTCAAACGACGTCAAGTTCGGCACTGCGCGGGCTGTCTGACCGTCGTGTTCGACACGACAGCTACACTGTTATATGTCGTGCGACAGTCGACCAAGCGCCCCTTCAGGCACCGTCTGGTCGCCAGACCATAGTGTCCATGTCGTGTTCGACACGATGGTCGCCAGACGGTGCCTGAAGGGGAACTGACCATCGTGTTTGACAGGACAGCGACACTGTCGTCTGCCGTGCGAAAGTCGACCAAGTGCCCTTTTAGGTACAGTCTGGCGACCAACATGTCCAACACGACAGGGACACTGTGGTCTGTCGTGCGACATTTGTCGTGTTCGACACAATGGTCAGCGGACGGTGCCTGAAGGGGCACTTGATCACCAGAACAGAAGACAACAGATCGCAGGCACTGGTTAATACGGAGATACAATGACTGTTGAATGCTTGTGCACGCAGCAACGAGTTTTTTTTTTCCGCAGGAAACACAACATGAGAACAACAATCAAACACTCGGGCTGGCAGCGATGTGTCGGTGTCCAAAGCCAAACCGAAAACACGTGTCATCATTCCCGGGTTTCAATGAATCGAAAAACAATATGAGGACAGCAACGCCACTGAACACATGATGTGAACAACTAGCAGATACCGCGTATTGTTACCAAAATAACACATTGAGAACAACAATCGCAATCCGATTTCCACGAAAATAAAAACGGAAAGGCAGCGATGTGTCATTGTTGAACGCACAACGAAATAAAAAAGTTGTCAACATCGGACGAAAACGGAATCAAAAAGCTGTCAACATTGGTCTCGACACATCCATGAACTTGCGACAGTGGCAGAGTCGGAAAATGTGGAACGGCGAATGCTATCCATCGACCATGGGGAGCTCTCCCACCGTTGCGGCCATTCAGTATGCCGTCGAAGGCTATCTATCAACTACGGGGAACAATCTCGCCGTTGCGTCCATTCAACACGCTAAGTGGCGATCCGAAGGTCAGCTGCTGCGCCGTTTCAGCAAACACCGAAATGTATGTCATGCGCACGAACCCGGAGTTCCCGACGAGAGAAGCGCCTATAGCATCCCAAATTGAAACGACTTTAGCCTCGACCTCGCGCCATGCGCCAACGTCCTCCACCTGGCCACCCACCACGATATCCAGTCTCCCATCTACCTGTCTTTGAACTAAGCACATATCCCTCCCAGACATAGATAACTCGTTCCTGGACACATACACGACAGCGTCGGTCAAGTTTCTTGCCCTGCTCGAAACGGCAATACAGAGGACCCTACAAAAGATGAAGTATGCTTGACCCAATCTCACACAACAATACGAAACTGCTCTTGGCGACAAACCGGGAGATTGCAACGGATAATGATCGAGGAACTGAGAATGTCGCGCACAATCGAGTAACTCTTGGTTCATAACACGACACCAGGTGCGCGGTGAGGTTGTCACATATTCGTAGTCCAAAACCCTTACAAGATGACTTATTTTTAGCTTTTTACACAATTGAGGCAAGCGCACGGGACGCAGCTCATCGAACGACACAGGAATGCGTTTGCCGAGTTCCGACATATTGGCGAACTCATAATTGCACGCCCGCGGGCATCTCTCCGTCATGTTCACCCACTCGTACTCCTCCCACGAGTCCAAATGTTTGTCGCCAAACGAGAGGATTTTCATCCAAGGGTCGCATTCGAAGTCTTCGGGACAAGCGCCGTCATAGGTTACGCTGCCCTGACATTGCCGGACGTACATCGTGCAAGGTGGGAAAGGGTGTGCCTTGCGTGCATGCCAAAGTGCTGGGGTCATATGAGAGATCTCCATAGTAACAGTGAAGAGACGACGCCCTGCACGGCACAAGTGCAACGATCAACAGCAGCATATAACAATTCCCCCCCGACGCCCTGCACGGCACAAGCGCAACGATCAACAGTAGCATAGAACAATTCCCCCCCTCCCCCCAACAATGGAAACAAACCACGCCGGACGACAGCACACTGCACATGATCTATGTGCGCAATCCACGCCCATATTCCACGCACGCAACCCATGCACGATCTTCCAGGACACGACGCACGCGGTCCATTGCACTGCACACAATCATGAACGATTTGATGACATTGCACCGCACGCAATCGTGTTCGACTCGACGATAGGGAAGGATCGTGTTCGACTCGACGACAGGGCACCATCGTGACGATCGTGTTGGACTCGACGATCGTGTTCGACTTGACGATCTTGTTTCCACTCGACGATCGTGTTCGACTCGACGATCGTGTTCGACTCGACTATTGTGTTCGACTCGAAGATAGGTCACTGTCGTGTTCGGCTCGACGATCGTGTTTGACTCGACGATAGGGCACTGTCGTGTTTGACTCAACTATCGTGTTCGACTCAACTATCGTGTTCGACTCGACGATCGTGTTTGACTCGACGATCGTGTTTGACTCGACGATCGTGTTCGACTCGACGATCGTGTTCGACTAAATCGTGTTCGACTCAACGATCGTGTTCGACTCGACGATCGTGTCTGACTCGACGATCGTGTTCGACTCGACGATCGTGTTCGACTCAACGATCGTGTTCGACTCGACGATCGTGTTTGACTCGACGATCGGGTTCGACTCGACGATAGTGTTCGACTCGACGATCGGGCACTGTCGTGTTCGACTCGATGATCGGGCACTGTCGTGTTCGACTCGACGATCGGGCGCTGTCGTGTTGGACTCAGCGGTCGGGCGCTGTCGTGTTTGACTCGACGGTCGGGCGCCGTCGTGTTCGACTCGACGATCGGGCACGATCGTGTTCGACTCGACGATCGGACACGATTGTGTTGGACTCGACGATCGGGCGCGATCGTGTTCGACTCGATTATCGGGCACTGTCGTGTTTGACTCGACGGTCGGGCACCGTCGTGTTCGACTGGACGATCGGGCACTATCGTGTTCGACTCGACGATCGGACACGATCGTGTTGGACTCGATGATCGGGCACGATCGTGTTTGACTCGACGATCAGGCACGATCGTGTTCGACTCGATGACCGAAAGTGCCACGTGGCGTTACGTGGTTACATCTGGGCTGCGTGGTTGTGTCCTCACCGTCCGATTCTTTAAACTCGGGGTGCTCCGCTGTGGTCGTGCGTCCAATCTTGGGTCGTATGCTCGCTCTGTCGTCGCGCTGAACACGCCTCTCGACAGTGCTGTGGTCCGCCATCGCGTCGAGCAGGTGGTCTGCTATGCACGAACCGAATCCCTGCGCTCCGTTGCCACGCTGAACACGAGCCTCCACTGCGCTGCGCTATGGCACGAGCCTCCGCTGCGCTGCGTCGACGAACCTCCGCTGCGCTGCGCTATTGCTGCGTTGCCGAACTGAAACGAAAATGACAACTGGTGGGCCCTTCGCGGGCACCTAGTGGTCGTCCGATTCGGGGATACTGACGGTTGGGATGATCAAATGGGGAGTGATGGGCCTGCCTCATATACGTAGTTTTTCGGTGGACCCTCCATGCGCGCCTGCTGGCCGTCCGATCCGGGAATACGGACGGTCGGGACGATCCAATGACTACAGTCGGCCGCGATCGTTTTCCCGCCTTGGCCAGAGAGGAGGCGCGGGGATGACGTTCAGCTCCACAGCAGAAATGCGATTCACGCACGTGAGTAGCCGCGACATTGTGTCATTGTTCGTGTTCTGGGAGAATCAGCGCAGCGGTCCGCCAACGTCAATACGACAACTGCCCCGCTCTCCAGG
>BFEA01000285.1:435679-458464 GCA_003427395.1 Chara braunii | reverse complement strand
CCGGCTCCGCAACCCCGACACAGATGCCCGCCAGCACATCCCCGCCCCCGTGCTGCGGCAACCCCGCTCCCGCCAAGGGAGGTCCGCGCCCCCGGGGGGGACCCCGTGTCGGGGCATTTTTTGCAGGACACAAAAAATGCCAGGGGCTGCACGCCGGCGGTGCGCACCCCCCTCTATTTTTTTATTTTTATTTTTTTTTTCCCCATACAGGGGGAACCCCGGTGGGGTCCCGGGGCCGGGGGTCGACAACCCTGGCTATAACAAGGTTGATATTTATAAGTTGCTAAAGTCGCAATTCGACAACATGGGTGCTCCTTGTGTTTCTCTCCAAGTTTTCTACAACATGTGGAGAACGCAGTTCTGGCATGTGAAATTCCATGACATTGATCAAAACTTTACGAAATGTGAAAAATGTGTCGAATACAAAGAATCTATCAATTCCGCAAAGTTCGTGCGTGTGCGTGAGTACTTTGTTTCGTTACGCGAGAAACACCTGGACTTGCAGCTCCAACATCGTGCTGCGTATGAGGTGTGGAAGGATGAGTCGAAGAGACCGGGTTCCAACAGTTTGTGCATCATCATTGACGGCATGGACCAAAGCAAGACCAACATTCCACACTTTGGCGGAGAGAACAAATCAAAGGCATTCGCAAATATTCCGATGTTGAAAACGAATGTAACAGCTATTATTGCACACGGCCGCTCACCATCGGTCCATGTTCACACATGGTACCCTTGCCATCCACATGATTCTAATGCTGTAGTGTCATCCATTATGAAAGTTCTCCGCGACATCCAGGCGACAAGCGACTTGCCTCCTAAACTGAGGATACAAGCTGACAATTGTTGGAGAGAGAACAAAAACAGATACGTTTTGGCACTCGCTGCAGCTTTTGTGAAATTTGGCTTCTTCAAAGAAGTCGAATTCGGTTTTATGTTAGTGGGACACACACATACGGACATTGATGCCACTTTCAGTCATTTCTCTCGCAAACTGAAAATGCACGATGCTTATACAATGCTCGACCTCTCCAAGCTCGTTGCCAGTTCTCAAAAAGAACATTCATCGTGCACATTCATGGATGAAATTGTTGATTGGCGAGCTGCTGTTAAGCCCTTCCTGGTCAAGAGATTGACCGGTCATACTCGTCCACATGCATTTAGGTTTTATATGCAGGATGACAATCCTGTGTTCCAGTGGAAAGAGTATTGCACTTCTCCTGAATGGTCTGCTTCAGTCTATTGCTCCAAACGAGATGAAAACAAAGCATATGCTGGACCCGAATGGTCATTCGTGCCATCACATTTTCCGCCGTCAGCTTCTCTGTCTATTAAAGATAGGAATTCGGATTTCGAATCGGGAATTGAAGGTGTGAAGACGTTCGTTGGGTGGTTGGAGAACAAGCGGCACGAACCAGTGCCCGAATGAGGAATGTGTGGGCAGGCACTTTCCTAAATGGAAATTGCCTGCCTGCTGTGTGAAGCCTGGCTGCGGTGGGCCCCTGCCCAGAAGCTTCCGGTAGGCCCCAAGAGGTTGTGCCCCAGTCCACACAAATCAGGCCCTGGGCCTCTGGTGGTTGCCCGCGTCCAACTGCCCTCGGCCTGTGTTCGGTCCATGTTGTGTATCCGGCCCACGGCCTGCGTCAGTTACATACGAAAAGGGCACCCTAGTCCTAGGCATTTTCAACCAATTGGCGCTGCGCAACTCCCTGAATTTACCCAGTTGCGCGGTGACCCCAAAAATAGGCCTATTGGCCCTGGGTCGAGCCTGCCTTCACTTAGGGCGGCCAACTGTACAGAAAATAGGGCCCAGTAGGGCAGATCGAGGCCCTGAGCCTCACATTCCCTCCTCCATACTTCGATAGTCCTCTGAGAAGTCTGATTACTCAATCTGGCGCTTTCCTTTCTGCAGTGACTTCTCATAATGAGCAACAACCTGTGGAGCGGTCTGCATCAGTTGCTCCTGAGTGAACCATCTGTCCTCCTTAGGATCAGTGTGATGTCTGAACCGAACGCGGTACTGCAGCTTCGGCTTAGGAGGACATCCCCTGCCTGTCGGTCTTGGAACTGGCATTTCTCTGTGGTCGATGATGTCGACCTCTCCATCCATGGTTGGGGGCAGCATGGAGCGTCGCAAGGGAAACTGTTCAGTTTCCTTGAATGGTGCAAGCTTAGAGGCGTGGAAGACAGGGTAAGTGTGAAGATGACCAGGGATCTGTATTACATATGATGGCCCATCCGGATCCTCCCCGAGAATATCAAGAACCTCCTAAGGTCCAAAGTACTGTGGCATGAGCTTGCGGGATACCCCGTGCTCCTGTCCCAATTCCGAGGACTTGACCCCGACTCTATCCCCTACCTGAAATATTGATGGGCGACAGTGCTTGTTCTCAGACTCTATCATCGCCTTGTGCATCTGTTCTACCGCTCGCTGCATCAACTGCTTATATCGATATGCAAATTATAATGTTCCAGTTGCAGTTGCCGACTGATTCTCAGGTAGCAGGAAGTCTAGAGGCAGTCTAGGCTTAAAAGTCAGTAGCAGGTTGTTAGGACTCACCCCTGTTGCGTTGTGCATGACATTGTTGTACAGGCTGGCGATGAGAGCAAGTTTCTTAGCCCAGTCCATCTGGTTGGGCTTTATGTAGTGCCTCAACAGGTGTTGCACAACGCGGTTCAGCTGCTCCGCGTGCCCGTTCGCCTCTGGGTGGTTCCCAGAAGTCATCTGCAGATGTGTTCCTTGTTCTGCAGCTGCAACCTTCCACCACTCACTAGTGAATCGGACATCCCACTCACTTACAATGGACTTTGGAAGCCCAAAGTCTCTAACCCTATTTTCTTTAAACAACTTAATCACATACTCCATCTTGGTTGTAGCAGACATTGCGACTAACCTAGCGTACTTGCTAAACCTATCCACAATGACATAGACATATCTCATTCCGCTCTTGCTGTTGACCAATGTGTCCATGAAATCCATAGACAGAATCTCACCGGGCCTTTCCGGAATCGGAAGGGGCTTAAGAAGCCCAAGAGGGGCCTGTGTACGTGGCTTGTCCCTCTGACATACCTGACAAGTCTCCACGTACAACTTCACATCTCTCATTATTGTGGGCCGCCAGAACTGCTGCAACAGATTTGCTGCAGTCTTTCTGTACCCAAAATGTCCGGTAGCATCATAACACTTGCCTAAAAATAAACTACGCAAAGACTCCCGATTTGGAACACACAAATGTTTATTCCCGACCTTCTCAAGGAATAGCAGGCCGTTGAGCAACACAAACTCGTCGGCAGTTGCTTTGTCTTTTACCTCGAGTCTGCGTATGATTTCGGCCATAAACGGATCCTCGTGATAGGCTTCCACCAAAGACGTAGTAACATCGCCCGCAACCCCAAATTCAGTGACCAGCGCACCCAAGAGGTTGGCCTACGCGACCACACATCAGCAACCTTGTCGCACTCCCCCTTGATGTACTGGGGCTCAAAGTCATATTGCTCTATGATTTCGATCCGTCGCTTCAGAGCATAGAGCACCGGTTGAGTCTTCATCTACCTCAGGGTCTGATGATCAGTCCTGACGTAGAAGAAGCGACCGAGGAGGAGTGCCTCCAATGAGTGAATGCTTTGTAAATCGCGTAGAGTTTCTTCTCATAAGTGGACTTGGCCTGCTTTTGAGAGGGCATCTTTTTGGACATGTACTCTACCGACCTCAACTTTTTCCCCTCCTGCTCCACAAGTACGACACCAATGCCATATTGGTTGGCATCCGTGTCGGCCAGTTTCAAGACCTCATGGTGAGTGAGGGCATGCTTCAGATGTCTGAAAGCAACCTCACACCTGTTTGTTCACTCCCATGGGGTGTCAAGGCGTGTCAGATCCGTCAAAGGGGCGACCACTATGCTATAGTTCTTGACAAAATTGCGGTAGAAGCCGGTCATCCCTAAGAAGGACCTCATCTCAGTCACAGACTGAGGACGCGGCCAGTCACGAATGCTGGTCACCTCCGCGGAAATCTCATGACCCAAGTAGAAGATCCGGGTGCGGCCAAACTCACACTTTTCCCCATTGATTTTGAACTGGTGCTGTCGAAGGAGGCTAAGGACTTTGTCTAAAGGGCAAACGTGCTCCTCGACAGACCTATTGAAAATAAGTATGTCATCACGGTACACGATGACAAACTTATCCAATTAGTCATGAAAGATCCTATTCATGGCGTTGTGATGACCCGTCCATACATGGACCGAAACACACAACTGATTTCTGAGTTTTGCCCATAGACTGAATGCCCTGCTGAGTTTCCCGCTTGCTACTAAGTCTGTGTGTGCACGCTTGCTGGACTGCATGTCTGTCAGAGTGCTGGTTGGCTTGGGTGTGTGTGTCACCGTGCCTGTCTGAGTGCTGGTTGGCATGAGTATGCGTGTGGCCCGTCAGGGCACTTACTCGTTCGTTGGGCCCTCAGGGTCGGTACTTACCTGTGGTCGTGACATTGAGGGGCTGCAGCGGGGAAAAATACTCAAGTAGAGGGTAGGCCGGTACCGCACCTGGAAGGGGTAGATGTGCAGGTACCGGAGGCCGAGCAGAAGAAGACAAAAGTGGCATTTTTTAGAGGCCCGGTAGTTGTAGGATAGGTCTAGGCGGATATCTGTCCAACCAGTCTGGGTCTAGGCCCTGTACGAGCAATATCAGAGTCTGCAATGATGTTTCCCTCCGAAAGGGAGGAGGTACCGGTTGCTTGGGAGGCCGAGCGGCCTGGAAGTCATCGCCCAAGAGGCAGAGCAGACCGCCGCTATATCTTCTGGCCGGGCGGAGAGTCCGGCCTCTTTTTCGGTATGCAAGTTTGGCGACACACTAGTGGAGCGCTGGCTGGAGCAGCGCTAAGCTGGAGCAGCGCTGCTGGGGAGGAAGGAGAAGGACACGAGGGAGGAAGGAGGAAGAAGGAAGAAAGGGGGAGGAGCGCCAGGGGTACTTACCTGGCTATGGTGGCAGCCATCTTCATCACCTTGGTGGGCGCTGCAACACGGAATCCCCAACTGGGGAGAGCTACACCAAGAAGCTTCGGGGCAGGGGCAGGCATGGCGGCCTGAGCTAGAGCAGCCATACCTGCTTTGGGTTCTCCTTTGGGCATCTGAGTAGAGCCCAGTAGTCCGCCATAGCCTCGGCCTATGAGAGTGAAGAATGGGAGAGGCGACCATGGATATGGTGGACCTGGACTCGGACATTGATTCTGGATCAGTCATTCAACATTGTACTATTATTTCTTGTATGAATAAGAGAAGGGGGAGATAAGGAGGAGATTGTTGGGTGAAGAAGAAGAGCCTTGTCATTGTCTTTCCTAGTGTACATCTTCTTCTTCTTCTTTCTTACTTCTTCCTCTTCTTCTAATCCTCTCTCCCTCCTCTCAAGTTCATTCATTTCTTTCTGCAATTGGATGGCATTGTACTTTTTGGTGGATGTGTATCTCGAAATTGGCCAGGGTCATAACATTGGTATCAGAGCGGATTCTACTTGCTGGTGAGAGTTGACTTTGCTGCCCTAACCCTAACCTAAGTGGTTGAGGGCAACACTTAGGTTTAGGGTTGGTTGGTTGAGGGAAGTGGGGCAGCGTGGCTAAGGGGAGTTGCCCCCACCTGGTTAGGTCATGTGGGGTCGACATAGAACCTAACCAGGTTGCTTGAGAGTGAGATTAGGGTGGCGAGACATTTCAAGGAGACTTCATGCGGCGATTTGAGAGAGGCGACAGTGAGAGGCACTCACACCTGGAATCTGATTCAAGGGAGACACTTGGCAACTTAAGGGATGCCCTCAAGTAGGCGAGCTTGAGGGTCAGCGGCCACTCAACATCTATGGACTGCAAGTTGCTACTTTGTTCTTCAGCATCGACGGGGGATCAGACCCTCCTAGGAGATAGGACACTAGTGTAGGGGTAGCGTTAGAGGGGTCAAGAGGACCACATGAGAGGGGTGAGTTCTATTCATCTCGAAGCTCAAGGTCACTCAGGTAAGTGTCGTGCACCTACGGGATGCCCATGTATGTGTGTATGGTATTGATTGTCCTGCTGGGGTACTCTGGGTTTCTTTTCCTACTCCTCTGTGGTCTTGATTGTGTGACTGAATGCATGTGATCTACCTACTCACCTGATGGATGGAAAATGAAGTATCTTGACCTAAATGCGGAGTCTTTCTACAGTACTTTGTCTTTTCATCTCTGAACGGTTGTAGTCTGTAGGTTCTGCCAGAAGTTGAAATTTCGTTTTTCAGTGCAGTAGAGACTAAACTAAGTCCTTGTGGGACTCCTCTTGGTTGGGACCTGGTTGTGACCTACATGGGACCCCTGGGACCCGGCGGTACCGGGCCCAAACAAGAAGAGCCTCTGGACCCAAATCGGTTAGGCATTGACCTCTTGTCTTCTTGGCTGGGATACGAAGTTCATTCTTCTTGGATTAGGACACCCACTGCCTAGGGGATCTTGGCTGAGACGTTTCGCATGTCTTTTGGATTGCACTGTCCGTGGTTTGACTCGCACCCTGTACACCACTCAATTCTCCATTGTTGCATTTAGTCACTCGTTGTCTGTTTTGTTGTACGGTCACGGAGCTGGTCAGACTGGACTCGAGAGGACCTCGTATGCAGTCTGATCAGACTGGGTCGATGGATCAGACCTCTCATTTGAGCTTGTTTGTTTTTCTTTGGTTGCTGCTCTCTACGTCCAAATGAAATGTCGCTCCGGCTAGGAGTTCTACCTTCTCTTCTCTCATCTTTCCAGTCTGTTTCTCTTAGTTCATTTCCGATGCCCGTGGAGACTCGCAACCAGAAAGAAAAGAGAGAGAGGAGGGAGAGAGAGAAAGTGACCGTCTGAAGTGGGCAAGGACTGGGAAAAGGAGTGTTCGTCCAAGTGAGAAGGAGAGTGAACCTCTTGAGAGTCTAATTGATTCTTTTGCTGAGTGGCGACTCTCTGACCCACCTGTCAATACTAACGGTCCAAAAATGGCTCAGCTAACTTCAGTGCAATGGCGGACCTTGTTAGATGCAGCCAATGATGCCGAAAAACCATATCTACAAGCACTCCTAGATAGTGCAGTCAAAAGGGAACAAGAGGCGAGGAAGGAGAGGAAGGAGACATTGTTGAAAAGGCAAGTGACCATCCTAGAGATTGTTCCCTCACTGACTGAAGAGCAGTGTGGGGAACAGTTGCAGTCTATACTCACCGCCCTTGTTCAAGTCATAAATCTTGAGGATCATACCACTAAGATTGCTGAAGTCTTCGCAAAGTTGCAAACACTTCAAGATGATCTGACTGATATAACCTGCAAGTACCATGAATTGACAAGGGAGGTGGCTGAGCTGCGACAAGCCCAAGTGGCCAACCCTCTTCCTCTACCCCTTGGATCCGAAGCTGCAATTGAAACTACCTCTGCCTCTCTTACTGCATCTTCTTCCTTGAATGCGTTGGCAACCTCCTCGAGACCTGCAATAGGTGTAGATTCCGGTGTTGTTGTGACAAGCAGCGAGGCTGGAAATTCTGCAACTGGTGCAGCCCCAAGATTGGAACCAGCAGGAGCTGGTCCCAGCTACGCTGGTCCCTATGTGGATCGTAAGGCGGTTCAAATACCGTCTAAGTACGACGGCAAAGAAGACATCGAATCCTGGATCAGCTCCATAAGGGCATATTTCGAGATTATGGGGACTCAACCTGAGAACCAGTTCGTGATCATGAGAAGGAATGTCGAACCGGTCGTGCGGGGCTTCTTCGAGGTCCAAGCTACACGAGCTGGGATTCCTAAAATTCAACTAACAAGATGGCTTAAGGCCACCCCGGTTGCCTCCCTCGAGGAACTCCTCATTTCACAATACCTGGATCCACATGCTGCAGCAAGGGCAAGAATTCAGCTTGACAAAATCAAGCGCAACAAGTGGACGGGCTCCATGAAAAACCTGCAGACCTATCTTAGCAAGATGTTTGCTACACCCGGATTGAAACTGACTGCGCAATCTTGCTTGGATGTGGTCAAAGGCGCGGTTCCCACCAACTTTACTAATCGCCTGGGCAGGGACTGCATTGGTTACACTGACTGGTTCACCTTGATGAAGGACATAGTCAGTCTTGAGGGTGTAGACCTTGTCACCACAGCAGGCAGCAAAAAGCCCATGGGCGGCAGACGGTTGAAAGGCAGCAACCGTTTTGCTGTGCATGACCTGCTAGAGGCCGAAGAAGAAGCCGATGCAGATGACCCCACTCTTGGTGACGACCAAGAACAGGACTCTGATACAACTTGTTTTTCAGCCCATGAGTCTGATGCAAACAAAGAAGAGGAAAAATTTACTGCCTTTAAAAAGACTGCCAATGCAAAGGGACCGAATCGGAGTGCAGGGAAGAACTATGTCCAACTTCCCAAGGGAGTCAAGATCCCACCTAAACTGGAGGATGCGACTACTAAACCTTGGGTCGACCTCCAGATTACTGAAAATGATTGGCGGGGTAGACTCAAGAAGGGGGTATGCCTGCATTGCCAAAAACCAAACCATAAGGTACAAGATTGTTATAGGCTGCAGGGAAACTAGAACCGGGCGTAGAGTCAACTTCAGCAAACTCTACAGCAGGGGAGATTGAATCTGAGGCAGATCAACAGTCCTCCCTTGAAGCCCAAACATCTGCTGAACACAAGGTTCAGGTGAGTAATGTTTTGTATGTCGAGCCTTAGGAGGAGTCTGGGACGGTCGATTTTCACTACCAGTTGGAGCATTGGGCTGAGATGAAACAGCAGCGTGCCCAAGGGACGGTGAAGTTGATTTTCTTCAAACTTCTCACAAACCATCGCTATCTTTGTGTTTTGGTTGACTATGGTGCTACGACTAACTTTATGTCACCTCATGAGATACGCAAAGTGGGCTTGGGGATGAAGCAAGTGGCCTTGCAGAACCCTTGCCAGACCCAAGTTGGCAACCAAGAAGTTGTCTCTTCTACGCATGCGGTCAAAGGTGTGCGCACTACCTTTGACAAGGACAAAACTATCACACACGCATTGAACTTCTATGTTCTTGACAAGTGCCCCTTCGATGTTGTCCTTGGTTCGGGCTGGCTGCAGTCCCAATGCGAATGGACCAAGTGGAAGGAGTCACTTTTCATGATCAAAGATGCTCGAGGGAACGAGCTTCCTGTCCTCTTGGATGAGAAGCACGAGTCCCCAGTGACTTTTCTGAATGCTATGCAATTCTGCAAGAAATGGCGCAATCACAAGGAGGTAGAGTTTTGTTTTTTCTTTTTTCATCCTACCCATGTGCCATCTACTTTTGCGGTTAATACCACTACTACTTCGACTAGTGACCCTACTTCTAGTACTTCTACTTCTAGCACCTTTATATCTCTACCCTCTAATAGCCCAAATGATCCTACTTCAGATTCAGTCGTCTCTATACGCGACCTGCGATCGGATCTAGGTGATCCCTTTGCTGATCCCCCACCCCCACCTGTCCCACCAGACATCCAAAACCTCCTCGATCGGTTTCCAGAAGTTCTGGTCGAGCCACGTGAAGTCCCCACGCGACCGGTCTGACACACCATCGAGTTGGTTGAAGGTGTTGTTCCTCCAAAGGGCTGCGTATACCGAATGGGACCTGGCGAGTTGGAGGAACTCCGGCGACAGATTGATGAGATGATTGACAAGGGGTGGATTAAGCCTAGCGAATCTGAATTTGGTGCTCCTGTGTTGTTTGTTCCAAAGAAAGGAGGCAAACTCCGCATGTGTATTGACTATTGCGGTCTAAACCGCATCACAAGAAAGAATGTCTATCCATTGCCTCGTATAGATGACTTGCTTGATGTCGCAGGTGGGTGCAAGGTTCTCCAAGATCGATCTCAAGTCTGGCTACCACCAGATTGAAGTCGATCCTGCAGACCAGCACAAGACTGCGTTCAAAACACGAGATAGGCTTTACGAATTTACCGTAATGCCCTTCGGTCTCACGAACACACCATCCACCTTCCAAAGCCTCATGGACAAGGTCCTCCACGAACAGATTGGCCGGTTCGTGGTGGTCTACCTCGATGATATACTAATCTTCAGCAAGTCCGTGGAGGAACACCTCAAGCACCTTGGGGAAGTAATGACCATCCTCAAGAAGACGCAATTTCATCTCAACTTAGAGAAAGCTGAGTTTGGGAAGGATAGTGTCATCTATCTTGGGCATCGGTTGTCTGCCGTAGGCCTGGAGCCTGAAGCAACCAAGGTGGAGGTCATACGCAACTGGGCCCAGCCTGTGAACATTCGCGAACTGCGTTCTTTTCTTGGTCTCGCATCATACTATCGGAAGTTTGTGCCCCTCTTCTCTATTGTTGCTCATCCATTGTCGCGGTTGACCAGTAAAAATGTTCCCTATTCTTGGGACGCCGCGTGCACGAATGCCTTCCAAGCTTTAAAGGAAGCCTTGGTAAGTCACCCAGTGCTCCGCATTGCAGATCCCAAACTGATGTTCGTAGTCACTACGGATGCAAGCCAATACGGAATCGGCGCAATGTTGCAACAAGACAACGGCGATGGCTTGCGGCCACTCGAGTACTACAGCAAATGCATGCCCAGTGTAAAGGTAGCCACTTCCACCTACATGAGCGAGCTCTATGCTTTGCGCATGGCGTTGGATCACTGGAAACACTATCTTTTGGGACGCCACTTCAAAGTCTTCTTAGATCATGAGACTCTAAAGTGGATCAAACAACAAACTACCTTGTCCCCTACCTTGCTCCACTGGTTCCATGAGATTGACATTTTTGATTTTGAGTTAAGACAGAAAAAGGGTTGTCATAATCGAGTCGCTGACGCATTGTCTCACCATCCTGACTACATGACTTGCCTTGTCAAATCCTACGACCTCCGGAAGAAACTGAAGGAGGAGCTCGTAGAGCACACCGCCAACGATTCGAAGCTGAGTTCCATCCTTGAGTGGCTATGGGTTGACCCTAGCAGTCAGCCTGATTTTCACGAGTATGGAGGACTGATTTTTCGTCGCTACGGGAGCCAGGACCGTTTGTGTGTGCCCAACCATGAGCCTCTCCGCACGCACTTTCTGAATTTGGCTCATGGCCGGAGCGGACACTTCAGTATGGCAAAAACGTACGCAAATCTGCTGAGACAGTTTGATTGGCCTGCCATGAAAGGGACTGCTGAAAAGTTTGTAGCTGAATGTCAAGTCTGTCAAAGAATCAAACCATGCAGACAAAAGCCGATGGGGCTACTCACACCCGTACCCATTCCCGATGGCCCCGGGGAGTCCGTCTCCATCGACTTCACCGACATTGGAAAGGTAAGTAAAAGCGGCTACTCACAGGTCATGGTGATTGTTAACCGATTCTCTAAGTTCCTCAACCTGATCCCTTTGCTGCCTCATGCCCCAACAAAACTAGTGATTCGTGAGTTGCAAGAGAAGTACATTCTGCAGTTCGGAACCCCGAAGACTCTTGTGATTGATCGGGATCCGCGCTTCATTAGTACTGAGTGGAAGGACTTCACGTCTCAACTGGGGATCAAGCTGTGTATGACATCTGGTCGACACCCCGAAGCCAACGGTTTGGCCGAGGAGATCAACCCGACTGTGCTTCAACTTCTTCGCGCTTTAATTATCCCGGATTAGGAAACATGGGATGAAGAGCTGTATTCCGTTAAGGGTTTATACAACAACTCCGTCCACTCCGCCACCGACATGACACCCAACAGGCTGCATTACGGTTGGCAGATCCGGAATCCGCTCTCCTACCTATTCCCTGAGCAGCCAGCTGGTTTAACACCCGACAGACCTGGCTTCAGGGCCAAGTATGATCGCTTGCTCAAAGTTGACATTGCAGCTATGACCAAGCGACAACACGCCATGATCCATCATGGGAACAAGAAGCACAGACGTCGGATATTCAGGTAGGAAGCTATGTCTGGGTCAAGATGTCTGAATTCTCAGAAGAAGAGGGAGTCTCACGCAAACTTCTCCACTCTATTATGGGCCCTGCGAAGTTTTGGATGTGACTGGTGAAGATCACTTTGGCCCTTCGTATGTAGTTGATGTGCCAGCTCATCTGCGCACATACCCCGTGTTCCATGCATCGAAACTGTACCTCCACCGTGATGCTAAGACATTCGATTATCGCGAAGATATGATCCCTCACGCGATCAAAGGCGGGCATGAGATAGACAGGATCAAACAGCACGTAGGGAAGGGACGCAACAAACAGTACCAGGTTCACTTCATGTATCATCCATTAGACGATATGTACTGGATTTCCAAACAGGAACTGCTACGCAGTCCACCGCGTGTTGTCAAAGCATACGAGCGACAAATCGCCACTAACGCTGTACCTAAGATCTCTGCAAGGCTCACTGCAACAAAGTACTCTATGAATCTCTTTGCCTTGCTCGCTTACGATCTGTTTGTCGAGGACTCAGAATGAGTTACTCGCTCTAAGGGATCTCGCTCTTGCGGGGGGAGTAGTGTGATGACCCGTCCATACATGGACTGAAACAAACAACTGATTTCTGAGTTTTGCCCATAGACTGAATGCCCTGCTGAGTTTCCAGCTTGCTACTAAGTCTATGTGTGCACGCTTGCTGGACTGCATGTTTGTCTGAGTGTTGGTTGACTTGGGTGTGTGTGTGACCGTGCCTGTCTAAGTGTTGGTTGGCATGAGTATGTGTGTGGCCCGTCAGGGCACTTGCTCGTTCGTTGGGCCCTCAGGGTAGTACGTACCTGTGGCCGTGACATTGAGGGGTTGCAGCGGGGAAAAACACTCAAGTAGCGGGTAGGCCGTTACCACACCTGGAAGGGGTAGATGTGCAGGTACCGGAGGCTGAGCAGAAGAAGACAAAAGTGGCATTTTTTAGAGGCCCAGTAGTTGTAGGATAGGTCTAGGCGGATATCAGTCCAACCAGTCTGGGTCTAGGGCTTGTACGGGCAATATCAGAGTCTGCAATGATGTTTCCCTCCGAAAGGGAGGAGGTACCGGTTGCTTGGGAGGCCGAGCGGCCTGGAAGTCATCGCCCAAGAGGNAATATCAGAGTCTGCAATGATGTTTCCCTCCGAAAGGGAGGAGGTACCGGTTGCTTGGGAGGCCGAGCGGCCTGGAAGTCATCGCCCAAGAGGCAAAGCAGGCCGCTATATCTTTTGGCCGGGCGGAGAATCTGACCTCTTTTTCGGTGTGCAAGTTTGGCGACACACTGGTGGAGCGCTGGCCGGAGCAGCGCTAAGCTGGAGCAGCGCTGCTGGGAAGGAAGGAGAAGGACACAAGGGAGGAAGAAGGAGGAAGAAAGAAGGAAGGGGGAGGAGCGCCAAGGGTACTTACCTGGCTATGTGGCAGCCATCTTCATCAGCTTGGTGGGCGCTGCAGCAGGGAGTCCCCAGCTGGGGAGAGCTACACCAAGAAGCTTCGGGGCAGGGTCAGGCGTGGCGGCCTGAGCTAGAGCTGCCATAGCTGCTTTGGGTTGTCCTTTGGGCATCTGAGCAGAGCCCAGTAGTCCGCCATAGCCTCGGCCTATGAGAGTGAAGAATGGGAGAGGCGACCATGGCTATGGTGGACCTTAAGTGATACCTGCGGTAGACGAGGAACTCAGACATTGATTCTGGATCAGTCATTCAACATTGTATAATTATTTCTTGTATGAATAAGAGAAGGGGGAGATAAGGAGAAGGAGATTGTTGGGCGAAGAAGAAGAGCCTTGTCATTGTCTTTGCTGGTGTACATCTTCTTCTTCTTCTTTCTTACTTCTTCCTCTTTTTCTAATCCTCTCTCTCTCCTCTCAAGTTCATTCATTTCTTTTTGCAATTGGATGGCATTGTACTTTTCGGTGGATGTGTATCTCGAAATTGGTCAGGGTCACTATAGCGTGCTGAAAGGTGTCAGGAGCATTGCAAAGCCCGAAAGACATCACCACAAAACTCATATAAATCTTACCTGGTTTGAAAAGCGGTTTTGTGTTGATCCTTGGGCCGGATTGCAATCTGATGGTACCCGGACTTCCAATCTATCTTACTGAAGTATCGACACCCTTGCACTCGGTCCAACAAGTCATCGATGCGCGGTAGGGGCTCTGCGTTGTTCGCAGTGATGGCATTGAGGCCCCTATAGTCAATGCACATTCTCAAGGTTCCCCCCTTCTTCGGTACAAATAAAACTGGAGACCCGTAAGGGGAGACACTAGGCCGGATCCAACCCTTCTCTGTGAGTTCCTTGAGTTGTCGGCTCGCCTGGAAACATCCGATAGATCCTACCCTTCAGAACGCTAGACCTAGAATAATCTCTCGCGTGGACGACTTCCCTCTCAACAACCCCTTTCAGCTCTTCAAATAGATCAGGATACTTAGCGACCACTCCCTCTATCTCCGACGACATTTTCATCGGCTCGCCTGCTGCAGAGACATAAACTAAGTACACACCCTCCTCCGGATTTTGCTTATAATAATTATAAAAGGCGGCCGCACACATGCATCCATAGGACTTGATCAGACTACTAACTTTAAACTTACATGATCTCGCGATCCTCATTCCTTGCAAAGTGTGCTTGACCACTTTTCAGTCCCAATCAAATTGGGGCTGTGCAACCGAGAGGTAGTACATACCTAACAAGATATCCATAGGGAGATCATCGCTGACTAGGAATGAGACTCGATGTCTCAGTTCCCCTCCCGCGTACGGGAAGATACACTCAATGTCTTTAAGGTGGTCGTTGACTACCATGCGCTGTTTGTTGGCACACGTCAACTTCACAAGTCGACTCAGGCGCTGCACTTGCCCCTGTAAACGCAGCCTCTCAACGCACGCACGACTAATGAAGTTCCGCGTCGAGCAAGTGTCATAATAGGCCCTGGCCTTACGGTCGCCGATGACTACCTCGCCGACGAACAACTCACCCTTAGGGGCTTTGGCCATGGCCATCCAAGAAGCTAGCGGGTCCGATCTAGACCACTCCTCCTCTAGCTCCTCTAAGGACTCAAACACATTAAGTGAACATAGGATCGCTGAGTCCGAATGTGTTTGCGGGACGCTGATGGAGTCAGGAGGTTGGGCCATCTCTCGAGATGGTGAGGGTGTGCTCACCACCTCGATCCTAGCAGGAACAACTATTGGCCCGACATGTTTCCAGGAGCAGTGCCAAAACTGCTGGCCACATTGCTACCTACGGGAGCGGACGATCCCAAAGCCTGCCCCATTGTAGGCGGGATCTTCTCGGTCGCCTTTTTGTTGCGGCACTTGAATTGGTTATGGCCATGACCACAACGAATACAGGCCTGCCTGTTATACCGGTCTCTCCACACGTCCTCTGTGAGACCCGCTTTCTCCCATGGAGGAGCGTTAGGGTCAACTTGACTACTAGACCCGGAACCTCCACGACGTCTACCGGTCGCCTTACCTTTCTGGACAGAGTCAGCGAGTGTTCCACCCCCTGAACTTGTACGTTGCCCGTCTTTGAACCCGCTCCCACCTGGAAGTCATCTTCTAACTCGATGCTAGAACCATCGTTGTCAACGAACATTATGCGGCCTTTCCCCTTCCAGTTGGGAGGTAGTGCCTTCTTCCTACCGTCTGTTGTGGGTGTATGTCCATGCCCTATCTTTGCCTCTAGGTCTAGGGCCTTCTTGCTGAATGAGGGAAAGTTGTGCATATTGATGTTGGCCTCACCTGCCAATTGATTCCTGAGAGGCAAAAAAAAAAATCTCAGGTACGAAGTGAGTAAGACGTGGGGGTCATAACATCCTCCAGGGACACAGATCAGACACTCTACTGCGTCTGTGGCTTCCCTTACTGACTTGAACCACCTGTTGTTCAAAGTCAGGATTGCGTTAGTGGCCTTTTGAGCCTCCTGAGGATCATGCCACCTATCTTCCACCAGCGTAAGGAAGTCCTCCACTTTCTGGTTAACTGCCCAAGTGCAAAAGTCATGACCGTATCCCTGTAGTTGCACTAAACCACTCAACCATCTTGCTGCACTCCCCTCTAAATAGGAGGCGGCTGCAAACACTTCCTCGTGCGGCAAGGTCATAGACTGGCACTGACCTCAACCATGTGTCGAGGTCTTTGCCCCTCTTGTCCCCTGTAAAGGGTTTGGGGGAGGTGATGGCCGTCTTCGGAACCCACTGGCTTTGTCCCGGTACCTGTCCCACTCCACGCTGTGGACCTTGGGGACCAGGCTGCTGCACTAGCTGCTGCTGGGGCTGTGTACCCTGCGGTTGTGCAGGCTGCAAGAAAGCAGGTTGCCCGGTTACGGTAACCTGCGGCGGAGGTTAGGAATATACTAACTGTACAGGAACCTGTACACTAGGACCTACTGAGAACCCGCCTCTCAAAGGCATACTCAGGGAAATGGCTTGGACCGATACAGGAGAGACATATGAAGATACTTCGGTCACCGGTAGGATAAAAGGAGGAGGATGCACAACGGGCCAGGCACCGGGCCCAGACGACGATGGAGCTGCCTGCGCCCGTCCGACCAATACGGCCACACTCTGTTGGATGTCCAGTAAGAGAGCCGTCTGGTGGTCCTGCATTTCTACTACAACTAGCAGGACGGTCCGTAGGGTCCTCGCATTATCATCCATGTGCGTCCGATCCATCTCCTCTAACTCACTAACGTTCGCTTGTCTCCGCTGTATCCTGACTCTTCTTCTAATCATTTTCTCCTTCTCTGCCTTGATCTCTCCTAACGCCTGCTGTAGCTGTGCCTCGCGAATAGCTGCTCGTTGTATGGCGACCTCCTCGAGGGTCAACACTATCGGCTGGCTTGCCAGAACGCAAGTGGACTGACTCAGGGTCTGTGCGACCGTTGACCCTACAGTCCATGTGACCTATTAGCCTGAGAGCTCTGCTGCGCAACAGATGCCATGGCTGCTGAGGTAGCGGCCTCGCTTGCAAATACCCTGCTGGCCTCTGCGGCCCTAGCCCTCCGCTGCTGCTGCTGTCTCTGCCTCTGCTGGCGGAACAGGCGTCTCTCGCCCTCTGGTCCTAATGCCAAGTGGACTATCGAGCCTGTTGCCGATCGCAAGATCCTATCGTCCGGGTGTGCAACTTCCCTGTCACTCATAGGCTACAACACTGTACACTGTCTGCACTAGAACACTCTCGAAGCCTACCGCAACATGATATACAAACCGCTTTAAGATAAAATAATATCAATAATCGGTGGCTATGTCAGAGACTACACATTTGGGTCCAATAGGTAAGTTCATATTCCTACAAACGAAACTATTTCTACTTTGAATAGTTCACAAACAGAAAGCACAATGAACAAAGAACAATTCTTACTATGTTGTATGTCACATGTTAATGGTTGAACATCTAACTGATCAAAATAAAAATAGAATCATTTGATTTGCTGTTTGCAGAGTGAAACATTTCCCAAACTTATCACATGGAATCTACCCCTCCCTCAGTTCTTCCTGAATGTCTCTTGTCGTCAGCGTCCCTGAGCAATCCAGAACCGCGTGCGTGTCTAAAGGTGTGCACACGGCCCACCCCTGTGCCCCGAGTCCTGCTGAGCTGGCCAGCCCTGCACAATATTTATCCTCGCATGCAGCGAGCCTTACACCAACCGATTGGTTGATCAGGAGGCATTTTTATGGATGGCCCCTGAAGTCCTCGGGAATTATTTAACGTTGTAGACAGGACGACGATCACAACCAATGGAAGGTCCCCGCCGATACTTATTTATAGACGTCCGATACTCGACTTTCCCGTAGGACTGGCCTGCCCCTCAAAACCCATCTATAGTGCAGCGAGAAGACAAAGGACAAAGCAGCAAAGCATGCGTGCTCTACTCCTGGTGGGTTGGCATCGTGACTGTGACCCAGTGCTTCGTCCAGGGCCCTTCAGATAGCTCCGCCCTCTCCTTCCAGATGCTCCATGTGAACACTGACGACTCTCAAGGTTGAGCGCACTCGACTCCTCACATGAGAGGACTCTCAAGACAGAACACACATCCTCACGGTAAGAAGTGTCGAAGAGGGTAGATAAGGTTAGGTGCAACGTACCTCAAAATAGCTGCCCCCAACCACAGATATTCTCACCAAATGGCCTGATGTCGATTGTGATGACCAATCGCTGCTTCGGCACAACCAGCATTACACCACCGTTCCACCTCAGCATCAATCGCACATCAGATAGTTCTCATCACACTGCGAACACCCAATATTCACCACGTAGCCTTCCCGGCGATACCCCTCACCTCCTGGGTTGCCTTACTTGCCTTCGCCCTCCTCACTACACACCTCCCACGGCCGCTCGCTCAGCAGACCGCGTGCATGTACCGCTTAGGCAGAAGACAAGCGCGAGATGAGCACACCGTACCACAGCTCCGATACCAAATTGCAAGGAAAATGAGTGACAGCAAACTTCAAAAACCAAGCAGCATCATACACATGAGACCAGATAGTCGTGACCTCGAACCAAAAGCAGAACTGCATCACGAGTCCCACCAAATAAGAGCACAGCAAAAGCTCATAAGTGACAATGTTCGAATAGTCTCATCATCATCAACAAAGAACCAATGTTGACATCCTATCTGGCGCTTGGCGCCCAGACTACAAATGGCCGATCCTAGCCTATCTACAATGCCGCTGATGACGTCAACAGCTCCCCGAAGTACGAGCAGATCTCGGCCAATGCCGTTCGCCTCAAGCACCTGGTATGTCTCTCTCCTCACTCATAACCTCGATCCCCAACTCACAGATGCCACATGCACCCAAGGACCACCATGCGCCCCATCCAGCATACAGCAGCGCAGCACGGCTATGGCTGCCTGCTCGTTCCAGCTCGCCCGTGAGTGTGTGAGCGCTGGCCAGCGTATAGCGCAGCAGCGCTTGTGCAGCATGCAGCCAGTGCCCGAATGAGGAATGCGTGGGCAGGCACTTTCCTAAATGGAAATTGCCTGCCTGCTGTGTGAAGCCTGGCTGCACTGGGCCCCTGCCCAGAAGCAAGGGTAGACCCCGAGAGGCTGTGCCCCAGTCCACATGAATCAGGCCCTGGGCCTCTGGTGGTTGCCCGTGTCCAACTGCCCTCGGCCTGTGTTCGATCCATGTTGCGTATCCGGCCCAGGGCCTGCCTCAGTTACATACGAAAAGGGCACCCTGGGCCTGGGCGTTCTCAACCAACTAGCGCTGCGCAACTGCCTGAATTTACCCAGTTGCGCTGTGACCCCAAAAATAGGCCTATTGGCCCTGGGTCGAGCCTCCCTTCACTTAGGGCGGCCGACTGTACAGAAAATAGGGCCCAGTAGGGCAGATCGAGGCCCTGAGCCTCACACTTCTACCTCTTTCTATTACTACTACATAGCAATGTATGAATTCTGCTTAACCCTCCAGCTACACCTTCAATGTCCGGGAGCTCTGCAAACTTTTCCCTTGAGGCGTAGCAGCAGCTTGACTGCCGGGTGGATGAGTGGAATGATCATTGCTGCGAACGATACACACTTGGGGCTCGAGACCTTCACGCTGGGTATTACTCCGGATAGTACCCCCTACTCTGCTGCCCTACGCCTACCGGAAGTTCCTGCCATTTGGTCGGAGCATCAATTCATTCTGCAATCCTACTTCCGGGCGTGTACCTGACTTGACATCTACCTTCGTATGGCCCTCGGTACTCATGACCTCGTTTCGCAGCTACCAGACCTTTTTCACCCTACTGGACATTGCTTGGGCCTAACTGCATTGCTCGCAAATCCCTATCAGGCACTCGCCAAACTCTACTCCGCCCCTGTCTGTCCTGGCCTTCCCACAAGTCTGTTCACTGCCTAATTTCAGTCCTGTCCCTGTAATTCAACGTACATGGTACTTCACAGCCACACACCACGGTCAACAGACTTAGCACACGGATGGAGACTTAGATGCAGGCAAGAACACAGCGCACATATGATAGCTGGAGGTCATGACTCACATGCTCAGAAAACACAGCAAATCATGGCAAAAATAGAGAGCATATTCTTGAAAAGGTGCAGAAATCTCGAACAACCATTTGTGGGGGTCACTGCATGTTGCATACTGTAACGTGCAGACCAGAACAAGAACCGACCTCTCAATACGAAGTACAAGATGGCGCAAACGGAAGACTTAGATACCAATGATCCGAACAATCAATGTTGCAATGCAGCCCTGAACATACATCATCATCATCGTCCCAGGGTGTGAAAGGGGTCTGGCGCTTCACATAGGAAGACGGCACCAGCCCCACACATACACAGACGAAGAAGAGGGGGGTTAGACGAAGAAGAGGGAAAGATGGGAATGTCGTCAACACCAAGTCTTCGGCACAGGCCCAAATAGTCCCTCGTCAAAATGTCTGAATCCCAAATGTCGAGTCTGTATCCAATGTCGTCAAGTCTCAGGTCATATCTCTCTCTCATAGTCCACAGATACTGAGAAGTAGGCAGCGAGAGGGGAAGAAGAGATGGACTTAGAAGAGGAAGAGGAAGAACTCTCTCTCTCTCAGTCCAGTACTAACCTGTGAAGGTGGCGCTGTGATGCAGGTACCTCGAAGATGGAGCTGGAGCGATGGCGCCACAGGTAAGTACCACTGGCCTCCGCCAGTCATCTCTCTCCTATACCACTACTACTACTACTACTATAGCGCCCAGCGCTGAAGACTACCACTAGCGCTAAGCTGCCCTGGGCAGCGCTCCTCCTGAGTGCTGCTCTGCTATCCTGAAGACTACTACCTGACTACTGTCCAACTACCTACCTCGGAAGTGCATGGGAACCCCTATGTACTACTCGGCCTGGACCGGCTGCAGGCGAGGCAACAGTCCAGGAGGCTGCTCTTGCCAATGCCTGGGACAGTCAGGGGCTGCAGCTGCAGCTCCTGCTCGAGGTGGCGTGGGGAACAGGCTATTTCTGGCCTGTTCCCGAAACCCTGTTTCTGTGCCTGAGTCTTAGGTAGGTCGAACACAATGAGGGCCTGAAAATGGCCCTCCGTTTCAGGCTGAAAAGCTTCTGGGCCTGAAAGGCCCAGAAATAGGCTGAAAACGGAGTAGGGCCTCCAGGCCCTCGTTTTTCAGCTTTCAGGCTGAAATGACCGGGGCCAGTAAGCCCTAAGTTTTAGGCTTTTAGGCTGAAAGTGCGGGACGGGCCCTGCAGGGCCCGTGTGGCTACGCAGTATGCCATACCCCCCCCTCCTTGAAAGACCGAGATTACCTGCGAGGGCGAAGCTGTCTGTCTGAGGGAGGGACCACAGTCCGGGTGGGAGGGGCAGGTCATGGAGGTCCCTTAGCTAACCTTTGTCGCTCGTAGTGAGCGTAGATCAGCGGTGAGGATGCTTTCAAATCTGCTCCTGAAATCCACCGAGTGTCGTCGGGATCGCATGCTCTGAATGTAACTTTGTACTGGCGCGGCTTGCTGCCGTACTTGCGATCCGTGATGACGCGGTCAACTTCCTGATGACCATCCATAGAAGGAGGGTCCTGCGATCGTCGGCCCGGGAAGTCGTCGCTCTTAGCTGGTGTATATGTTGCCAGCTTCGAGGCGTGAAAGACTGGATGGACCGTCAGATGCTCGGGAATGTTGATCACAAACGAAGGGCCATCGGGCTCATCGCCCGCGGCTGCTGTCACAGACCAAGGTCCAAACCACTTGGGAAGCAGTTTGCGTGAAACATCCTATTCCAGTGCAAACTCTTCCGCGGAGACCCAAACCAGACCATCGGTGCGGATGGGATATGGTACGCCACCCCTGTTGGCTTGTTGCTGCATGCGGACTTGAGCCTTTTGCATGTTCGCGCGGGCTTGAGTCAGCAATTCCCTGTACTTCCGGACGGAAGCGGGAGAGCAGGCAGCGTCAATGTCGGCTGGTCGAGGGAGGAGAAGGTCGGCGAAGATCCGGCCTTTCCGTCCACCGTGGTGCAACTCGAATGGAGTCACGCCAATCGCCGGATGCACCGAAGTGTTCGCAGCGTCAATGTCGGCTGGTCGAGGGAGGAGAAGGTCGGCGAAGATCCGGCCTTTCCGTCCACCGTGGTGCAACTCGAATGGAGTCACGCCGAACTCGATGTCGGGGAGGCGGTCAACCCAATTTTTCTGGTCAGGACGGATGAGCGTTTGAAGCATCATTTGAGCGGTTTGAATGGCCCGCTCCGTCTGCCCATCTGTCTGTGGATGCCGAGCCGAACTTGGTTTCATCTTCGTGCCGGACTCCTGCATGAGTGCAGTCCAAAATGCCGACATGAAGCGAGTGTCGCGGTCGCTGACTATGTCTTCCGGTACACCATGGCCGCAAATCCAGCCGGTGTGCAGGAGGCGTGTTAGCTCGGGAGCCGTGGAGTAGTACTTGCAAGGGAAAAAATGAGCGTACTTACGCAATCGGTCCACAACCGTGAGGATGCCGTCGTGCCCGAGCCGGTCGCGGGGAAACAGACCGGTGATGTCCATGGCAATGGAGAGACCGGGTTTCCGTGGGATAGGCATCGAGCGTAACTCGCCGTAGGGATTGCGGTTGCGGGGCTTGCTGCGTCGGCAAACTTCGCAAGAGTCACAGTACCGAGTGACATCGGTAATGAGATCAGGCCATCGGAATCGCTGTCGAAGCCGTGCAATAGTGCGGTTGACTCCGAAATGGCCGGCGAGTCGCGAATCATGATACTCGCCGAGGAGGCGAGTCCGAAGACGGTGGTCGCGTGGGACACATAGTAAGTCCTTGCCTCTCGAGTGGAGGAGCAAGTACCCGTCGGCAATGCGATAGTGGCTGGCCGGCGGGTGATCCGAAGATAGCTGTGCATACAGCGTGGCGAAGTCCGGATCAGACTCATATGCCCGGATGAAGTGTCGCCGAAGCTCCTCGT
>BFEA01000285.1:420474-435405 GCA_003427395.1 Chara braunii | reverse complement strand
GGTCTTCGCGAGAGTGCATCTGCTGCGCGATTGGAGAGGCCGGGAAGATGTTTCGGTGTGAAGTCAAACTGGTCGATGAAGTACATCCATCGTCCGATCGTGCTGCTCACCGTATCCTGCGTCTTGTAGTAGGTCAGTGGATTGTTGTCCGTAACCCATGTGAACCTACGACGCCCAAGGAGGAAGTGCCGCCATCGCTTGAGAGCCATGACGAATGCGAGCAGCTCCTTCTTCCTTGCATCACCAAGCGAGTTGATGGGAGGCACTTTGTGGCTGAAATACTCCAGAGGGTGCCAATCGTCGCCGTCGTGTTGTTCCAAGACTGCCCCAATGCCATAGCCGGAAGCGTCCGTAGTCACTCTCGTAGGCAGGACAGGGTCATAGATGCTAAGGACAGGTGCCATGAGCATGGCCGTCTTGAGTGCTTGGAATGACCGGCATGCGTCGTCATCGAATACGAATGGCACCATAGGTGCAGCAATCCTAGAGTATCCGGTGATGAATCGCTGATAGTAGCCCGCCAGCCCCATGAATGAACGAACGTCCGTGGTGTTGGTGGGCTCGGGCCATACTCGTAGGGCCTCGATCTTGTCCGCAAGCGGGCGGATGCCTTGTGGCGTCACATAGTGTCCCAAGTACTCCAACTCCTGTTGTGCGAACTCGCACTTATCGTGGTTGGCTTTGTACTTGGCTTGTCGTAGCCGCTCCAAAACGGTGCGCAGGTGTTCCACATGCTCCTCCAAACTCCGGCTGTACACCAGGATGTCGTCGAGGTAGATAAGTACGTATCGATCCAGTATGTGTCGGAACTCCGTTGTTATAGCCGCTTGGAAAGTGGTCGGGGCATTGGTAAGGCCAAATGGCATAACCAGCCATTCGAAATGCCCATATCGCGTCTTAAACGCGGTCCTGTAGCGATCGTCCTGCCGGATCTCGAGTTGGTGATATCCYGATTTGAGATCGAGCTTGGAGAAGAACTTGGCGCCGCCCAGTCGCTCGAGAAGATCGTCGATGCGTGGGAGAGGGTCGACGTTTCTGATCGTCTGCGCGTTGAGCTTGCGATAATCGATGCACAACCGCAAATCCTTGTTCTTCTTCCGGACGAAGAGAACAGGAGCACCGTATGGCGATCAGCTAGGCCGAATCCAGCCTTTCTCCAGAAGGTCGTCGAGTTGTGCCCGAAGCACACTTAACTCTTCCTCGCTCATTCAGTAGATGCAACCGCGTGGAGGTACGGCCCCGTCCTCGAGGATGATCTCGTGGCGGATGGGCCGATCCGGTACGACTCCGTGCGGGCCTTCGAACACGTCGCTGTAGGCGTCGAGAAGCTCGGTGATGCGTGGATCCGAAGATGAGTTCGTCGATGAAGCGTCATGGGGCGGGAGGGCGTGGAGAAAACACACCCCCATCTCCTCGATGTCGTCTCTGATGATGGAAGCTCGCATGCTTGCGGCGGATACCACATGATAGCTGACTGAAGGGTGAGGAGGAGCTACCGTGCATGGGACTAGTACTCCGTTCCGATCACGAACGTGAACGGTGCGGCGGTAGAAGTTCACCGGGTGGTCCTCGCTTCGCAGCCATGACATGCCCAAGATCATGTCGAATTTGGTGTCCAGAATGTCGAAGGACACCGCCTCACTTGCGTGAGGGGCAAAGTACACTGGGACGTCATCAATGCACCGGTCGATTGACTTGTGCGTGTGACCGTCCGCCAACGTGACTTGCGTGGGATGGGACTTCTTTCGGACTCGTGGGCCAAAGTCGGCGTGTACCATGAAGTCCTGACTCATGTAGTTGCGAGATGCTCCGCAATCGATCAAAGCGCTGCAGGTCACCTCTCCAATCTGAATGCTTACATATAGCAATGGTGCGTCGATGTCGTCGTACCGTTGCGTCTTGAACTCCCGGTCGATCTTCGCAATGTAGGCGTGAAGGTCGACAACCTCTACTCCGGCGTCCATCAACAAAGTCGGAACTGCAGTGTGCAAGTAATCCCGCAATTGTGCTTTGAGCATGTTGCAATGCGGTTTCGGCAAGCGACCGGACCGGGGCAGGGGCATCCATTGGAAGTCCTCAAAAGTCAACGGGTCGAGTTCTTCAAGACTTGACCATGACATTGAATCCCCGGCGGTAGCTGACAGCGAAGCTGCCGAATCGGTTGCCGATGGTGTTGAAACCGTGCATGCGGTAGAGTGTTGCACGTGGAGCGGTTGGTCCAGCGGTGGAACCAAGTGGACAGCATAATCCTCGTAAGTGTACCGAGGACTTGCAACATGCGCATCCTCCCCAGATGTGTAGGAGGCCGCTAGCAAGGTGGTCGAATCTGGCGGAGTGAGAGGTGGAGTCGCCTCACCTCCTGCGCAACTTAGTTTCCCGAGTTAAGACGAGGCCGCACATCCTCCTTGGCCTGATCCTCACAAAGGGAGGTCTTGTGCTTTGTGCTGTTGCACCAGTAGCAGCAGCCGTAACGGCCGCGGTACTTGTACTCGGCCTCGGTCAAGCCGAACTTGACCCATGGTGGTGCTGGCTGTCCATTTCCGGCCGGCGATGCTGATTTCGCCTTCCCGTTTACTCGGGGTTTGTGGTTGCTTCGCGGCTGGACAACAGCCACCCGATCTCCCTCACGTGACGCTTGGGTGGCTGCCGGGTCTTCCACAGTGTTGTCCGATTGGACTGCAGCGAACTGCTGCTGTCGCGGACCAGTTCTCACSTTCTCCACATAGGTTGGCTGCCACGTKGACTTCTYGTGTGCAGCTGACCTGTTGGTCTTGATGATCTCCCTTGCCTTATCAATGATCTCAGCGAAGGTGGTGTATTGCTCGCGATCACCAAGTGCCTGGCTCAATGCAGCGCATGACCTGTTGTAGAACTCACGGCGCAGATGCGGAAATGGTAAGTCAAGATTGGGCGTTGCCGCAATCTTCTGCCATTCCGTGAGCCAGTCACGTGTTGCTGTGTTGCCCAGAGTCATGGTGAAGAGACGGTTGATGGGGAGTGCAGGTGCGTCGTCGACGATGAACCGCTTCTTCCACAGCCGTGTCAACTCTTCCCATGTGATCTCGTCCTTCAGATCTGCGACGTCGACGCCGTGGGTGGCTGCCAGGTGAGTTAACCAGATCGTGCATCCTCCCTTTGAGTTCATGAACAAGGCACCGATGTACGCGCGTTTGGAGACAGGCAGAATCCAAAGTTGCGTCGTGAAAGGTTCCCACCAGAGCACCGGGTCCTGATGCGTGTAGTCGTCGAACTTGTCAAGTTGAAAAGTTGGCATCTTGTATTGCTTCGGATTGCCATCCATGTTCGTCGAGTGCAGTTACCGGACCTCGGTCTTCAAGGTATGCAGCTGACTGCTGATGGTGGTCGGCGCAGCGAAGGTGCTGATGTCGCCGAGCATTGCCACTACGTGGTCAACGCGTTCCTCCAGTTGGCGGCTAGAGGGTGCACTGCTGGAAGCCCCAGCATCTGGACTTGGTGGAACTTGTTCCAAGTCCTGTACACGGGCGTTCAGTGCTCGTGTGGCATCCTCATGCTGAGTCTTATGGTTCCGCACGGCCCGCTGGAGGTTCGCCAACTCGGACTGTAGGTGGTTACAAGTGTAAACCAACCCGGTCACGAGCTTGGCCATGAACTCCTTATGCTGCTCTTCCAGTGTTGCCTCGTCGTCGTTCGGTTCCCAGAACTTGAGTCTGTCGATGCTGTTGGCTTCATGCCGCTGCAGCAGATCCTGGGCTTCCTTGCGGCGAGCTTGGGCATCTGCGTCTGCTTCGGCCTGTAGTCGCAGCTTCTCTGCTGCTGCCGCTTCTTCAACCTGTAGGCGGGCAGCCGCGGCTGCCAGCTGGCGTTGTTCCTCAGCCTCGATCAGAGCGATCTGGGCCTGGAACCGCCGTTTGTAGTCGGCCAGAGACTCGTTGGCCAGTTGGCCTGGCATGCCCAGAGCTGCACCCGTCATGCTGACGTGGCACTGTAACTGACGTGGCACTGCTGACGTGGCACTGCTTACGTGTCACTGCTGACGTGGCACTGTTGCTTACGTGGCACTGCTGACGTGGCACTTGTCTGACGTGTCACCGTGTCTGACGTGGCACTGTGTCTGACGTGTCACTGTGTCTGACGTGGCACTGTGTCTGACGTGGCACGGTTGCTGACGTGTCCCTGCTGACGTGGCATTGTAGCTGACGTGTCACTATACCAACTGGGAATGCAAGCACAGGGGTGGGTGGGAGGGAAAACGTAGGTAGGCAACCAACCCAACAATACTTTCCTCCGGCCCTAATCAACAGATAAAAAATAAAATAAAAATAAAAGAGGACTACTTCCTTTTTTTTTTTTTTTGTATATTTGTCGATCTATTATGAGTAGGACATGTCAGAAGAGTACTATGAACGAGATCTAGGCTAGGTTCCGCAAAGTTTCGGCTTTTACAAACTGCGATCTTTGAAAAAAAAAAATTTGCGAAATGGAGTAAAGATGCGATTTTCAGAAAAGAACGAAATCCAGTTTCTGAGAATATGGGAACCTCTGAATATGCCTAACGCAATATTGGTAGGCTTCGCAAGATTTCGGTTTTCAAAAAAAAATTTGCGAGATAGAATGGAAATTCGATTTTCAGAAAAGAATAATTTCGGTTTCCGAGAATAGGACCATTTCTATCGTTATCCCAATATGCCTAGAAAATGAAATACTAAGATCAGAAATTTCAGCTATGTATGCGAAATTTCAGAGAAACGAAATGCAACTATCGGGAATTTTCAGACAAAACGAAATGCGATTTATCCGAAATTTTCAGATATTTGTTACATAAAAACGAAATACCAATATCAGAAATTTTCAGGTAAAACGAAATGCGAATATCAGAAATTTCAGATAATTGTTGCCAGAATTTTTTTTTCAGAGATTTGACGAAGTCCTACTTGATTTACTAATGAGATCAATAGATCAAGCAAGCTTGCTACTTGACTGAGCGGGTCCTCTGAATGAGAGGTCCGCTCCGATACCAAACTGTTGCATACTGTAACGTGCAGACCAGAACAAGAACTGACCTCTCAATACGAAGTACAAGATGGCGCAAACGGAAGACTTAGATACCAATGATCCGAACAATCAATGTTGCAATGCAGCCCTGAACATACATCATCATCATCGTCCCAGGGTGTGAAAGGGGTCTGGCGCTTCACACAGGAAGACTGCACCAGCCCCACACATACACAGACGAAGAAGAGGGGGGTTAGACGAAGAAGAGGGAAAGATGGGAATGTCGTCAACACCAAGTCTTCMGCACAGGCCCAAATAGTCCCTCGTCAAAATGTCTGAATCCCAAATGTCGAGTCTGTATCCAATGTCGTCAAGTCTCAGGTCATATCTCTCTCTCGTAGTCCACAGATACTGAGAAGTAGGCAGCGAGAGGGGAAGAAGAGATGGTGGACTTAGAAGAGGAAGAAGAAGAACTCTCTCTCTCTCTCAGTCCAGTACTAACCTGTGAAGGTGGCGCTGTGATGCAGGTACCTCGAAGATGGAGCTGGAGCGATGGCGCCACAGGTAAGTACCACTAGCCTCCGCCAGTCATCTCTTTCCTATACCACTACTACTACTACTACTACTATAGCGCCCAGCGCTGAAGACTACAGCTATGGCGCCCAGCGCTGAAGACTACCACTAGCGCTAAGCTGCCCTGGGCAGCGCTCCTCCTGAGTGCTGCTCCGCTATCCTGAAGACTACTACCTGACTACTGTCCAACTACCTGCCTCGGAAGTGCATGGGAACCCCTATGTACTACTCGGCCTGGACTGGCTGCAGGCGAGGCAGCAGTCCAGGAGGCTGCTCTTGCCAATGCCTGGGACAGTCAGGGGCTGCAGCTGCAGCTCCTGCTCGAGCTGGCGTGGGGAACAGGCTATTTCTGGCCTGTTCCCGAAACCCTGTTTCTGTGCCTGAGTCTTAGGTAGGTCGAACACAATGAGGGCCTGAATATGGCCCTCCGTTTCAGGCTGAAAAGCCTCAGGCCCAGAAATAGGCTGAAAACGGAGTAGGGCCTGCAGGCCCTCGTTTTTCAGCTTTCAGGCTGAAATGACCGGGGCCTGTAAGCCCTAAGTTTTAGGCTTTTAGGCTGAAAGTGCGGGACGGGCCCTGCAGGGCCCATGTGGCTACGCAGTATGCCACACTGCACCTCAATGACACAAGATTTGCTGAGTAGATTGTCCAGCCCCCAATGGCTCTGTAGGAGATTTGCTCGCAGGTGAATTTGAATTTGGCAACATATACAGTCTCTTCTCTACAGTTGACCTACGAGCCGCTAACTTTGTCCATGGGGACATTGGGGAGTAGTAAAAAAAATTGCTGTACAACCGTCAAGGTGCTGATCATCAGGATGTCCTATTCCCATGCGAGCTTCATTCCACTCCTCACCTCTGCACCATTCATGTCCTCATCATTCCCTGCTCATCACTGTAAATTCACTCTTCTCCCCTGATTCAAAGTCAAACTCTCCCCTCCTGCTTGGATCGAGGGCTGGGCAGTTTAATTCCCTGTTCAACCAAATTGTGTGAGGAATCAGCTCCTCGGCAATCTCGATGGGGTCCTGTTACGAAATGTGGCCCGCCCTAAGTGAAGGCGGGCCTGATAATTCCAAGAGGCCTATGTTGTCAATTTTGCATTTGGGGCTCAGACAGTTGGGTCGCGTCAGCTGGTTGAGGGAAAACCCAGGCCCAGGCCGGAACATCCTGCATAGGCCTCCGGGCCACTTCTGGAAGAACGTGGAAGCAGGCCCTGGGCTACACGCACAGCAGAATGCACGACCTGCAGTTGCGCAGTAACTGTACGGGGCACAGGGCACAGGGCCTACCGGAAGCTTCTGGGCACAGGCCCAGCCCAGCCAGGCAGCAGACCAGGCCAGGCTCTTTCCATATAGGAAAGAGCTCGCTGCCTGGCCAAGCATTCGGGCACTTGCCAGTTGTGCGGCAGCGCTGCTTGAGCCTGCGCTCACATGCTGTAGGCTGCGCTAAGGCAAGGTGCTGGTGCACGTGCGGTTGTGTGTGCAGGGCGCTGCTGAGGGCAGCACCATAGCTTGGCATCCATAGCCAGCTCAGCTTGGGTGTACAGCAAGATGTAGTGGTGGTCTTCGTGCATGAGGACGGAGACGTGGGTGCAAGACAAGGGAGAGAGAAAGAGAGATGAGGATGATGACGTGAGGGCACATACCTAGTCTTGGCGATAGTCTGCAAGGGGCAACATCTTCATGTACTTCGGTGCTGCTGCTGACTTCAACAGTTGCATTGTCAATTCGTAGGCTAGAAGTAGCTGTGTGATAGTAGTCTGGGCGCTGATTGCCAAGCAGGGGGAAGGGCTCTGGATACTTATGTTGGTGATGGCGAGAGTATGCTCTCATTGACACTCGGATTCAGTGTTTTGGTTCTCCATTGGTGTAATATCGGTGCACTTCTGGTTTCTGGACAGTGCAGCGGCCCAGGATTGTGTGGGCGTGCCAGGAAGGCTACGTGGTGACATTGGGGTGTACGCTGGATGATGAGAACTCGCTGATGTGACATTTCAAGCCAAGGTGGACGATGAGAACTCGCTGGCATTTCGCTGTTTGTTGTGCCAAGGTAAAGACCGGTCATCATAAATGCACGTCGTCAGGTTGCTGGTGAGAAATCTGTGGTTGGGGGCAGCATTATGAGGTACATTGCTCCCATCCTTATCTACCCTCTTCATTGCTTCTTACCGTGAGGAAGTGAGTTCTGTCTTGAGAGTCCTCTCGATGTGAGGCGTCGCGAGCGCTCAACCTTGAGAGTCGACATTCTTCCTGGGCAGCAAGCTGGTGGGAGATGGGTGAAGCCTCTGAAGGGCCCTGGACGAAGCACTCGGGTCACGGTCACCATGCCAACCCGCTGGGACTAGTACACACATGCTTTGCCGCAAGTCCTTGGTTCTGCTTGCTGTGCTCTTAGAGGTCATGCTGGGCATGCCAGCCGTATAAGAGCCGCATACCAGACCGTCTATAAACATTTCTGGTGTATTCAGATTGAATCCTGGCTGTGATAGTCGTCTTGTCTATGGCGTTAAATAATTCCTGAGGACCCTGGGGGCTATCCTTAAACTGCCTTTTGATCAGTCAGATCAATCAGATGTAAGGCTCCTTGCATGTGAGAATAAAGAAAATGCAGGGCTGGCAGGCTTAGCATAGACTTGGGGCAAAGCGGTGGGCCGGATTGCACACCTTTAGACGCGCTGCTCAACCAGGTGCTCAGGACGTCGACATAAGTGACTACTCAAGAGGGATACAGGGGGAGGGAAGATTCTGGCAAATTGTTCGTCGCTGAACTTGGATTATTTGCCATCCAACATGCATCTCCACAGGTGACTTATTTTTATTTTTGATTATTTAGTTGTTGCGGACTTGGTTAACAACTAACAGACATATGCAAATAGAATAGTACATCCCTGCTGCATTGCATTCAGTTTCATAATAGTCTAAAAATAAAAATGGATTTACCTCTCCGGATCTAACATTGGTTGTTGATTACTACTTGACTACTTTTCTCCAAGCTGACCGAAATTAGTTGATTGTTATTACTCGGTTGAGTGTCATGCTGAGGCAGGATTCAGTGTGGATTCTAGTTTAGATCACATGTCACTGTAGCTCATGAGTGAAGAGGAAAGCAATGAGGAGGAGGAAAGATTAGTGGAGGATCTTAGAGTTACTCACAGAACTGCACTCAGTCGACCGATCACTTTCCTGGAGTTAGATCAAGGAGAAGAAAGGAGGCTACGGAGAGAAGCCAGGGAGAGGACGACATTACAGAGGGCTAGGAAAGCAGCAACCAATGCTGAAAGAGAACTAGCAGTAGCACTAGAAGCAAACACTAGGGCCAATGTTGAGGGAGCTATGGCTACCGCCTCTACCGTGTCACAAGTCTCATCTCATGTCTCTTCATCAGGTGTCAGTCAGGGTGACTCTCAAGTTTCCATTAGTCAGTCTGTTGGTTTGCAATTCAGCCAGCAGCCTCAACTCATGCCAGAAGATTATGAGATCCTACAAGCAGAGGGAAGTAGAAGAGAGAAGACAATGGGCTAGAATGGGAAAAGCCAGACTAGGAGCTAGGAGGCAGGAGTTAGAAGAGCTAGAGACACTAGATGAGTCAACACTGGATCATGCGGTCAAGTCACTGCGACACTCATTGCTTTGCGTGGTTGAAGCACAAGTAGTGCAGCAGGAGCTATTGGCTAAGCTAGTGGCCGGCTAGAATCGCATTGCAGCAACACTGCAGGTTCCTCGTCCTATGATGAGACAGCCGCAATACTATGTAGCTTCCCCTACGGCTGCGGGTCCCTCAGTGACGCGGTCGCCGGCGGGGCCCTCTTTCTCTCCTATGCTTGGCATGCCTCTTTCGGGTGGTGTAACAACAGGTAGTGGTCAAGTCCTTAGAATTCTGCCCCTTCCGTCAATGACAGTTGCAGCTATAGTCCAACCATTAGGGCAGCCTCAGGGTAGCATGCCGCTATCTGCCACATTGGTTACGCAGCCAATGCAACAGACACCTAGGGCAATCCAACCCATGCAGTGGATGCCCAAGACCCCCTTGCTGAGTCCTAAGCCCTTCTTTGGCGACAAGAAGAAGGATGAGGATCTGGACACCTGGGTGAGGACCGTGCCTACTTATGTGAGACACAAGCTCACAAGGCCAGAAGAGGAAGTTATAGTCGCCGCATCCTTTCTGGAAGGCTCTGCAGCACAATGGTTAAATGGTCTAGTGCAGCAAGAGGGCTTCGGTCAGAACTTCGATGACTGGGCCCAGGCCCGGACATTGGAAGACTAAGTACGGACTGTGTATAATGGGTGGCATAATCCTCTAGGGGCTCATAAGGCCACTGACTCACTAGCTAGTCTTGGTTCAAAACGGTACCGAACAGTTCATGAGGTCACATACGTTGTAGAACGTCTAATCGTGGTACCTCGAGTGTGCTATGACCCGCAGGTACTCCTCACAGATTATCTACGATGTCTGCCCACGGATGTCAATAACAAGTTGGTGGACGAGGCCACCATCGATGTCCATAACTTCGCTACTTTCAGCAAGAAGGCCTTACATATAGAGGCCAAACTTAGGACCGCACAGCAGGGTCCGATGGATGGGAGCAACAAGAAGCTTCCCTAGGATTGGAGGAAGAAGGGCAATCTTATGTTCGTCGACCACAATGGTCAGACGATTGAGATTGACGACTTCCCTGACTTTGGGGAAGACACAAAGCAGGATGGGGCCAGTGAGATTTCAGATGGGGGAGCCGTGGCACCTATCAAGGAAAAGGCTAAGGGGACCGGGAAACAAAAGGTAGGCCGATATAAAGGTCAAGGCGACCAAGGGATACCAGTTTGGGTCCGACTTGGTTTAGACTACGAGGTGTGGAGAGACCGAGTTGCTAGGGGCACATGTCTCAATTCTGGCAACTTTGGTCACACGGCTAGAGCCTGCCGAAGCAAAAAGGAGTTTCCGCCGCTCTTACTCGCGCTGAAGGGCTAACATTGCCTTCCCCACTTCAGGCGTTGGCCAAGGCTATTGACCCCCTAGTCGCCCCGCAGACACATGTGGACCAACCGATGCTCTGCTCGAGAGATATGTCTGAGTCCTTAGAAGAGTTAGAAGTTGAGTGGTCAGGGAAGGACCCTAGAGACTCTTGGGCGATGATTAGTAGAGGTCCTAAAGGTGAACATTTTGTGGTAGAGGTTGATGTAGGTGGCCGGAAAGTGGGTGCCTTCGCAGACATAGATAGGCTCTACACGGAACTTCATCACTCATGCTTATGTGGAAAGGTTGCACTTAGGGGACAAAGTGCAACGGCTAAGCAAATTTGTAGCATCCACGTTAGCCAACAAGCACAATATGGTTCTCCAAGACTATGTTGAGGACGTAGTTTGCACCTTCTCCTATGGAGGAGGGGAACTTAGACACAAGATCTCATTCCTTGTGAGCGACAAACTGTCATTTGACACGCTCCTAGGTAAGTACTACCTCGAGGTGGCAATGGTGGCAAAGCCACAATTCGATTTGGATAGGAAGGTGATGATCCACAAGTTGCTAAACGGAAGGACCGTTACACGGTAGAGGTATAAAGCTAGCAGTTTAATGGAGAACTATGACTACATGTGTGCTGCATCTTTCTATAACTATTATAGCAGAACCACGAGGAGGGGATGTATTTAGTCTTTTTCTTTGAGAAAGGGGAGGCCTTAAAAACACCTCCAGAGATAGAAGCAGTCGTTGCGAGTCATTCATACCTTTTTGAGGAGCCTAGGGGTGTGGTAGAAAGGGAGGTCACCATAGTCCATGCGATAAAAATCGTCCCCGGTAGTCAAGTACCTAGAGGATGGATCTATACGATGTCTCCTGCAGAGTTGGATGAGCTCCGCCGCAAGCTCAAGGAGCTTACAAAGAAGTGTTGGATTTGACCAATTACGTTCCCCTATAGAGCACCAGTTCTCTTTGTCCCTAAGAAAGGGTGGACCCTGAGGATGTGGATTGACTATAGAGGCCTAAATGCCATCATAGTTAAGAACGCAAGGCCTCTACCCCGCATCAAGGACCTCCTGGATAGAATACAAGGATGTCGATACTTCACAAAGATAGATATTAAGTCCGGATACCATCAAATTGCCATTATGCCTGAGGATCAACACAAAACTGTTTTTCAGACCAGGTACGGGCTTGTGGCGATGCCCTTTGGTCTATGCAATACACCTTGTACATTTCAGCACGCAATGAATCAGATTTTTCATGACTACATAGATAAGTTTATCATTGTGTACCTCGACGATCTTCAAATCTTTAGTAGGACTGTAGAGGAGCAAGCTGAACACCTGAAAATAATGCTAGGTCTCCTACGACAGCACCGGTATAAGATAAACTTGGAGAAATGCAAATTCGGTCGCACCAAGATCTTATATCTGGGGCATGTGATCACTACGGACGACTTGAGGCTAGGCGATGCCAAAGTGGCCAAAATACGTGAATGACCCACACCTCTGTTACTAAAGTCCGTTCGTGGCGGCCCTCTATGCTGTAAGATGCAAAGAAGTATGTAGAAACTTGCCAAGTTTGTCAGAGGGACAAATCTAGGACTCAGGCTCCACTTGGGCTCATGAAGCCCTTGCCTATCCCTGATGGTCCCGGTCAAAGCGTGTCCATGGGCTTCGTGGATACTCTTGTGACTAGCAAAAGCGGGAAACGACACATCCTCGTCATAGTGGACCGATTAACTAAGTTTGCTAGACTAATCGTCATGCCAGAAACAGCGAAGACTAACTTCATCATCAAGTTGTTTGTGAACAACTGGGTACGGGACTTTGGTCTGCCAAAGAACATCGTCAGTGACAGAGATGTTCGCTTCACTAGCGAACTGTGGCAAAGTACAACCCAACAGATGGGCACCCAACTGCAAATGATGTCCGGGAACCACCCTAAGTTGAACGGCCAAGCTGAACAAATGAACAGAGTAGTAAACATTTGCTCTGGCATTATATCAAACCTAGTCAGGAATATTGGGATGAGAGACTACCGCTTATTGCCAGTCTCTATAACAATGTTATGCATAGTGCTACTGGACTAACCCCCAATCAATTGCACCTCGGTTGGAAACCTAGATCTGCTCTGGATTTCCTTCTGCCCGAGAATCAGCCGACTGTAGCACCAGGAAGTATATAATTCGCCATCAAATACGAACAGTTGCTGCAGCAGGCCGTGGAGCACATTAGAAAATCTCAGGATAGTATGATTGCGTCTGAGAACAAACATAGACAGCCTTCCACATTTCCGATCGGTGACAGAGTCTGGGTCAAGTCATCTGAACTCGGTCAGGAGTTGGGTATCTCACGAAAACTAATGTTGCAATACTTTGGCCCATGGGAGGTCCTAGACATAGTCGGGGATCAGATTGATGGACCATCCTATGTGATTCAAATCCCTGCTCGCTTACGCACACACCCAGTCTTTCACGCCTCAAAGTTCACACCTTTCGCTGAAACCACCCAGTTCCCTTCCAGACACTCTATGCTGCCCCCAACCATGGACGGAGAAGTCGACATTTACGACATTGTGGAGCGCAGAGTTATGCCTGTGCCAAAACGTCCGGGTAGAGGATGACCTCCGGAGCCTCGGATGCAGTATCGTGTTTAGTTCATACACCATACTGACCCAAGTGAAGATTGATGATTCACCAGGGAAGAACTGCAACAGACAGCTCCCGAAGTGATTGCAGGATATGAAAGAAAGCTCAAGGGAACACTACCTGCAAAGTAAGGACTTCTCAGGGGACTATCGAAGTAGAGGAGAATGCGAGGAATCAGCTCCTCGGGAAGCCCGATGATGCCAAGTTACGAAATGTGGCCCGCCCTAAGTGAAGGCAGGCCTGATAATTCCAAGAGGCCTATTTTGTCAATTTTGCATTTGGGGTTCAAACAGTTGGGTCGTGTCAGTTGGTTGAGGGAAAACCCAGGCCTGGGCCACAACATCCTGCATCGGCCTCCAGGCCACTTGTGGAAGAACGTGGAAGCAGGCCCTGGGCCACACAACAACAGAAGGCACGACTGGCAGTTGGGCAGTAAGTTAGTAACTGTACGGGGCACAAGGCATAGGGCCTACTAGAAGCTTCTGGGCACAGGCCAAGCCCAGCCAGGCAGCAGACCAGGCCAGGTTCTTTCCATATAGGAAAGAGCTTGCTGCCTGGCCAAGCATTCGGGCACTTGCCAGTTGTGCGGTAGCGCTGCTTGAGCCTGCGCTCGCATGGTGTAGGCTGCGCTAAGGCAAGGTGCTTGTGCACGTGCGGTCGTGTGTGCAGGGTGCTGCTGAGGGCAGCGCCATAGCTCGGCCTCCATAGCCAGCCGAGCTTGGGTGTACGGCAAGGTGTAGTGGTGGTCTTTGTGCATGAGGGAGAAGACGTGGGTGAGAGACAAGGGAGAGAGAAAAAGAGATGAGGATGATGACGCGAGGGGACATACCTAGTCTTGGCGATAGTCTGCAAGGGGCAACATCTTCATGTACTTCGGTGCTGCTGACTTCAACAGTTGCATTGTCAATTTGTAGGCTAGAAGTAGCTGTGGGACAGTAGTCTGGGCGCTGAGCGCCAAGTAGGGGGAAGGGCTCTGGATATTTATGTTGGTGATGGCGAGAGTATGCTCTCATTGACACTTGGATTCAGTGTTTTGGTTCTCCATTGGTGTAATATCCGTGCACTTCTGCTTTCTGGACAGTACGGGACCTCTTGGCTTTCAATGTGATTTTGCAATATGAAATCTGTCATTTTGCTATTGCTCATTTTCCTCGCAATTGTTTGTGTCCAGGTGTTGATCATCAGGATGTCCTACCCTGATGCGAGCTTCCTTCTGCTCCTCACCTCTGCACCGTTCATGTCTCATGATTCCCCTTCTCATCAACGTAAATTCACTCTCCTCCCCCGATTCAAAGCTGAACTCTCCCCTCTTGCTTCGATGGGGGCTGGAGCAGCTTATTTCCCTCTTGCCACCCCAATTTCAAAATCATCTGCCCTAATCACAGTAAATTAGGGTTGACGCGACTCAACCACCTCTCGGTTGCAGGTAAGCTTGGCTCCGAATTGGCACGATCCTGTACAACTAACGACGAAAGACTCAACTTTGAGACAACATCGTCGAGTCCAACTCTGAAAGACATGGAATGGCACAAGAAGAGAAAACAACAAAGAAAGGAAGAAGAAGAAGACACATTTAGACAAGTGGCATCTTCCTCCTCATCTCAGATTATCCTCCTGTTAACAATAAATGAATGAATGAGCAAGAATCAAGGATCAGTATATTCTCCTCATTGTCGCTGCATAAGATCTCTCTCTCTCTCTCTCTCTCTCTCTCTCTCTCTCTCTCTCTCTCTCTCTCTCTCTCTCTCTCTCTCTCTCTCTCTCTCTCTCTCTCTC
>BFEA01000285.1:377591-399125 GCA_003427395.1 Chara braunii | reverse complement strand
GGCCAGCTCTTTCCATAAAGGAAAGAGCTCTCCCCAAGCAGCCAAATTCAGGCACTCGCATGCCAGCGGCAGCGCTGCTGGAGCAAATGCCCGTGGGCTGCTGCTGGCGCTGAGAGGCGAGGTGCTGCACGTGCGGTCGTGCAGGGAAGAAGGGCGCTGCTGAGGGCAGCGCCATAGCCCAGCCACCATAGCTGGTGGGCTTGGACTACAGTGAGGTGCATGAGTGGTCTTCGGGTGTAAGGGAGGAAGACGTGGGTGTAAAGCCAGGGAAGGGTGAAGGATGATGATGATGATGATGATGTGAGGGCACATACCTTGTATTGGCGATGGTCTGCATTGAACGACAACTTCAAGTACTTCGGGTTGCCGCTGATGTCAACAGTTGCATGGTCAATTAGTAGGCTGATAATAGCTGTGTAGGAGTTGGCTGGGTGCTGAGCGCCAAGTAGGAGAGTGAAGGGACTAGACTCTTGTGTTGGTGTGGAGAGAGAAAGCTCTCTTGGACATTGGTTTTCAATACTACGAATCCTCCATCGGTGTATTATTGGTGCAATGCTGCTCTCTGGACACGGTGCGACTATCTGGCTTTCAATGTGATGGTGTAATCTGAAATTGTCATCTCGCTGTTGCTTATTTTCCTTGCAATTTGGTATCAGAGCTGGTTCATATTGCGCTTCATTGGTTCTTCGCAATAGCTGTTCGGTGCTTCGCATGAGGTGTGGGGCAGTGATAAGGCTTGGGCGTTGAACATAAGGCGGCCCAGGGTCGTGTGGGCGTGCCCGGAAGCTATGTGGCGACATATGGGGTGTATGCTGGATGATGAGAGCTCGCTGATGTGGCATATTAAGCCGAGGTGGAACTGCATTCTGCTGTTGGTTGTGCCGAGGCAAAGACCAGTCATCATAAATGCACATCAGGTTGCCGGTGAGAAATCTGTGGTTGGGGGCAGCATTATGAGGTACGTTGCTCTCTTCCTTATCTACCCTCCTCGTTACTTCTTACCACGAGGAAGTGAGTATTGTCTTGAGAGTCCTCTCGATGTGAGGTGTCGCGAGCGCTCAACCTTGAGAGTCGACATTCTTAATGGGCAGCAAGCTGGTGGGAGACGGGCGAAGCCTCTGCAGGGCCCTGGACGAAGCACTCGGGTCACGGTCACCATGCCAACCTGCTGGGACTAGTACACGCATGCTTTGCCGCAAGTCCTTGGTTCTGCTGCTTGCGCAATAGAGGTCATGCAGGGCATGCCAGCCCTTTGACAGACGCTTACCAGACCGTCTCTAAATATTTCTGGCGGGGACTCAGTGTTGACTCTGGCTGTGATCGCCATCCTATCTGTGACGTTAAATAATTCCTGCGGAGTTCGGGGGATCTCCTTAAATGCCTCCGGATCAGCCAGATCAAACCGGGTGTAAGGCTCGTTGCATGCGAGGGTAAATAATGTGCAGGGGCTGGCAGGTTCGGCGTTGACTTGGGGCATAGGGGTGGGCCGGATTGCACACCTTCAGACACGCTGCTCAACTAGATGCTCAGGGCGTCGACACAGAGTGACAACTCAAGAAGGGTACAGGGGGAGGGGGGATTCCGGTAACTGTTCACAGTGGCAATCATAGACAATCTGCCATCCAGTATACATCGCCAACAGGAGATATTATTTTTATTTTTTATTATCTAGTTGTTACAAACTTGACTAACAATTGATAGACAACTGTAGATAGATTAGTTCTTTGCTGCATTGCAATCTGTTCTAGGGTAATCTAAAAATAGATGTGATATTTCCTGTAGGATCTGACATTAGTTGTTACTACATCACCTAACTGTTTCTATTCAGTCCGACCGAAATTAGTTGTGATTCGTACTCGGTTGTGTGTCAGGCTAAGGTAGGATTCGGTGTGGATTCTAGTTTAGATCACACACACTGTAGCTCATGAGTGATGCAAGCCCTAGTGAGGAGGAGTTGTTAGTGGACGACCGGAGGACTACTCGTGGGACTGCTCACAGTCAGCCTTTGACATTCTTGGAGTTGGTCCAGGAGACGAGAGGAGATTGCGGAGAGAGGCTAGAGAGAGAGCAACGACAAGGAGAGCGAGGGCAGCTGAGGATAGTGCCAGGACTAGAATTTCGGTTAGCACCGGTACAACCATGGCTACTTCATCTACCATGTCGCAAACCTCTTCATAGTCCACTTCGTCGGGAGTTAGCCATAGTAATTCTTAGGGGTCCATTAACCAAATTGCTGGCTTGCGAGTCAGCCAACAGACTCAACTCACGCCGGAGGATTATGAAATCCTCCAAGCAGAAGAACTTCAGGATAAGCTACAACGACAATTGGATGAGGCAGCAGAGAGGAGAAGAAAAGCAATCATGAGGAAAGCTAAACTAGGTAGTAGAAGAGAGGAGCTAGGGAGATTGGAAGCATTAGATGAGTCAGCGCTTGACCCTGCGATACGAGTGCTGCGTAACTCGCTTCTTTGTGTGGTGGAAGCGCAGGCTGTCCAGCAGGAAGTGCTGGCTGAACTAGTGGCAGGCCAAAAAGAGATTTTGGCTGCACTTTGGGCTCCTCGTCCCATGATGAGGCAGCCTCAGTATGCTGTAGTTCCCCCTTCAGGTGCAGGTCCATCAGGGACGCTGCCACCTGCAGGGCCTTCATTCTCATCTATGTTTGGCATGCCCCCTCCAGGTGGTTTTATAGCAACTAGTGGTCCGGTTCATAGAGTCTCAACCGTACCATCGACGACAGTGGTTACTACAGTCCCAATGTCAAGTCAGGCCCAGGTTAGTGTGCAACAACCTGTTTCGGTGGCTATGCAGCCACTGTAGCAAGCCCCTGGGCCAATGCAGCCTATGCAGTGGATGCCCAAAATACCCTTGCTGAGTCCTAAACCCTTCTCCGGCGACAGGAAGAAGGACGAGGATATGGATACCTGGGTAAGGACGGTGCCTACTTATGCGAGGCACAAGCTTACCAAGCCAAAGCAGGAAGTTGTTGTGGCTGCCTCCTTTCTAGAGGGGTCCGCAGCCCGTTGGTTGAATGACCTAGTGCTGCAGCAGGGCTACGATCAGAACTTCGATGCCTGGGCCACGGCCCAGACATTGGAAGAGTTTGTACGGTCCGTGTACAACAGGTGGCATGACCCTCAAGGGGCTCAAAAGGCCATTGATGCAATCAACAGTCTCTGTGCCAGACGGTACAAGAATGCTAGAGAGTTGACGGACACCATAGAACGTCTGCTCGTGGTACCTGGTGTGCGCTATGACCAGCAAGTACTCCTTACGAATTACCTTAGATGTCTGCCTTCAAAGGTAAGGACAAAGCTGGTAGATGAGGCTTATGTCGACCAACACAACTTTGCCTCTTTCAGTAAGAAAGCCTTAGACATAGAGGCTAAGTTGGGATCTGCGCATCAGAGTCAGGGCGATGGTAGGAAGAAGAGACTACCCCAAGACTGGAAGAAGAAAGGCCAATTAATGTTCGTCGATCATGATGGTCAGACGACAGAGATTGACGACTTCCCAGACCTTGGGGAGGACACAGAGCATGATGGGGCTAGTGAGACTTCGGATGGGGGAGTCGTGGCGCCTATCAAAGAAAAGGCTAGGGGGACTGGGAAGAAGAAGGTAGTACGGTCCACGGGTCAGGACGACCAAGGAACACCTGCCTGGGTAAAACTTGGTTTAGAGTATGAGGTGTGGAGGGACCGAGTTGCGAGGGGCACGTGCATGAACTGTGGCCACTATGGTAACACGTCTCGAACGTGTTGAGGCAAGAAAGTCCTGACGAGGGTAGCCTCACCAACAATGGTGGAACTATCTCCGAACTCTGGTGGTGCTTCTGCGAGCACTTCGCAAGGAAACACCTCGGGTCAGTAGGAGTTTTAGCCGCTCTTACTCGCGCTGAAGTGGTAACGTTGCCTTCCCCACTTCAGGCGTTGGCCAAGGCTTGTGACCCACGTATCGCCCCACAGACACATTCAGACCCACCGACGCTCTGTTCGAGAGATGTGTCTGAGGCCCTAGAAGAGTTAGAGACTGAGTGGTCAGGGAAGGACCTCAGGGACTCTTGGGCGATGATCAGTAGAGGTCCAAAGGGTGAACATTTCGTGGTAGAGGTTGATGTAGGTGGCTGCAAGGTTGGCGCCTTCGCAGACATAGGCTCTACACGAAACTTCATCAGTCGTGCTTTTGTGGATAAACTGCGCCTAGGGGACCAAGTGCAGCGGCTTAGTAGAACTGTAGCTTTTACGCTGGCTAACAAGCACCAAATGTTGGTAAAAGACTACGTCAAGGACGTAATCTGTACCTTCTCCTATGGAGAAGGGGAAGTGAGCCATAAAATCTATTTCCTGGTTAGCGACGAACTGCCCTTTGATATGCTCTTAGGCATGTACTACCTCGAGGTCGCGCAACCTCAGTTTGACAGGGATAGAAAGGTGTTGATCCACAAATTGCCCAATGGTAGAACTGTTAGATTGCAGAAGTACAAAGCCAACAGTCTAATAGAAAACTACGGGTGCATGTGTGCATCATCTTTCTATTACTATTATAAGCAGAATCGCGAGGAGGGCACATACTTAGTCTTTGTCTCTGAAAAAGGGGAGGCCGTAAAAACACCCCCAGAGATAGAATCAGTCATCTCTCAGTATTCAAACCTTTTTCAGGAACCCACAGGCATGGTAGAAAGGGAGGTTGTCCATGCAATAGAGGTTGTCCCTGGTAGTAAGGTACCTAGGGGACGAATCTATATGATGCCTCCTGTGGAGTTAGATGAGCTCCGCCGCCAACTGAAGGAGCTCACAAAGAAGGGATGGATTCGGCCTAGTACCTCCCCTTACGGCGCTCCAGTCTTATTCGTACCGAAGAAGGGAGGTACCCTGAGGATGTGCATTGACTATAGGGGCCTCAATGCCATTACTGTTAAACCACCAGTACCCCACCCAGCCAAACTTGTTGCTCTTCCTGAATTCATGGAAGGCCTGGGCAGGGTTGGTAGAGGCCGGGTAGAGCCTGGGCAGGGTTGGTAGAGGCCGGGTAGAGCCTCGGCAGAGGTGCAGAGGTCGTTCGTTTGGAAAACGACAAGGAACGACCAGTGAACAATATCACAAGTTCTCACGAGAAAAAAAAAAACAGAAAAGCAAAAAAAGAAAAAAAGATGTTTATCCTCTGTGCGTGAAAAAAAAAAAAAAAAAACAGGTTGTTGTATCTCGTGTTAGAAACGAGAATGGATCTTCCTCTAGAACATTGATAGATACAGCGACGATTACCCATGTGCAGGGACGAGAGGTAGGGATAAAAAAAGGCAAAAATGCCACTCGCCATCATTTTTTTTCCTTCTGCACGTACCTTTCCTCTGACAAGGCGTGTTATTTGCACCTCGTCAGAAATTTGCGGAGGCCCATACACACCAGCCCTCCTGTCAATGTGCAATACGGGAGAGAATTTGCCCTTAGAACTTGGCTCTATACAGGGAATATGAGTATGGTCCTGTGCAAGGATGGCCTGCATAAATCAAGAAATGTTTCCAAAAAAAAAAAAAAGACAGCCACAACCTAGTATTTGTTGTCTTCTTCTCGTGATGCTATAGGTGGAGTAATAAACGGTTACTCTGACAAGGCGCACTTCCCGGGCACGTGAGAAACATCCTCAGGGCCAACCTGTACGCTAGTACTCATTACGGCTGTATCAAACCAGAGATACCTTTTGTGTACATTCAGCAGCGGGCTATGGTTGGGGAAGGCCCGACTGAGGGCATACTCACACTACTACTGCCCATAATGTATCTGACCACCATCACGGCCCGATTTTTTTTTTTTTTTTTTTGGTGCCTTGCCAGCATGGACGAGTGCATTCCACGTTCACAGGAAAGGCCCTCACTGAGGGCATACTCACACTAGTGTTTTCCAGAATGTATCTGAACGCTTTTGCAGCGAAATCTATGTTTCGTTTTTTTTTTTTTTTCCACTGCTTTCCTCCTATTACACGTGCTCGGGAGCCCTCACTCAGGGAAAAAAAAAAAAAAAAAAAAAAAAAGAGAAGTAGAAGGGAAGGGGGAAAAAAAAAAAACACTCTCAGTAGACATTCTGGTCACCCAATGTTGAAGGACCAGTCCCCCGCTGTGTCACAGCTTTACACCAGTTGGCTCCTACCTAAACAAAGAGCTTCGGTAGCTCGAAAAAAAAAAGGTTCAGAGGAGTGTTTCAGAAGGTACTGGTGGTTTAAGAACGCGGAGCCCCTACCCCGCATCGATGACCTCTTGGATAGAGTGAAGGGATGCCTGTACTTCACCAAGATAGATCTGAAGTCCGGATACCATCAAATTGCCATTAGACCTGAGGACCAACACAAAACCGTATTTCAGACCAGGTATGGTCTATACGAGTTTGTGGTGATGCCCTTTGGCCTATCCAATGCACCTGGTACGTTCCAGCATGCGATGAACAAAATTTTTCATGACTACTTAGATAAGTTTATCGTCGTGTACCTCGACGATATTCTAATCTTTAGTAGGACTGCAGAGGAGCACGCTGAGCACTTGAAAATAGTGCTAGGTCTCCTAAGACAGGACCAGTACAAGGTTAACTTGGAGAAATGCGAGTTTGGTCGCACCAAGATCTTGTACTTGGATCATGAAATCTCATCAGAAGGACTGAGGCCAGATGATGCCAAGGTGGCCAGCATACGTGACTGGCCCAGACCTCATACTGTTACTGAGGTCAGATCGTTTTTGGGGATGACGGGCTACTATCGTCCGTTTGTGAAGAACTGTAGTACTATAGCTTCCCCATTGACAAATCTGACTCAACTTGACACCCCTTGGGAGTGAACTGAAGAGTGTGAGGCAACCTTTAGGAAACTGAAGTATGCCCTAACACACTATGAGGTTCTCAAACTTCCTGATTTTGATCAGCCCTTCGTCGTGACCACAGACGCCAGCCAATATGGCATAGTCGCGGTCCTTGCGCAAAAGGAGGGGAAAAAGTTGAGACCGATCGAGTATATGAGTAAGAAGATGCCATCTCAGAAACTCGCAAAGTCCACATACGAGCGTGAGCTCTATGCCTTATATAGAGCGCTGGTTCATTGGAGATATTATCTCCTAGGCAGATTCTTCTATGTGAGATCTGACCATGAAACCTTGAGCTGGATCAAGACATAGCCCGTGCTCTCTGATGCACTCAAGAGATGGATACAAGTGATAGACATGTATGACTATCAACTTGATCCTATCAAGGGAGAGTACAACAAGGTGGCTGATGCACTATCTCGTCGAGCGGATTATCTGGGCGCACTAGTGACTGAATTTGACATATGTAGCGACTCGACTCGATCATTGGTGGATGCCTATCAGCAAGATCTAGTTATGTCTGAGATCATCCGTAGATTTCAAACCAAGGACAAAAGGACTTTGGATGAATTTACGATGGTAGACGGCTTGCTGTTTCTTGTGAAGGCAGGGAATAAAAGGTTGTGTGTTCCGGATAGTGAGTCTTTACGTAGTTTATTTTTAGGAGAGTGTCACGATGCAGCTGGACATTTTGGTTATAAAAAGACTTCAGCTAACCTAGTGCAGAAATTCTGGTGGCCTACTATGATGCAAGATGCAAAGAAGTATGTTGAAAGATGCCAAGTTTGTCAAAGGGACAAACCTAGGACTCAGGCTCCGCTTGGGCTCCGCTTGGGCTCCGCAAGCCCTTGCCGATTCCTGAAGGCCCTGGTCAGAGCGTGTCCATGGATTTCATGGATACACTTGTGACCAGCAAATCTGGGAAAAGATACATCTTCGTGATAGTAGAACGTTTCTCTAAGTATGCAAGACTTATCGCCATACCAGAAACTGTGAAAACTGACTTTATCATCAAGTTGTTTCTAGACAACTGGGTACGCGATTTTGGACTTTCTACATCTATAGTAAGTGATAGGGATGTACGGTTTACCAGTGAGCTGTGGCAATCCACTGCTGAACAGATGGGCACCAAACTTCAAATGACTTCAGGTAATCACCCTGAGTCAAATGGCCAAGCCGAACAGATGAATCGGGTAGTACAACACCTGCTTCGGCATTATATCAAGCCAAGTCAGAATGATTGGGGCGAAAAGTTACCTCTCGTCGCCAGCCTGTACAATAACGTTGTGCACAGTACTACGGGTATGACTCCCAACCAGCTACATCTTGGTTGGAAGCCCAGAAGTGCGCTTGACTTTCTGCTACCAGAAAGACAACACATTGCAGCACCTGGCGGCATAGAGTTGCTGTAAAGTATGAACAGATGCTGCACCAGGCCATTGAACATATCAAGAAGTCTCATGATGCTATGATCGCATATGAGAATAGACATAGACGGCCCTCTAACTTTCAGGTAGGTGAGAGAGTTTGGGTAAAGTCATCTGAACTAGGTCAGGAGATGGGGATCTCACGGAAGTTGATGCCACAATACTTTGGGCCGTGGGAGATCTTGGACATTGTAGGGGATCAACCAGATGGGCCATCATACGTAATTCGCATTCCTCCCCACTTAAGTACGTACCCTGTTTTCCATGCTTCCAAGTTGGCACCTTTCGCTGCAACAAAGCAGTTTCCTTCAAGAAGATCAATGCTGCCCCCAACCATGGATGGCGAGGTGGGGATCGACCAGATCGTGGAGCATCGAATGATGCCTGTTCCTCGACCATCATGCAGAGGGCACCCTCCTAAACCGAGAATGCAGTATCGTGTGAGCTTCAGACATCATCTCGATCCCAAGGAAGATCGCTGGTTCACACGAGAACGACTTCTGATAACAGCACCTCAAGTGATAGCAGGCTATGAAAGAGAACTGAATGGGAAGATGCCTGCAGAATAAGAGACTTCTCAGAGGACTAACGAAGTAAAGGAGGAGGGAATGCGAAGATCTGGGTCCTCGGCAGGCCTGAGGGGCCCCGGTTGCAGTGGTGCCCGCCCTAAGTGAAGGCGGGCCAAACATATTACAAGAGGCCTTTGACTGTCAATTTCATATTTGGGGTACAGGCGGTTGCGACGCGCCAGTTGGTTGAAAGAAACACAGGCCGAGCAACCAAGCCATTTCCACAGCCTACCGGGCCTTTCCAAGGAATTCAGGCCCTGGCCGTGAATCGCAGCCTCATACACTGACAGTGGGAAGGCCCAACCGAACGAGACCGAGTAGCTGCAGCGCAAAGGCAGCATCCTGGGGCCTTCCGGAAGCTTCTGGGCCCAGGCCAGTACAGCTAGGCTGCACGAGCAGGCCAGCTCTTTCCATAAAGGAAAGAGCTCTCCCCAGGCAGCCTCATTCAGGCACTCGCATGCTAGCGGCAGCACTGCTGGNAGGCTGCACGAGCAGGCCAGCTCTTTCCATAAAGGAAAGAGCTCTCCCCAGGCAGCCTCATTCAGGCACTCGCATGCTAGCGGCAGCACTGCTGGAGCAAATGCTCGTGGGCTGCTGCTGGCACGGAGAGGCGAGGTGCAACACGTGCCGTCGTGCAGGGAAGTAGGGCGCTGCTGAGGGCAGCGCCATAGCCCAGCCACCATAGCTGGTGGGCTTGGACTACAGTGAGGCGCATGAGTGGTCTTCGGGTGTAAGGGAGGAAGACGTGGGTGTAAAGTCAGGGAAGGGTGAAGGATGATGATGATGAGGATGTGAGGGCACATACCTTGTATTGGCGATGGTCTGCATTCCGCGACATCTTCAAGTGCTTCGGGTTGCCGCTGATGTCAACAGTTGCATTGTCAATTAGTAGGCTGATCGTAGCTGTTGCAATCAGACTTGTTCCCATTCACACTTTTCATGCATGTAAACAGCAGTGCAGCAAACTGGCGACATGCGCCCACTCAAAACTCAAAGATACGGCACCCAGATACGAGTTCACTTTCAACTGGCTATGGCGACTCAGCGCCCAAACAAGTCGCTGTTCACACACACCGGATCACCCTGGATATCCCGCACGCGTAACTCGAACACTCACACATACACACACACACACTGTGCACTAACTACAGCTATGGCAGCTATGGCTGCCTCTACCCTATCGCTACACTAAGCTCCTCCTCTCTCGCCCACTGCGTCCTCCGGGCTCACTGCAGACCTCCTTGCACAAGTCGTTGTGACAGCGCTTCGACATGGCTCACGCAGGAATGAATGAATGGCTGGGCGCTGCCTCTTGATTTATACTTCTGCAGGTCGTTGGTCTGGCCCATTTCCCTTGCCCGAAGTGCACATAGTCCCGTGCGGTACTTGCTTGACTGACTGGGGACTGGGACTGTTGACTCAGCAGGGTAGACTTCCCCCACTTGCCCACTTGCCTCGCCACTTGACCACTTGCCTCTGCTTAAACGTGGGCAACTCACGAAAGGCCACTACTGGGACCTTCCGGAAGGCCGTAGACTTGGCCTTTCGTGACTGTAGCAGCTACGACTCTGACCCTTCTGGACTGTAGCAGCTACAACCTTGACCTTTCGAGAACACTACAGCTACGATGTCTAGGCCTGACTAAGACTCCTATCCGACAGGTATACAGATCGAACCCATGCTACACCCTACAACAACCTATCAGCTGTTACAAATACACATGTCGCGGGTTCAACTCTACGGGTCGACACAGGTACTGTACACATGTAAGGTTGGGGTCTAGGGATCGAACCCTGGGATCTGCAGTAGCTACTGCTAACTGGTGAATACCGTTTCACTGTGTAGTGGGAGGCTGGGCGCTGAGCGCTAAGTAGGAGTGTGAAGGGACTGGACTCTTGTGTTGGTGTGGAGAGAGAAAGCTCTCCTGGACATTGGTTTTCAGTACTACGAATCCTCCATTGGTGTATTATTGGTGCAATGCTGCTCTCTGGACACGGTGTGACTATCTGGCTTTCAATGTGATGGTGTAATCTGAAATTGTCATCTCGCTGTTGCTTATTTTCCTTGCAAACAGCCAAAAAAAATAAAAAGTCATTCCCGCTCTATGTGAACTACAACCAGTCACGATTTTCATGACCGGTGACCAGACTTCGTCCACAGACCCCGTGAATGGTGAATGGGGGTACGGCACTGGTGCCAATTGCAGAAGTCAAGATGTGAAGCCAGGAGGACAGCTTATGTGGCATCCAGTTCTCGTTCGAAAGCGATGCCCTTTTGCGAGGATTAGGGTCCTCGGTAGGCCTATGGGGCCCTGCTTGCAGCAATACCCGCCCTAAGTGAAGGCAGAGGTGCCCGCCCTAAGTGAAGGCGGAGGTGCCCGCCCTAAGTGAAGGCGGGCCTGGCTTTTTGCAAGAGGCCCTCGACTGTCAATTTCATATTCGGGGTTCAGGCAGTTCCGACGCGCCAGTTGGTTGAGAGAAACACAGGACGAGCAACAAAGACATTTTCACGGCCCTCTGGGCCTTTCCAAAGAATGCAGGCCCTGGGCGTGATTCRCAGCCTCATACAGAGACAGTTGGGYGCCCAACCGAACGAGGCCCAGCARCCCAGTAGCTGCTGTACGCAGGCAGCATCCTGGGGCCTTCCGGAAGCTTCTGGGCCCAGGCCAGCCCAGCCAGGTTGCGAGAGCTGGCCAGCTCTTTTCCATAAAGGAAAGAGCTCTGGCCAGGCAGCCTCATTCAGGCACTCGCATGCTAGCGGCAGCGCTGCTGGAGCAAAGGCTCGCGGCTGCTGGCTGGCGCCGAGAGGCGAAGTGCAGMACGTGCGGTCGTGCAGAGGAGGAGGGTGCTGCTGAGGCCAGCGCCATAGCCCAGCCACCATAGCTGGTGGGCTTGGACTACAGTGAAGCGCAGGGGTGGTCTTCGGGTGAAAGAGAGGACAGGTGTGGGTGTAGTCAAGGGATAGGTGAAGGATGATGATGATGATGATGATGTGAGGGCACTTACCTTGTATGGGCGATGGTCTGAATGGGCGACATCTTCAAGTACTTCGGGTTGCCGCTGATGTCAACAATTGCATTGTCTTTTTGTAGTCTGTAGTAGCTGTGTAGGACTAGGCTGGGCACTGAGCGCCAAGTGTGAGTGTGAAGGAACTGGACTCTTGTGTTGGGAGGAGAGAGTATGCTCTCCCTAAACATTGGTTTTCAGTGCTACGAACCTCCATTGGTGTACTATTGGTGCAATGTTGCTCTCTGGACACGGTGTGACTATTTGGCTTTCAATGTGATGGTGTGATCTGGAATTGTCATCTCACAGTTACTTATTTTCCTTGCAATTTGGTATCAGAGCAGGTTTATATTGCGCTTCATTGGTTCTTCTCAATAGCTATTGGTGCTTCGCATGAGGTGTGGGGCAGTGATAAGGCATTGGCGTTGAACGTTAGGCGGCCCAGGGTAGTGTGGGCGCACCAGGGAGCTATGTGGTGACATACGGGGTGTATGCTGGATGATGAGAACTCGCTGATGTGACATATTAAGCTGAGGTGGAACCTCATTCTGCTGTTAGTTGTGCTGAAGCAAAGACCGGTCATCATAATTGCACATCAGGTTACCGGTGAGAAATCTGTGGTTGGGGGCAACATTTATGAGGTACTTTGCTCTCTTCCTTATCTACCCTCTTCATCTTTTCTTATCGTGAGGAAGTGAGTTCTGTCTTGAGAGTCCTCTCGATGTGAGGTGTTGCGAGCGCTCAACCTTGAGAGTCGACATTCTTCCTGGGCAGCAAGCTGGTGGGAGACAGGCGAAGCCTCTGAAGGGCCCTGGACGAAGCACTCGGGTCACGGTCACCATGCCAACCCGCTGGGACTAGTACACGCATGCTTGGGCCGCAAGTCCTTGGTTTTGCTGCTTGCGCAATAGAGGTCGTGTCGGGCATGCCAACCTTTTATGAGACGCTTACCAGACCGTCTATAAATATTTCTGGTTGGGGACTCGGATCTAAATCTGGCTGTGATCGTCATCCTGTCTGCGACGTTAAATAATTCCTGAGGAGATGGGGGCTCTCCTTAAATCCCTCCTGATCAGCCAGATCAACCGGGTGTAAGGCTCGTTCTGTATGAGGATAAATAAGAGTGGACTGGCTGGCATGTTCGGCAATGACTTGGGGCACAGGGATGGGCCGGATTGCACACCTTTAGACACGCTGCTCAACCAGATGCTCAGGAACGTTGACACAAAGAGACCACTCAAGAAGGATACAGGGGGAGGGGGGATTCCGGTAACTGTTCACAGTGGCAATCAACTATCAATCTGCCATCCAGTATACATCTCCAACAGGAGATGTTATTTTTATTTTGATTATCTAGTTGTTACCGACTTTGCTAACAACTGACAGCCAGCTACAGACAGATTAGATCTTTGCTGCAGTACAATCTGTTCCAGGGTAATCCAAAAATAGAATTAATATATCCTGTAGGACCTGACATTAGTTGTTAATATATCACCTAACTATTTCAGTTCCAGCTGACCGAAATTAGTTGTAATTCATAATCGGTTGTGTGTCAGGCTAAGGTAGGATTCAGTGTGGATTCTAGTTTAGATCATACATACTGTAACTCATGAGTGATGCAAGCACTAGTGACGAGGAGTTGCTAGTGGACGGTCGTAGGACAACTCGCGGGACTGCTCGAAGTCGACCCTTGATATTCTTGGAGTTAGGTCCAGGAGACGAGAGAAGATTGCGGAGAGAGGCCAGAGAGAGAGCAGCGGCAAGGAGGGCGAGGGCAGTTGAGGATAGTGCCAAGACTAGAATTTCAGCTAGTACCGGTGCAACCATGGCTACCTCATCCATGTCGCAAGCCTCTACACAGTCCACTTCGTCGGGAGTCAGTCAGAGTGGTTCTCAGGTTTCCACTAGTCATATTGCTAGCTTGCAAGTCAGCCAGCAAATTCAACTCACGCCGGAGGACTTAGAAATTCGGCAAGCAGAAGAACTTCAGAATGAGCTACAGCGGCAGTTGGATGAGGCAGCAGAGAAGAGAAGAAAAGCCATACTTAGGAAGGCTAGACTAGGGAATGCAGGAGCTAGTTAGACTAGAAGGACTAGATGAGGCAGCATTAGACCCTACTGGTCGTGTGTTGCGTAATGCTTCACTTTCAGTAGCCGAAGCGCAGAACGTCCAGCAGGAATTGCTGGCCGAATTGGTTGCACGCCAGAAACAAATCCTGGCTGAACTTCGGGTTCCTCGCATAGCAGTGAGGCAGCCACAGTTTGCTGTAGCTCCCCCTGTAGGTGCGGGTCCTTCATCGATGCCACAACACAAAGGGTCCACTTTCTCTCCTATGTTTGGCATGCCCCCTCCAGTTGGTTTAGCAGCAACTAGTGGTCCGGTTCAAAGAGTCTCAGCCGTACCATCCACGACAGTGGTAACTACAGTCCCACTGTCAATCCAGGCCCAGGTTAGTGTGCAACAGCCTGTTTCAGTGGCAATGCAGCTGCTGCAGCAAGCCCCTGGGCCCATGCAGCCTATGCAGTGGATGCCTAAGATACCCCTAATGAGTCCCAAACCCTTCTCTAGAGATAGAAAGAAGGAGGAGGACTTGGACACCTGGGTGAGGACCGTGCCTACTTATGTGAGGCACAAGCTCACAAGGCCAGAGCAAGAAGTTGTTGTGGCTGCCTCTTTTCTAGAAAGGTCAGCAACTCGCTGGTTGAATGGCCTAGTGCAGCAACAGGGCTACGGTCAGGATTTCGATGCCTGGGCTCAGGCTCAGACATTGGAACAGTTCGTATGGTCAGTCTACAACAGGTGGCATGACCCACAAGGGGCTCAAAAGGCCACTAATGCTATCAACAACCTTTGTTCCCACAGGTTCAAGGATGTTAGAGAGCTTATGGACACCGTAGAACGCCTTCTCGTGGTACCTGGTGTGCGTTTTGACCAGCAGGTTCTCCTGACGGATTACCTAAGGTGCCTACCTGCAAAGGTAAGGACCAAGCTGGTTGATGAGGCCTATGTCAAACAGCACACCTTCGCTTCTCTTAGTAAGAAAGCTCTGGACATAGAGGCAAAGTTGGGGTCTGCACATAGGGCATCTCATGATGGTAGGAAGAGACTACCCCAAGATTGGAAGAAGAAGGGTCAGTTAATGTTCGTTGACCACGATGGTCAAACGACGGAGATTGACGATTTCCCAGACCTTGGGGAGTTGACAGACCAGGATGGGGCCAGCGAGACTTCGGATGGGGGAGTCGTGGCGCCCATCAAAGAAAAGGCTAGGGGGACCGGGAAGAAGAAGGTAGGACGGTCCACGGGTCAGGGCGACCAAGGAACACCCGCATGGGTGAAAATTGGTTTAGATTACGAGGTGTGGAGGGACCGAGTTGCTAGGGGCACTTGCATGAACTGTGGCAATTATGGCCACATGTCGCGTACGTGTTGAGGCAAAAAGGTCACAACGAAGGTAGCCTCACCAACAGTGGTGGGCTTATCTTCAAATCCTGGGAGTATTCTGCGAGCAGCTCACAGGGAAACACCTCGGACCAGTAGGAGTGTTAGCCGCTCTTACTCGTGTTGAAGTGGTAACGTTGCCTTCCCCACTTCAGGCGTTGGCCAAGGCTAGTGACCCACGCATCGCCCCGCAGACACATTCAGACCCACCGACGCTCTGTTCGAGAGATGTGTCTGAGGCCCTAGAAGAGTTAGAGACTGAGTTGTCAGGAAAGGACCCCAGGGACTCTTGGGCGATGATCAGTAGAGGTCCTAAGGGTGAACATTTCGTGGTAGAAGTAGACGTAGGTGGTCGCAAGGTTGGCGCCTTCGCAGACATAGGCTCTACATGAAATTTCATTAGTCGTGCTTGTGTGGATAGACCGCGCTGAGGGAACCAAGTGCAGCGGCTTAGCAGAACTGTAGCTTCTATGCTAGCCAACAAGCACCAAATGGTTGTAAAGGACTATGTCAAGGACGTAGCCTGTTCCTTCTCCTATGGAGGAGGTGAAGTGATCCACAAGATCTCCTTCCTGGTGAGCGACGAACTGTCGTTCGATATGCTACTAGGCATGTACTACCTCGAAGTCTCGCAACCTCAGTTTGACTGGGATAAAAAGGTGTTGATTCACAAATTGCCCTATGGTAGAACTCTCAGATTGCAGAAGTATAAAGTTAGCAGTCTAATAGAAAACTACGGGTGTACGTGTGCTTCATCCTTCTATAACTACTATAAGCAGAATCAAGAGGAGGGCATGTATCTAGTCTTTGTCTCTGAGAAAGGGGAGGCCGTTAAAACACCCCCAGAGATAGAAAGAGTCGTCGCAAAATATTCAGACCTTTTTTAGGAGCCACTAGGCGTGGTGGAAAAGGAGGTTGTACATGCGATAGAGATTGTCCCAGGTAGCAAGGTGCCTAGAGGACGAATCTATAGGATGTCTCCCATGGAGTTAGATGAGCTTTGCCGCCATCTCAAGGAGCTCACAGAGAAGGGATGGATATGGCCTAGTACCTCCCCTTACGGTGCGCCAGTCTTATTTGTTCCAAAGAAGGGAGGTCCATCAAGGATGTGCATTGACTATAGGGGCCTCAATGCCATCACCGTTAAGAACGCGGAGCCCCTACCTCGCATTGACGACCTCTTGGATAGAGTGCAGGGATGCCGGTACTTCACAAAGATAGACTTGAAGTCCGGATACCATCAAATTGTCGTTAGACCTGAGGATCAACACAAAACCGCATTTCAGACCAGGTACGGTCTGTACGAGTTTGTGGTGATGCCTTTTGGTCTATGCAATGTGCCTGGTACGTTCCAGCACGCGATGAATAGGATTTTTCATGACTACTTGGACAAGTTTATTGTCGTGTACCTCGACGATATTCTCATCTTTAGTAGGACTGTAGAGGAGCACGTTGAGCACTTGAAAACGGTGCTAGGTCTCCTAAGACAACAACAGTACAAGGTGAACTTGGATAAATGCGAGTTTGGTCGCACCAAGATCCTGTACTTGGGTCATGAAATTTCAGCAGATGGGTTGAGGCCGAAAGATGCGAAGGTGGCTAGCATACGTGACTGACCTAGACCTCAGACTGTTACTGAGGTCAGATCGTTTTTGGGGATGACGGGTTATTATCGTCCGTTTGTGAAAAACTATAGTACTATAGCTTCCTCATTAATAGATCTAACTTGACTTGACACCCCTTGGGAGTGGACTGAAGAGTGTGAAGCAAACTTCAAGAAATTGAAATATGCTCTAACACGCTACGAAGTTCTCAAACTTCCGGATCTTGACAAGACATTCATTGTGACCACAGACGCCAGCCAATATGGCATAGGCGCGGTCCATGCGCTACAGGAAGGGCCCAAGTTGAGACTGATCGAGTATATGAGCAAGAAAATGCCATCTCAAAAGTTAGCTAAGTCCACTTATGAGAGGGCTAGTTCATTGGAGACATTACCTCCTAGGAAGATTCTTCTGTGTGAGGTCTGACCATGAGACTTTGCGTTGGATTAAGACACAGCCTGTGTTGTCAGACGCACTCAAGAGATGGATTCAAGTGATAGACATGTATGACTATAAACTTGATCCTATCAAGGGTACGTACAACAAAGTGGCTGATGCGCTATCAAGAAGGGCAAATTATCTGGGCGCGCTAGTTACCGAGTTTGGCATATCCGACGAACTCACTCGATCGTTGGTGGAAGCTTATCAGGGAGATCCAGTTTTGTCAGAGATCATCCGTAGATTCCAAGCAAAGGATAAAAAGACTTTGGACAAATTTACGATGGTAGACGGCTTGCTGTTTCTCGAGAAGGCAGGGAATAAAAGACTATGTGTTGCTAATAGTGCGTCTTTGCGTAGTTTATTTTTAGGAGAATGTCATGATGCAGCTGGTCATTTTGGCTATAGAAAGACATCAGCGAACTTAGTGCAGAGATTTTGGTGGCCTTCTATGTTAGAAGATGCAAAACGTTATGTTGAAACCTGCCAAGTTTGTCAAAGGGACAAACCAAGGACTAAGGCTCCGCTTGGGTTGATTAAACCCTTGCCGATCCCTGAAGGACCAGGCCAGAGTGTGTCCATGGATTTCATGGATACCCTTGTGACCAGCAGGTCAGGAAAAAGACACATCTTTGTCATAGTGGACCGTTTTACCAAGTACGCTAGACTGATCGCTATGCCTGAAACTGCTAAAATTGACTTTGTCATCAAACTCTTCATGGATAACTCGGTAAGGGATTTTGGTCTACCTACGTCTATAGTTAGTGATAGGGATGTCAGATTCACGAGCGAACTGTGGCAGTCTACAGCTGAACAAATGGGCACAAAACTCCAAATGACATCAGGAAATCATCCTGAGTAAAATGGTCAAGCGAAACAAATGAACCGAGTAGTACAGCAATTGCTTAGGCACTATATCAAGCCAAGTCAGGACGATTGGGACGAGAAACTACCTCTCGTTGCCAGCCTGTACAACAACGTTGTGCATAGTACTACAGGCATGACTCCCAACCAACTGCATCTTGGTTGGAAGCCTCGAACCGCCCTTGACTTTCTGCTACTAGAAAGAGAACCCACTGCAGCACCCGGCAGCATAGAGTTTGTTGTCAAGTATGAACAGATGCTGCAGCAGGCCATTGAGCATATCAGGAAAACTCAGGAAGCAATGATTGCATCTGAGAATAAGCATAGACGGCCTTCTAACTTTCAGGTAGGCGAGATAGTCTGGATCAAGTCCGCTGAGCTTGGGCAGGAGTTAGGTATATCTCGCAAGCTAATGCCACAGTACTTTGGGCCTTGGGAGATCTTAGACATTGTAGGAGATCAACCAGGCAGTCCTTCATATGTAATCCGCATCCCACCACACATACGTACCTTCCCTGTGTTCCATGCCTCTAAGATAGCACCCTTTGCTGCTACTGAGCAGTTCCCTTCCAGAAGACAATGCTGCCCCCAACCATGGATGGCGAAGTGGACATTGACCAGATCATTGAGCATCGAGTGATGCCTGTTCCGCAACCATCAGGTAGAGGGCGACCTCCTAAACCGAGAATGCAGTATCGTGTGAGCTTCAGACATCATCTGGACCCTAAAGAAGACCAGTGGTTCACACGAGAAGAACTCATGAGAACAGCACCTCAAGTGATCGCAGGCTATGAAAGAACACCCAAGGGGACGATGCCTGCAGAATAAGAGACTTCTCAGAGGACTCACGAAGTAAAGGAGGAGGGAATGCGAGGATTAGGGTCCTCGGTAGGCCTATGGGGCCCTGCTTGCAGCAATACCCGCCCTAAGTGAAGGCGGAGGTCCCCGCCCTAAGTGAAGGCGGGCCTGGCTTTTTGCAAGAGGCCCTCGACTGTCAATTTCATATTTGGGGTTCAGGCAGTTGCGACGCGCCAGTTGGTTGAGAGAAACACAGGACGAGCAACAAAGACATTTTCACGGCCCTCTGGGCCTTTCCAAAGAATGCAGGCCCTGGGCGTGATTCRCAGCCTCATACAGAGACAGTTGGGYGCCCAACCGAACGAGGCCCAGCARCCCAGTAGCTGCTGTACGCAGGCAGCATCCTGGGGCCTTCCGGAAGCTTCTGGGCCCAGGCCAGCCCAGCCAGGTTGCGAGAGCTGGCCAGCTCTTTTCCATAAAGGAAAGAGCTCTGGCCAGGCAGCCTCATTCAGGCACTCGCATGCTAGCGGCAGCGCTGCTGGAGCAAAGGCTCGCGGCTGCTGGCTGGCGCCGAGAGGCGAAGTGCAGMACGTGCGGTCGTGCAGAGGAGGAGGGTGCTGCTGAGGCCAGCGCCATAGCCCAGCCACCATAGCTGGTGGGCTTGGACTACAGTGAAGCGCAGGGGTGGTCTTCGGGTGAAAGAGAGGACAGGTGTGGGTGTAGTCAGGGGATAGGTGAAGGATGATGATGATGATGATGATGTGAGGGCACTTACCTTGTACTGGCGATGGTCTGCATGGGCGACATCTTCAAGTACTTCGGGCTGCCGCTGATGTCAACAGTTGCATTGTCTTTTTGTAGTCTGTAGTAGCTGTGTAGGAGTACGCTGGGCGCTGAGCGCCAAGTGTGAGTGTGAAGGAACTGGACTCTTGTGTTGGGAGGAGAGAGTATGCTCTCCATGAACATTGGTTTTCAGTGCTACGAACCTCCATTGGTGTATTATTGGTGCAATGCTGCTCTCTGGACACGGTGTGACTATTTGGCTTTCAATGTGATGGTGTGATCTGGAATTGTCTTCTCGCTGTTACTTATTTTCCTTGCACTTTCGGTTTTATCAAAATAATACTTTAAGTATGCATTTGGGGCTCTTAAGTGACCCCATCAACCAATTGCAGACCAGTATATGGAGCAAATTTGCTTCAGGTTGTAGCTAGTGTTACTTTTCCCTTGGTCTTTGACGGGCTGTTTGTGATACATACCTTGACGACTCTGTCATATGCTTCCATGGCTCGAATCCAGCAGCATAGACCATATGCTGCCTTTGATGCTTTCCTGACAACTTCTGGATCAAAGTCAGACATGATGAGGTATGGACGTATGCGCTCAATGATGTGTGATGGAATATTGTCTTTGTCGTATGCTTGGAGTGAGGGCAAGAAACCCGTATCTGTCAGCATCAGCTGAGCTGAGAACCAATAATCGTCAACCTTCCTCGCCGGATTGTTGGGATCTGGTATGCGTTTTGGCTTCACCTGCTTCATAATGCAGCAGGCTTCCATCACCAGCTTTACAGCTGCTGGAGGATTTTTCATCGCCTTCACTTCTGTTATGTCAGCTTTTGTAAGTGTGTTCAGAGATGCCAAGGCCGCTTCCATCATTGGCATTGCCTGAGCCATTCAGCAGGACAGTCGTCAGAGAGAAGAGAGAATGAGTGTGTGTGATTGTGACTCTGTGGTTGTAATCCCATGAGAGACATTACTTGGAATAGAACGCCCAAGGAACCCTCAAAGTGTTTCTATGATTATTCAGAATGATGATTACTAGTGCTTTTGGGAAAGGTCATGCTTTCATTCATGTGAAAATTGGGGAGATAGCAGTCTGGATTTCCAGAGTAACCATCCGAGTAGTGCATTCCGCCCTTGGGATGAATTCAAATGAAACCCCACAGTTGCTAGAGAATACAGGGAATATTCGTTGTGTATTTGAGGGGGGAAATGAGGAGGAAATAGTTCAAGCAACCAAACAGGATCAAGCAATACATCCTAGCAATATCATAACCATCACAATCCGTAAGTGAGTTATCTCATACTGTGTTACCGTGTGCTGATTGAGCGCAGCGGGATCGGAGCTCAATTTTCGAGCTCCGGTCAAACCCACGCTCAAAGTGCACGTGTGCGCCCTTTGAGCAGGCGCGGCAGGACGGGTTCCGGGGTCGGCGGGGGGGATTCCGGGGGCCCTGAGGGGAGGAGGGTGTGGCAGGGCCCTTTGGGCACCCCGTTGCACCGCCCCCCACCCCTAAGGCCCTGTCAAGTTTTTTTTTAATTATTAAAAAAAGAAAAAAGGGTCTTTCGATTTGGCGCCGGGGAAGTTTATGTGCATTAAGCACAAAACTGCGCGCGTGAATGGGTCTGTGCTCATTTGAGAGAGAGAGAGAGAGTCACCTGTAAGAACTTAGGTACGAGCTGTATGAATGACGTGTGCAAGAAAAGAGTGTGTGTGTGTGTGTGTGCGTGTGTGTGTGTGTGTGTGTGTGTGTGTGTGTGTGTGTG
>BFEA01000285.1:356367-367251 GCA_003427395.1 Chara braunii | reverse complement strand
CCCCCCCCTCTATCCCAACACCCCGACCCCCAGGAAATCACATTCTGCCCTTTTGGCTAATTTCGAGGTGAGCGACATCTGAAAAATGAGTACGTTTTCCTGCATGCCACCTGCTGAAACTTCTTTGCTGCACCCCGATCCCCTTAATATTACATTTGGATCTTTGTCGAGAAAACTTAATAGTACGCTATAAGTTCTTTTGCCGGGCAAAGATCCTCAACGTCAAAACTGAATATTACGCTACAAACGTTGACTGAACAATCCGAACTTCAGCACCCCAACCCTCTTCAAAATCATATTGAACCCCTCTCGAGATCACATTCTGCCTTTTGGCTATTTTCGAGGTGAGCGGCATCTGAGAAATGAACACTTGGTTTTGTCTGCCTGCAATCCGAGCCTCAGCACCCGAACTCTCTGAATATGGAGTGAATCTTAAACTACGAATTAATTCACAAATTCTTTCACACACACTCTAAGCGGGTCATTAATTCCTACGAGCAAAGGTAGAGGACGAAATTTTAAACTATGAATTAATTCCCAAATGTTTTTGCACACTTAGTCGTTGGAAGAGGTGAGGAGGCATTGTAAGCAGGATAAAAATGCCACACACGAAGTCATTGGAAGAGGTCAGGAGGCGCTCTCGGAAATATTTTGTATATAAGGACCTTGCCCACACTGAACCTGACAATTATGATGCATCGTACAGTTCTCACTCTCGCAAATGTGAATTATTGCAATTTTCGTGCATCTTTATCCGTCAATACGGCACTTGAGCACGAAATAAAATCAAAGCGCAAGGGTAAGGTATCACACATTTTCAAGGTCTAGCATCCGACGTAACATAAAAGCGAGTGAAAACTCACGGTACAGGTGCCAACGGTTATTATTCGTTGTTAACGGTCATTTCCACATTATATGAGATTGCAACTGGATTTCGCGCTCGCTCACCCATGGAAGACTCATTGTCGACCCCTTTTAGCTAAAAGGAATGGGCATCAGGAATCGCAAAAGCGACGACGATGAGTGCACATTAAATGTTTTTGCAACTCTTTTAGCGATACGTTAAGGCGTCGTGCACCCTTTTTAGCGATATGTTAAGGCGTCGAAAATTGCAAAAGCGACCACGTCGACTAATGCTTTGATGGTCCGATAGCGTCGAAAATTGCAAAAGGCTAAAAGCAACCACATCGACTGATGCTTTGATGGTCCGATAATGGATGTCAAGGTCACGCCATCATTATTGTGAAGGTGCGACAAAGGTTGGTTTTAAATTTAGAAGCGGTAGTCGTAAGAGGTGAGGAGGCGTTCTAAGCGAGTTATAAACTCCCTTAAGCAAAGAGAGAGAGGAAAATCTTAATCTACGAATTAATACGCACATGCTTTCGCACAGGGAGTCGTCGGAAAAGGTGAGGAGGCGCTTTAAGCGGGATAGAAATGAATGCCAGCAAAGCAGGAGAAGTCAATTTTACTATTTGCAACTTGCAAGACATGACACAGAGGACAATCTTTTTCCCGATTCGTCAATTTTTTCGATAAGACAGAAGGCATACTTGCGGCGCATCTCATGCGCGGGGGCGCGGCACATGCGGCGCACGCGCATGAGATGCGCCGCATGTGATGCGGCGTATCCAAAAAATAAAATATAAAAAAATTGAAAGTTCAGAGTGGGGTGGCCAAGCACTCCCCTCACTTCTAAAAATTAGAAAGCACGAGGGAGAAAAGTTCGGACCACGCGATACCCCAAAACTGTTGGCACTCGTCTATACATGCAAGTATTCATTTCCTCATTGTGTCCATCCTCTTTTTCGAAGGGCCCTTATAGCGGATTAGCTAGGACCCTACGTGCAGCTGAGGCGAACTTCAAACTTCCAGTCACCAGCGTGAGCAGAGAATATATACTATGGATTCGAATTCAGGGATGTGCATCTCCGATTCTCGGTTATGGGTCACTATTTCTTTTGTTTTCAAGTTTTCCTTTTCTCAGGAATACGTGCAGTGGCCCTAAGGGCCGTTACTCACCACATACACAAAATACAAAACATAATGGTGGTGTATTTTTCCACGTTCTGCGGTAGATTCTTTCTAATTTTGTAAATTTGCTCACTATTTCTTTTCTTTTCTAGTTTTCGTTTTCTTAGGAATACGTGCAGTGACCTTAAGGGCCGTTACTCACCACATACACAAAAGACAAAACATATGGCGGCGTATTATTCCACATTCTGCGGTAGATTCTTTCTATATTTGCAAATTTGCACATTTCATGAGTAGTGCAGCCAAGCCCAGAGAATCACTTGCAGACTCTGCAGACCAACACTGCCTAGCTACGTGAGCAACCCATAACTGCTGAAACACAGACCTAAACTTCAATCCTGAGGATATATTGGGCCAGCTCGTGCTCTACTTCACACTCACTACCGGCCTCGATTTTGATAGAGAGTCTGCAGTTTAGTACTGCGAGGACCCTCCAAATTGCCTGCATGGGCCGTTTGAGCCGTGCTAACGGGATTTGCCCTCTCTCTCTCTCTCTCTCTCTCTCTCTCTCTCTCTCTCTCTCTCTCTCTCTCTCTCTCTCTCCCCCCGGTGTACATATACACCCCTAAAAAAAAAATAATAAAAAAAAAATAAAAAAAAATTGAGCGCATCAAAATTTGCGCATGGCACATGGCGCATGCGCACCGCAGAAGTGCGCCGCAAGTATGACAGAAGGTAATCATTTCGACAAAATATCATTTTTTGCGGACTTGCATAAATGATCAATCTTCTGGTGACAACACATAAGGTAACAATTTTGGTCAATCATCCATTTTGGCGAATGCCGCATATCAATCCTTCAGCGACAAACAACGTCGAAGCACACAGGTCAAGCACGTATACATTTTAGCGATAACACAATTGATGATCATTTTGGCGAACTTGCAGATATGAACAAATTTTTGGTGACAACACAAAAAGTAATCATTTTGGCAAATTTGTAAATATGAACGGTCTTATCATAAATGTATGGCTTCCAAAATCCGAATATGTTTGCATTTGTCATATGGAAACAACAATCAGCATTCAGTGAAGACTACAATATGTATTCTGGCGATAACAAAATTGGTGATCATTTACTGTACCACTAAAATTTCTGGAGTTCATAAAATAACGTCAAGTCACACATACATTCACGCGATAATTGGCTTCCGAATTGCGAATAAGTTTGCAATTGTCATATGGAAGCAACAGTTAGCATTTAGTGGAGACAAAAACGTTCACTATACATGAAGAATTGACCTCAGTTGCAGAAGACGAGACAGGCGGAAGGAGGGTGGTTGTGGGGAGGAGGGTACATCAGAGGGGGAAAACCGTAAAATGGGGCTGTATACGCAGAAGAGGGGCGAGTGAAAATATGTGAAAATGGGGTGCGGGGGGGGTTGGGGGGGGGGCGGTTCAGACCAGAACGTCGCACGTAAGAAAGAGATAAACACGAAACAATTTGGCGACCAAGAAGAAATCATTGATATCTTTCACCAACATCTTGTTAAATGAACCAGAGTATCGAGTCCTACGAGCACGAGTGTAAAGAATGTCTAGAAGAGGACAAAGATTGTCCCATGAGCAACACATGAGCACAACTTGGAAACGGATAAAGGCAGCACGACGCTGTCGCAGTCGTAGAGGACATAAGGAGAATAACCCGAAAACAAACAAAGGCAACACGTGGCTGGGATATGCACATCGACATCTAAGCGTCTACTTAAAAGATATTGCAACACTAGGTTATGATATTCACATCAACATCTAAGCGTCTACTTGACCTAAGCGTCCACTGCAACCCTTTAGCTGATGTTGGGCGGCAAGGAAAGAGAATAACCTTAAAACAAACGAAGGCATCACGGCGCTGCCGGCGTCCTAAAAAACAGGTTGCACAAGGCTGCGACATTTACATCGGGAAAACTAAAAAAACAAGAAATTCAAAGAAAGTCCTACGAGTAAAGTTGTCAGGTTCCTCGAAATGAAGAACCCTTAAAAAATACTTCAACACGAGGTTGGGATATTCACATCGACATCTAAGTGTGTACTTGATCAAAGCGTTCACTGCAATCCTCTACCTCATCAAAACAACACCACAACTCGAGTTGGCCGACTGCCAGACTTAGTGGGAATAGATTCACAGTTCTGTTTATGGTCTTGCGGATAAAAAACTTTGCATATTTTCAAAATAGGGGTATTATTATAAGCCTTGGAATATGTCCATCGCAATCCTCAACTTGATGTTTGGAATGTCGCTTTGGGCTATCGGAAATGGTGGTGGATGACCGCGTGCCAGAAAAGAAGTGAAGGCGAGCATGAAAACACTGCGGTTTAACCCGTCCGACTGCTGAGGGACACCATGAACAACCACCTTGGGATTCGGGAGAAGTAGTTTCGTATGTTGACCAAGTTGATGAACTTCTTCGTCAGAGAGGTATTTCGTGAAGTTGCCAAACGTATGGGGTTCGGTATCCACCACGGGTTCTTCGCCTTGCTCATTGCCGAGAAGCGGAGCTTCCACCACGGGTTTTTCTTCGCCTTCCTCATCGCCAAGGAGTCGAGCTTCCACATACGTCCACGCACGTCCTTCGTCCCCACGGTCTTTGCCTTCCACAAACGTCCACTAACCTCCCTTAACGTCACCCTCTTGCGTCGTCAGTGGCGACCCACTGTGTTGAACCTCTTCGGTGTCCCCGATGTTGATGGTATTTTTCGATGAGCCCTGGAGAAGCTCCTCTTCCCGCTGCACAACATGCGTTTCCTGTGAGAGTTCCTCTTCCCCCGGAGCTGTTGTACTATTGCTTTCAAAATCAACGGACGCACCCTTCGAAGCATGACATTGATGCTCGCTAGCCCCGGTCTCCAACACTCCTGCATCGAACCCCTCAGCACTTTGCAAGGCGGCCAGTGTTGAGTTTCCTCTTCCCGCTGCACAACATGCGATTCCTGTAAGAGCTCCTCTTCCCCTGGAGCTGTTGTACTCTTGCTCTCAAAGTCGACGGACGCACCCTCTGAAGCATGACATTAATACTCGCTAGCCCCTGTATCCAACACTCCTGCAGCGGACCCCTCCAACACTTTGTGAAACGACTAGTCTTGAGTTTCAACATTTGAGAACGGCGGTGAGTAGGGAAACACTATGCCCAACTGAAGATGCGGGGGGTTGGACCTCACATTTTTTTCGCCCCGCAATACTGTAGCGTGAGCAGCACTGCTGGCGGACGGCCCGCAAGGTGACGTAAGTAACTCCGAATCTCTTCGGACTTTGTGGCACTCATGAGAGTTGAGGGAGCTGATGCTCGCACCTTCGCTCCTTCGCAATGTAGGCATCCCGACGTCCAGGCAAAACGAAGACGTGGTTCCCGGTAAGGAATCGTTTTGCTGCTTAGGAGATGCTGCCGTACACTGCATACGTCCCGTCCGCCTTCTTCCAAGAGGTGCAGGAGCAAGGTGTTGTCCACAGGATACGTCGGTTGCGTACTGTGGCACGAACTCTCCTCGACATCGTGAAACAAAGTCCTCACAGATAAGTGTGAATCTACTCGCACTTGATAAGACCTCAGGGCGGCCTCGTCTCGCATGTCGGAATCTCGACTCCCTTTGCAGTGGCTTTCAGATCCCCTAGACGCGCGACTCCCGAAGGCTATATGCTTTCCCCCCGACCCTTTTCCACCCGACCCCTTTTTGCCCGACCCCTTTCCGCCGGACCCTTTTCCGTCGGACCCCTTTGATCCCAACCACGTTTCGCCTGACCCCTTTCCGGCAGATCGTGTTTCTCCAGAACCCTCTCCGCTGAACCCCTTCCCCTCTGCTTTATCCGCACCAGATCCCGAGCCGTCTCCTCCGTCACCTCCTCCACCGCCTCCCGGATGCTGACCACCGGCTAGAGGTTGTGGCATGCGCCAATCAATGCCACGAGACGATGTCGTTTCAAGTGTGTAGAAAGGCGCTCGAAACTCCAACATTCTGTTGTCGTAGAGCTCGTCGAGCTTTTGGCCTGCATACGCATTGACGTCATGTGGGCTCCTTTCGGGGTTTACTACACTCAAATGCTCCACTAGAGCTTCTTTGGCCTTTTTCTTAAATGGACCCGCTCCCAATCTGTTCAAGCCACTCCACTTGCCGCCGGCTTCCTTTATTGTCATGACCCACTTTCCATTCTTTACAGCAGGTTGGAATTTTCTGGGGTACCAGATGACGTTGTGGCCCCAGACATCCTCTGGTGTGAACCATCCCTTAGAAGAAGAGCCTATCATTCTCCTAGGTATCATGGTCCTTAGGGAGTTTTGTCAACAGGTGCGTACTCATAGTCTCTCTCTTCTTCCCCGTCATCAGACGATTGGTCCTCGATTGTTTCGCACTCAAATACACACTTCAAACCAGAAGGGGACATGCTATATCTCCGAGGACCACCTTCCCCGTCATCATCAACCTGTGTCACCACCCGAGGAAGTGGCATGGACTCAAAATCGAAGGTTTCAGAGTCGCTCACCTCCTCCATGTCTTCAGCGTCGAAAGGGTCGTCCTCGTCAAACTGCGCCTTGTAGTTCTCGAGGGTTAGTTGTTCTGCCATGAAGAAGAAAACGTGCTCTAACTTTTTCAGGAAATTTGAGATAGTCTCCCTAGGTGCACCATGGTAATCTTTCAACACTCTAAACACCAGGTTTCTTCGTCGATTGTATTCCAGGTCAGTCTAAGCAGGCGGTCCTGATTGGGAAAGGAACTCTCAAACCTCCATCATTTTCTTCTCCAGCAATTTCCAATACATATCACGTTTGGGATCCCAGTTCCGTTCGTCGGTGGTCAGGACAAAAGAGCAATGGTTGCGAGGGTCCGCCACGCATGTCTTCACAAACTCGTGAAGGTAATCGATCATCTCTGCCTCATCCTCTAACGCAACGATGTTCCGACTGCTACACAGGAGCTCCCACACGACACATGCATGCGCCTTCCCAAAGAAAAAAGTAGTTTGCCGAACTCGACAAAAGTTTTCGAGTAGACCAATTAGATGAGTTGGGTTCCATTCCTTGTCCCCGTAAGCAGCTCCTTGAACACTTGCCACAACCCCGTCCTCCCACTGGCTGCGAGGGAACTTGTCCTCGTTTGTCACGTCGAAACAGGTCACAGTCCGTCCCGAAGAGTCGGAAGAACAACCAACTTTCGAGCAGGCCGCCCCCGCGGGTTTGGCCGGACTTGAAGCATTCGTATGGGGGCGTTTCGATGGACTACCGGTTGGGAACACTGCGACCGTGTTGTCTGCCAAGTTCTCGCCATTGAAAACGACATACAGGCGATTATATTCCTCGACCAGCATATTGCCTTCTCAGACTGTGGACTTCCTTTGTGCATGGCGCACCCACTTCCCTGTCCTCACGTGATGAACGCTAAGATTGGCCAAGCCTTTCAAGAAACGGAGCGCCCAACAGGATGGGAAGAAGACCACAAGTGCCCAGTGCCTTGGCGATAGGGTTTGGAGAACGCCTTGCAAGGAGGCGAAAATTGTCTTCTTGCCAATCTGACAGGAGTGTGGGATCGCACAAATCAAGGATGTACCAGTCGCATGCGTAATGTCGCACAATCTCATGGATCTCAGTGAGACGAATGTGAGTTTGGGAAGGCGGACAACCGAAAGGAATAAGGCTGGTAAAGCATTTGAGCTTGTGCCATTTGATGTGCCTCACATCCCTGCTGACCCTGATTGTGTCTTGGACTTCTTCCTCTGTTCATCGCAAGATGGAGCGGACGAACTTCTCGAAGGATTTAGGAAACTTCTCATCATCGTACAGTTTCTTCGTTTCGTCGAGGGACTCCTCGTATGAAAGACAACGTTTGCAAGTGTTAACGTACTCCATCGCTCCGTGGAAATGCTTCCTCGGTTAGACCCACACTTGCTTTGTGAGGCCCTGCGGCGCGAACTCCACCAGAAGTTGCTCTTCGGTCTGAAAAAACTGGCTTCCATAGCGCCAAACCTCTACGTCCTCCTCAAATTCAAGGAACAAGATGTAGTGGAACATGCGAAACATCGTTCGATCCACTTTCCTCGTCGTGACCATCTTTTTAATTCTCGGCTTATGTTGTCGTTTGAGATGCTCACCCACCGATTGCACTAACACTCCCTTAAGCGTGAGAATGTCCTCGAGGATCGATTATTTTTCGACATCGGTCATGTCAGCGAGAGATTGCCAACAGAACATGTCCGGCTCCTTCACGAAGACGAAAAACTTGTCATCCAATTGCGTTTTTTTTTTTGTCTGAGGCGGAGGGACCCGGACTAGCCACCCCATCTTTGTCTCACCAATTGCGCCTTTCGCGCCCATTTTCGGAATCGCTTGAAGCCCGGAAGATTTGTCTGGCATGTATTTGTAAGGCTTCGACAACGGCGTCTTCCCGTCTCCGCCTAACAACTTCATCACCGGTCGTCAGGAGCGGCAAACATTGCCTCAATGCATTGCAAATAGCCGTAACTTTGTCCTTGTCGGCGAGCGTTGTCGGATTACGTGCCATCCTCCAATGAGCGTCATTGAGACTCTTTCCCAAAAGCAGCTTCGGGAACTCGAAAAACGCTTGTTTTTCGGCCTCCTTACCAGAAGGGTTTCCTTGAACAGCCACCGACCTTCCCTAGTTCTCCCATGCCTCCCGCATGTCCTCGAACGTGGTCTTCTGCAAACGCTGCAAATACATCATGTGTCTTGTGTTCTCCGCTAGACTGACCTGGAAATACCCCCCAAAGTCTTCATCGGAGAACCACATGACTCTCGCTGGTCACGAGTGCATCTTCCACAATTCGAATATTGGCTCACCATACAATTCCTTCACAGCAGCCACGATGTGTTGTCCATTCACGGGGTAATAGAAGTATTTGTCCTTGTCCTTCTTGCTTGAAGACATCCTTGGGAACCCTCCGAGCTCTCTCCGGCTTCTGCGTCACCGGCTTGTAGATGGGAGTCAGAACCAAAGTATTTTTCATCCATATCTTTGTCTTCTCCTCACGGAACTGCCTTAGCATTGCATTTTTGATGTCCTCCATACCATCCCGGGAGAGACCGCGGTGATTATAATATCTTTCCCAGGACGGGATATCGCAGACCTTCTTGGGGTCGATGACCAGTTGCATTGGGTGATCCTTCTCCACGATGTCACCATCAGCGCTTCGCTCGTATTCGAGCCAAAACGCCACCGCTTTGTCGTATTGCTTACCACCCGCTCTTTCGCCACCACTCATCCCCTCACCAGCCTTCCTCCTCTGAGCTTTCTTCTGGTGATCCCCTTTTTCAACTGTCAGTTTCCTTTTAGATTTCTCGGAAGGTTTTTCTGCGGCGGCAATGCCTTGATGAGTCAAATCTCCTTCACCCGTAGCTTCTACGGCTTGCCCTTCGCCGATGGTCAAACCGTCGACCCTCTTCGCCTTCTTACGTGTTGGTTCAAGTTATTGCTTTGACTGCCTCTTTTTGACTTCTTCTTCTTGTCCGCCAAGGATCCTTAGCAGCCTTTTCCCGAGGCGCGTTCCCCGACGTCACCTTCATCCTGGCCAATCATCAGCTCTGAGGATCCTTTCATCCTCTTCATGTATCTCGTTTCTTCCTCCACCTCGTCTCGTACCGTCTTTTGTCGCTCGCGCTTGGTCTCCGAAGAAGTCGGCTCCCCTCCAGAGTTGTCGCGCACAGCGTCCATCCCTCCAACCTCATTCCCTTCAACCTCTTGTCCTGAACTGCCAGATTCTCTTCTTGCCTTATCCCGAAGCGAATACGTGTCACCCTAGCCGCGTAACTTCACGATTTTCGGTGTGGCGACGTGATGAGTCCCTACATCTGGAGAAGTCAAGGAAGGCAAAGGATCTCCAGACGTGCACCTAGAAGGACTCGGGCCGACCTGCAGTTGACTCCTGCCAGCTAGTGCCCCACACCCTCGCCCTAACCCTCAATGTCATGAATGATACTCCCGTGCTCCACTTTCGTTAGAGGGGTTTCTTGAGCTAAGCCGGACGACCCCTCAGGGGATTGTAGAAACAAGAAAACATAATCTCGCGGAAGAATCGGACGCTCTTTTGGCAACTCCAATGCAAGATCGAGATATTCCACTGGAGGTGGAAGAGGCCTGCTTTTGCTATCGTAAAACCCTTTGAAGTGACGGAAGTGAAGCATGTTCGAGCCATACCCCGCAAAATTCTTGATCGAAACCATCACACACTTGGCACATTTGTAAGGTAGTCTGCACATGTTGTAGAAAGTGTTAGTCTTCAGCTTGAGCAAGCCTCGAGACTGTTTCTAGGACGAAAGGATGGTACCGACAGGATAAACGTGGCCTGCTCCCTTAGCGTCCGGAAAGCCAGAGGGACGCATGAAAACAGCTGACCCAACAACGTTCCCCTCGACAACGAAGTCCAAAAACCATTGTGCATCCCTCAAATGAAGATCTTGAGGAGGAGATTGCGTAAGACTTTGTCCCTCCTCGAGGGCGGACGCCCCAACGGTTGTCGATGTTTTCTTCGCGGATGTCATTTTACGCCCAACCCTAGACTAAATCGGATGACCGGGAGGAAAGCCACGAGGTTTTCCTAAGAGTACAGTAGCAAAGTGCGAACTAACACGGAGTTGTGGAAAGGAAGGACCAAAACGACGTACCAGATGGGTGTTTGAAATGCACACGAAGTCACAACAATTGGGTCAGGGGGAGGAAAGACAATACTCCTCTGGCAGAGTGAGTTGGGGGAGGAGGGAGAGGTTCAGAGGGGAGAGTCGCTGGGGGAGGGGGGGGAGGGGGGGAGGGATCGCAAGATGTGGAGACGTGGACCGGGAGTCGGGATCAGTCAATATCGGGATCGGGGGAGGAGGGAGAGGTTCGGAGGGGAGAGTGGAATTGAGATCGGGAAGA
>BFEA01000285.1:294674-312712 GCA_003427395.1 Chara braunii | reverse complement strand
CCCCTGCTTCCCAACGCGATCTGCCATCCCTTCCAACGCTCCTCCCCTGATCTACCCCCCGCCTGGGCGCACATGCACGCCGGGACCTTGGCGGAGCGGCACATCTGCTAGAAGACAATGCAAGTGTCCTATGATGAGCTCAACGATTCCAGTTCGAGTACAAACTGTGAGAGTTTGGCCTACCGATCCTTTAGCGTGTTGGGACTTTAAGCTAGAGGGGGCGGAAAAGTTACCACACGGATAACGGGTTTGTGGTCATCATCATCATCATCATCATCATCATCATCATCATCATCATCATCATCATCGCCGCTATTGTCGACATCATAATTGCCACAGCCTCTCACCTTCATTGCGCGCATTCGATCCGGCGACCTCGTCGTTCCACGGGGGGAACGATCGGGAAGACCCTTTAGGGGTTAATTGAAGACCTTCCTCGACTAGGAGGAAGGACCTTGATTGCTCCCGGCCGACCGGGAGAGCGGTATTGTCAATCTATCTCCCTCTTACTAATCCCCTCCCTTCCTCCCGCTGACCTCTCTCAAAGATCTCATCTTTTTCCTCTTCTTTTATCTCCTCTCCAAGCCCCCTTCTCTTCTCCACCCTCCCACCTAATTGGTCGCATCATCCAAAATTTCTACTCCGTGTGACACGTATCTTCCTTCTTTGTGCTTGCCTGACAATGTCGTCCATTCTGCTGTTCATAATTTCAATCTAATTCGATAGGATTAATCTTCATCTTCTTCACACCGAACGCCGTGATCGGAATTAATTTCGGCAGTGTTGTTCAAAAGTTATGCAAATTTCTATAGTTTCTTGATTCGTTTCGATATTTAATTTGAAAATTCACTTTCATTTCAGAAATTCGTGAAATAAATTTCGGAATTCACTACAAAGAATTCTTCCAATGACGAATTTCCTTCTATTTTCTATCTCCCGTAAAATTCCGAAATTCTTCCGTTGTTTTGAAATTCTTTTGAAATTCTTTTGAAATTTCTTTGAAATTCATCTTAATCTTGTAACAAGTCAAGAATTTTTATTCATTTGATCTAGATAATCCTGGAATTTCTCTCAACTTACTATACGCGGCTATCACTATTTTTTTATGAAATTTCATCGTAAATTCTTAATTTAGGAATTTGTTTTCTACTTTTATTTCAAATTGCCTTTGAAATTATTTTAATTCCGAAAATACGTTGAGGAATTTTTCATTTTACTTCAAAAATTTTCCTCTCAACTCATCTCTACCTCTTTTATCATCCCCCTGAACTTTTGGTAATTCTTACGAATATTTTTCAAACTTGTTGAATTTTGCTTCAATTTCCTTAAAATTCTGAATTTACGCCCAAACAATTTCGGAATTTTATTTTGACCTCGTGATTGTCTTATACATACCTTCTTTCATACCCCACGCCATCTTCTGGAAATTTCCTCAATTTCCCCGCCCGAATTGGAAATTTTACTGTTCCTCCCTCAATTCGATTTTCAATTTTCTCGATTTAATCTCAGAAGTTCGTTAGACCTCATTTCTACTCGCCTCCCTCTTGCAGTCCCTTACTCCCCTCTCTGCGTGTCACCCTGGCTCCCCGTGACATCCAACAGCGCGCACTCCAAAATCGCGCTCGAGACGCTTGTGCCGCCAATAGACTCGCTCGCTTTAACGCACCGACCGCGGCCACAGATCGTCCCTCTCGTCACGGTGCTCCCTCGACATCATCTTCATCTTCTTCATCTGTTGATTCCATGCAGAGTGCAGATTCGGTGAGCCCCTCCCACTCCATCAGTGAAGGGCTTGCGCTACTAGCTCGTGATACCATGGCCGATTCGACTCACATTTCCACCCCTATGGCCACCAGTTCGGGCCCAGCCGCCGAATCGGATCGCCTACTGGCTCTCCTCGAGAACATGCAGGCCAGATTCGAGGCCAGGTTAGAGGCCAAATTCACGGCCCTCCACACCGACTTTTCGTCCCTGTCGGCCTGCGTGTCACAGTTGGAGCCCCGTACCAGTGTACCTCCCTCCCCACCCCCCTCATCTGCATCCATGCCAGCTTCCTCTCCTTCTTCGGCTGGCGTCATCTACACGCTTGTCTCTTCCACGGGTTGCATGTCCTCACCCCAGTCCCAGCCTTCCTATGCAGCCATCTCTTCCTCCCAGGTTCCCGCCCCTGCACTCCCCCCCTTAGGACCCATGGCATCTTGTCCCGCCACCTCCTCGACGTTAGTTTCCACGACACCTCCCTCATCACCCCCCGCTCCTTCGGCCCCCCCCCCCCCCCCCCCTTACACCCAGGACACAGAATGCTGAGCTCCAACGCCAGCTCACCCTGGCCCATGATCACATCCGCCAGCTCCAAGGAGGTCAACCCCTGCCTCCCCATCTCGCGGCACAGCTTGTTGCCCCTTTAATCTATCGACAGCATCAGACACAGGCCGCTGCGATGCATTTCACGCTCCCACCACCGGCCACCACGATGTGTCACGGACCTTTGCCCCAACTTCCCGCTTTTTGTAGTGGTCCTGCTGGTGCCACTACTTATGTCCTCTTGTCACAATCGGCTCTTCCTCTCCCTACCCATTATCGGCCCCCGACGTATGTTCCACAGTTTCAACGGGACCATCTCCCACAGTTTGACGGCAGGGCCTCCGAGCTCCAAGGATGGATCACTACCGCTGAGGAGCAGCTTCGCTACCATGGTGTCGCCATGGAACTGTGGCCCGTTGAGATGTCCTCTCGCTTTACACGTAGTGCAGCCTCCACCTGGCGCGACTCCCTCGCCCTTCGCTCACAGCGCGGCATATGAGGGCATGTCTTATCCCGAGTTTCGCGACTTCCTTCAACAGTACTTTTCTCGCCCTGCGCCAACCCGTGACCTGATTACCCGTGTGGCTGAGATCAGATGGCTTGGTGGCGACAATGCCTTAGAGTCATACATCACGACATTCCACCGTGTACGCGCTCAGATTCCCGTCATAGCCATACCAGAGGACACCATGATCCAGCGATTCCGCGCAGGACTACCCCAACCATTCCAGTTTCAGATGTTGGCGTATTCAACACCCACCTTACCGGAGGCTTTCAACATTGCTAGAGCCATTCATCTCACTTACACTCCACTCGTCGGCCCCTCGCCTCAGCCCGTTGCTGCCCATTCCGCTACTACTGCAGCCCCTCGCCCCTCTCAGCCTCGACCGTCTTCCACATACCGTCGTGGCCCTCGCAGAGGCTCTGGACGATCCCTCTCTCGTCGCTTGCATGCCCTGCTTCGTGATCCGTCGAGCGTTGATGATGGCACTACCTCAGATGGTTCTGTGAGTGACCCAGATGAGGGACCCGACCCTCAATCCCCCGCAGAGGACGACGCCTCTTCCCAGGACGACCGCCTCATCCGGGCCCTTTCCGCCCTACTGTCCCTTAACTACCTCTCCCCGCGGGCTTTGTGTTCCCTCGCAGCTGCTTGACCATCGCTGAGAGTGAGGACCTTCGCACATGAGGCATCTGCACCCGCTGCCGCCTCGCTGGCCATACCTCCTCTACCTGGCCGTATGCAGACGCCCTCCAGAGTCACTTCGCAAAGCAAGCTCACCCTCAGGCTGTTCCCCCCGTCTCAACCTCCAGCGCAGCACCCACCTAGCTGCGATGTCCCATTTCCCTCACTCTCCTACGGTAGCAGGCATACCTGTTCACAACTTTACCTTTGCACCGCTTGCTACTCTTCCCGATGACCCTGGTCCAACCTTATCTGTGGGTGACCCTATCGACACTTGTATGCCTTCTCCTTCCTTGCCTAGCGTCCCCCGTGACCCCCCTCCTCCACGCCCTCCTACCAGGCGTGCTCTTTGCACCGCCCGCTCCAGTGCTTCCCTTATTGCAGCCGAGGATATCATTGACTTCCTGGACCTTGAGTGTGTTAAGGTCCACCAAGAACATCTCCGCCTTAAAGAGCGCACCCTGTCCGCGATGTCTCAGCGCCTACACAATCCTGATCGCACCTTACCGATTATTCCAGTGCGCCTCGGGACCTCTACCAGAGTGTATCGCGCACTATGGGACTCTGGCTCTACTGGCGACTTTATTCATCCTTGTGTAGTTAAGGAGGCATCTCTCTATACATCCGCCTACCCTTCCACTGTCACTGTCACGCTTGGCGACAATCAAGCTAAATCCTTCGTCGATTCGGTGGTGCCTGATCTTCCATTCTCCTTCCCCCTGCGGATGCCCTACAGCCTTCACAAGGCCCCTTGGTTCCATGACAAGTGGACCTTCGATGTCATGGAAACCCTATATGATCTTGTTCTTGGCACTGCCTATTCCCATCAGTTCACCCATGCCGGCCCCGATTCGACCCACAACGATATCATCCTCAACGCCAAGGATGGGAAACAATATCGTATTCCGTTGTTGGGCAAATCGGACTCTGCACTTCACCCCCCTGCTAATGTCACCATCTGTACACCTACCCAGTTCCACCACCTCCTTCGTGAGCCTGATGTAGAACTTTATGTTGTCGACATCACGAATCTCCTCACCTGCAACTCCATGCATCAGGACGTTGAGTTGGTCGAGCTCGATCCACCACCTCCCGAGCCCCCCGACCCTCCTGATTCCTCAACTTCCTGAACCCCCTCCACCCCTGTTAGCCCATTTCACTTTTTCGCTTCCTTTATCACTGATACACCCTCAGTCCCTACCCCTATACAAACCCCCTCCACCCCTGCTTCAGACGTTGCCGCTGCCAAGGAATTCGACACCATTCTTTCTTCCTTGCCGCCTAACGTTGGTGCCCTCCTTCGTGAGTATCACGATGTTTTCCCACCATTTGTCTCCTATAGCAACATTCCTCCCATGCGTGGTATCGAGCACCACATCCAGCTCGAGCCCAACTATCGCATTCAGAATTGTGCCCCTTATCGCCTTTCGGTTCCCGAAGCCCAGGAACTCAAGCACCAACTTGAGGAGCTGCTTCGTCTCTGTATTGACTACCATGGTCTGAACCACTACACGGTCAAAAATAGCTATCCCATGCCTCACGCGGATGACCTGTTTGAACGCCTCGTCGGCCACCATTTCTTCACGAAGATCGATCTTCGTAGCGAATATCACCAGATCCGCGTAGCCGAGGAGGACCAGCCCAAGACCGCTTTTCGTTCTCATTTCGGGCACTACGAGTTTACCATCATGCCTTTCGGTCTCCGTAATGCCCCCGCCACTTTCCAGACGGCTATGAACACGATGTTCCAAGACCTTCTTGGGGACTATGTTCTAGTCTACATTGACGACATCCTGATCTACAGTCGTACCCTAGAGGATCACCTGACCCACCTTCGCACTGTTCTGCAGCGATTACGCGACCACGGGTTCTATGCGAAGCTTTCCAAATGCAGCTTTGCTCAACCCAAAGTCGACTTCCTCGGGCATCAGGTCTCCGAGCACGGACTCCATATGGACGACTCGAAGATTCAGGCCATTGTCGACTGGCCCACTCCTACCTCTCTTCCTGCGCTGCGTAGTTTCCTTGGGTTGACCAACTACTATGGTCATTTTCTTAAAAACAAAGCGCAGTATTCTTCCCGGCTTACCCCTTTGACTCGCGGACGTCTACCTTTTCATTGGACCCCGACTCACGAGGATGCTTTCCGCTCTCTCAAGCGACTTGTCACGTCACCTCCTGTCTTACACTTACCTGACTACTCGTGCCCATTCATCGTCATCACCGACGCATCCGACTTCGCTATTGGAGCTGTTCTCTCCCAGATCTACCCAGCCCCCTCTACTTCTCCGATTCCACAGAGCCCCACCTCCCTCGCATTCCTCGCTTCCCTCCTCCACCTTCAGCGACAGTGGCTCATCTTGCACCCATCCATCCCACCCCCTCAGGGGCCCCACCCCCTTACATTTCTAACGTCGCTCATGACGGTACAGTCGAGTCTCGCGATGGAGAGTGTCCGGTTGCTTATCTATCTCGACAGCTACTTCCCGCTGATCGTAACTACACTGCTGACGAGCGTGAGGTCCTCGCGTTGGTCTGCGTTGTTAAGAAGTGGCGTCATCACTTGCACGGTCACACTTTCACCGTTTTGACGAACAACTCTGTCCTCGCCGCCTTCCAGACGAAGCCTAAGCTCACTTCTCGTCAGGCTCGTTGGTGGCGTGACCTCTCAGAGTTCGACTTTACCATCAAGAAGATTTCCGGCGAAAGCAATCGCGTCGCAGATGCCTTATCCCGCCGCCCCGACCTTCAGTGTGAGGATCATCAGCTATCTGCTATTTCAGCTCCCACCATCCACCCCGCCTTTCTGGATGAGTACCGCCGCGCATACACCCAGTGCATTGAGTTTCAGTCCATCTACGCTGACCTACAGGCTGGCAAGGCCGTCCCTAACTTCCCGCTCGATCCCTCTGGACTCCTATACTGGCTTGGTCGCCAAGGTACCCGTACTCCTCGCTGATGTGTGCCCTCTACTGGCCAGCTCCGTGTTCGGGCTGTCGCTGAGTGTCACGACCAGCGCGCCGCCGGTCATCTCGATGTCTTCAAGACACTTGACCGCCTCTACCACCATTACTACTCGGAGCACCGTCGTCCCTTCACTAAGGAGTATGTCCGCACCTGCAGGATCTGCCAGGAGGCCAACATTCCCAACCACCCCCCCTACGGTCTTCTTCAACCCTTACCCATTCCCGCTCAGCATTGGACTTCTGTCTCCATGGACTTCATCAGTCCTCTTCGTCCCCCCACCCCACGAGGCCACGACACCATCTTCGTCGTTGTCTGTCGGTTGACTAAGCATGCTCACTTCCTCCCTTGCAAGTATGCTAGTTCCACCAAAGACATCGCCTCCTTATACTTTAACCGCATTGTCATTCATCACGGTCTTCCCACTAGCATCATCTTTGATCGCGATCCCCGCTTTACTTCGCATTTCTGGCGTGGACTCCATGAGATCTATGGCTCTGAGCTCCGCCTCTCCTCCTCCTATCACCCCCAGTCAGATGGACAGACCAAGGCCACCAACAAAACTCTTGGGAGTATCCTCAAGAAGTTTGTTGAGAATGACTCTGATTGGGATCTGCATCTTGCTCATGCAGAAATTGTTTATAACCATGCTATTTCACTTGCCACTGGCATGTCTCCCTACTACTGTGACTTGGGATACCATCCTCGTGTCCCATCTGACCTTCTCCGTCCATCTCAAATCCATCCCGACACCAAATGCCCTGCCCTCGATGACTGGGTAAAGGAGATGGATGCGCTTCTTAGCAAGGCTCGCGAGAGCATTGCTGACTCCCAGACTCGCATGGCCACTCGCGCTAACCGCTCTCGCATCGACCATCCCTTCAAAGTTGGCGATGAGGTTTTTGTCGACGCACGTCACTTCCAGCCTGAAGCTGACACACTTCGGAAATTCAGACGTCGATATATTGGACCATGCACCATTCTTGCACCCGCCGAACCCAATCATGACTGTCCGGTGAGCTTCAAATTGAAGCTCCCCGATTTCATGTACCGCGCTAACTTACATGACGTGTTCCATGTATCTCTTTTGCGCCCCTTCAGACGGTCTCCTCCCGAGTTCCATGGTCGACCTTACCCTCGCCCCTCTCCCATCATCATTGAGGGTCACGAGGAGTTTGTCGTCTCTGATATCGCGTCCCGGTGTATGACTGGTGGTGACCCTCCCCGCCTCGAGTATCTCGTTCGATGGAAGGGTTATCTTGACGAGGAGTCTACTTGGGAGCCTCTTGAGCACCTGAAGCATGCCATGACTTTCGTGCGTGCTTACCATCGTGCTCATCCTTTCCCTTCATCATCCTCCCCCCCTACTTCTCGTCCTTCTACTACTGACCCATCTACCTCTGCGACCACTAACATTCCCCCTCTTCCATCGATGGGTCCTCCTGCTCCACTGGTACCCGCCTTAGGTCCTCCTTCCCCTGTGGATGTGGTTCCGCCTGTTGTTGCAATTGATTCCTCTCACCCTCAGCATACCCATCGACTTCCTTCTCGTTATCGTGACTAAACTGTACCCCCCATACACTCTCTACCCTTTACCATTTCTGGACACTTATGCAGCAGCTCCTGGTTTCAGCTTCTACATTCAGCTTCTACATTGGGCTTGTACATCGACTTCCGACCTCAGTGCTTCTCCTCAGTACCGGAGTACCTGTCGCATTGTTCCGGACTTCTACTCGGTTCTTGCGGTAGTCCTACTTCATCCAGGCTACTTCGGTTCGACTTTAGTCTGGAGACTCATCAGTTGGACTACTTCATTTTTTTTCGGCTACAGAGTTCCCATCATTCCCACCTATCCACCACTCTCGAGCTTACCCTTCAGTCGCATGATGACCCCTATTTTCCTTGTCTATGTGGGTGTGTCCGCTTGCCGCCCGTCTGCCTTACCTTATGCTGCGCGCCCTCCTCTGGAGTGTACATTTTCTTTGCTCGCGGTTCTTGGCCACATGTCTATGTCGGCATAGCCCTCTCTCCTCTTCCAGGCTCACTTTATGTGTGCTCCCTTGTATGAGTACCCTTCCCCTTTCAGCTGGCGGTACCCGTTTGATGGTTTCCATTGAGCCCGGTGTCGTGTTGTTACTCTCTCTCTGAGCCTGATGACCCTTACCTGGTTGTGTGGGTGCCCCCTTGGAGTTTACTCTGAGAGCTGTACCTGCCGCCTTCCCACCCATTCCTACCCCTGCCATGCGACCGAGTTCCCTTCTCTTGACTGAGTTTCCTTCTCTTTTGTTCAGGAATTCTGCATTGTGTACAGGGCACGTGAGATTGTGCCACATTCGTTTTCGACTTAGGACATTGGTTTAGTTATTCTTTGGGCTTTTGGGCCCTGGTGTTGATTTATATTCAACCTATTTGGCTCATGAGACATTTTTTTTTTTCCTCTTCCTTGGCCGACACAGGTCAGACATTTTTCTCTTTCTTGGCCGACACAGGTCAGACATTTTTTTTCTCTTTCTTGGCCGACACAGGTCAGACATTTTTCTACTTTTTGGGTCRACACAGACCAGACATTGTTGTATAGATTAGGCTTGAGGCTTAGTCTGCATTGCATCCCTTTTCCTGCATGGAGTCTGCTCCGCATCTAGGATTGTTTCTTTTGCCGTTCCTTTTGGGTTTCCGCTATTTCAGCGAATAGCGTGTTTGATGTATCGTTTGATCCATTCACAGGTCCGAGAATCGTGTAGCGGTACACCTACGGCCCGGCAGTGAGGCCGGACCAGTTTCAGGCCATCGGCCTGACCCTGGTCCGGTACCAGGTTGTTCCGTACCTGGACCTAGGCCGGTATATCACTTCGGCCTAGGCCCAAGGTGGGAGGTTGGTTCATTCATTCGTTCATTTATTCAGTGGGACCGAGCCACGTTCAGTTGTTGCTTCTCTGTGTGTGTCCATCTTCTCTCTCTCTCTCTCTCACCATCTCCGCACGTGCCCTCCGCACGTGCGTCACATTCGTGGCCGCCATCATCATCAGCAGCAGCAGCATCAGCAGCAGCATCGTCCTCATCAGTGCCGCCATTGCCGACGTCACCATTGCATTGGCTCGTCATCATCAGTTCGTGCATTTAATCCGGCGACCTCGTTGTTCCACCGGGGAATGATCGAGAAGACCCTTTAGGGGTTGATTGAAAACCTTCCTTGAGTAGGAGGAAGGACCTTGATTGCTCCGGTCCGACCGGGAGCACCGTATTGTCAATCTCTCTACCTCTTACCAATTCCCTCCCTTCCTCCTCCTCTCCCATCCCATCCAATTGGTCGCATCATCTAAAATTCCTAACGCGTGACACATAGATCCTCTTTTTGTGATTGTCTGACAATGCCGTCCATCCCGCTGTGTGGAACGCTGACCTAATTCGATAGGATTAATCTTGATTCTCTCTTCTTCCAACGCCGCAATCGGAATTAATTCCGGCATTTTTGTTCAAAAGTTAACTAAATTCTTTATTACATCATTTTTTTTTCATAAATTAGTTTAAAGTTTGATTTTAATTCAGAAATTCGTGAGATAAATTCTGGGATTTACTAAATTTAATTCTTTTGACGTTGACTCGACTCCTATTTCCTCTTCCTCGTAAAATTCCGAAATTCTGCAATTCTTTGTAAAAAATATTTTGAAACTTCTTTTGAAATTCTTTTTAAATTGGCAACGTGTTGCTAAATTTTCTTAAATTAATCTAAATAATTTCGAAATTTATCTCGATTTACTTTATTGGCTGTCATTAATTACTTCTTAATTTAGGAGTTAGTTTCTTATTTTTATTTCAAATTCCCGTCGGAATTTTTTTAATTTCGGAAATACGCCACATAGTTTTTCCTTTTCTTTCAAACTTTTCCTCTGAACTCACCTTTACCTCTGCTATCATCCTCCCGAGCCTTTGGAAACTTTTACGAATAATTTTAAAATTTGGTGAATTTTGTTTAAATTTTCGTTAAATTCTGAATTTATGTCCAAATCATTTCGAAATTTTATTTCGACTTCGTGATTGTCTTATGCATCCCTTCTTCTATACCTCACGCCATCCTTTGAAAATTTCCTCTCATTCCGCCACCCGAATTGGAAATTTTACTTTTCCTCCTCAATCTGATTCTCAATTTTCTTGACTTAGATCTCATTTCTACACGCCCTCCTTTCTTGGCCCCCTTTTTCTGCATGCCAATCTGGCTCCCCGTGACAACCAGCAGCGCGTACTTCAAAATCGTGCCCGAGATGCCCGTGCCGCACACCGACTCGCTCGCTTTGACGCGTCGATCGCTGCCACTGAAGGCCCCTCTCGTCCCAGTTCCCCCTCTTCATTGTCTTCATCCCCTAACTCTATGCAGAGTACTAAGCTAGCAAGTCCCTCCCGCTCCATCAGCGAAGGCCTTACGTTTCTAGCTCGTGACACTATGTCTGACCCGGCGGAGATTCCCACACTTGCGCCTGGCAGTTCGGGCCCCGCCACCCAGTCAGACCCGGTACCGACCCTCCTCCAGTGCTTGCGGGCCACATTCGAGGCTAAATTCATGGTCATCCAAACCAACTTCGATACTTTGTCGGACCGGATGTCACAGATGGAGTCGCGTGCCACCACACACCCCTCCTCTCTTCCCCCCCCCTCCTCTTCCCACACACATCCTCCTACTGGATCACACCTCCCCTCTCCCCAATCTGGTATCCCGCAGTCCTCCCCCCCACCCGCGTCATCAGCATCATTGCCTACTTCCTTTCCTTCTTCAGCTGGCGTCATCTAAACTCTTGTCTCTTCCACAGCATGTAACACTCTCTCACCTCATCACGTTCTTCACCCACCATGTGCGCCTCCTACCCGAAGACCACTATCGGCCACACCAGCCCCCTCGTGAGCAGGCCTGGCTATGGCCGCTCGCGCTCGCTGCCCAGCAGCGCGTCCACCACTATGCGCCCGTGTGTGCCCTCCAACCAGCTCCCTGGCAATCCGCTCGATTTATGATCCAGCAGCGTGGCAGCGATGTCGAGCAGAGCCCGAATGAGCCTCCCAGCAGCTCATCACTTTCCTATATGGAAAGCGCACTGCTGTGCTGCCCTGCTTCGGGCCTGGAGGCCATGTTCCCAGTAGCCTGGCTTCAGGCGAAAGTGTCTGCGTCCAGGCCCAATGCACACAGTGGCCTGGGCCCGCAACAGTTAAGCAGCCAACTGTGCGACATGGCCAGCGTCACTCTCTGCAATTCTATTGGCGGAAAGGCCTCTGGCCACGTCGCTGCCTGGAGGAGCCCAGAGGCTCACAGTGTCGTGATCCCACTGGCGTAACCAACTGGCATGTGGCCACTTGCAGAAATGACAGAAATAGGCCTCAACTTGGAATGCAGACCCGCCTTCACTTAGGGCGGGCACGAGGCTAGCTGGGGGCCTGTCTGTTATCGCCTGCCAAGGTCTGAATGGCCTTGCAAGGGGCTCACTGTTCGCACATCTCAGTGGACTTTCGAAGCTAAGGAGGGGGGAGTGTGAGAAGTTGATCCCTTACTGCCCCCTTATGCGCCATATCCAATCGGATGGCCAAGCCTAGTCGGCCGCGGGGGCGGTTACCTATGGGCTGGCAGGCGCTTGTGGGATCTGAGTGCGCCCTGGCTGTGTGAACGGGCCCGGGCTTTTCTCAGCCGGCGCCCGGGGGCTGCTGCGTCACTCACTGGCCGCTGGCCAATGACAATGAGGCGTGCAGCTAATGCCACGTCACACGCTGGGGGAACTTCAACCAATTCGGTCCCAGCCCAGTATCTGCATCTGGGACTGGGCACATATCCCTCTCGGCGACATGAAGCTACACGGCCCTGACACCGAGCTCCTTGCATTTAGGAAAGAGGTCGCGACGGCAGTCTGGAGCTTCCTCGTGATAGCGCTGCCTCACTGTTCGCTGAAGGGAGAATGCGGACTGGAGGCGCTCACAGGCGCAGGAGGGAGTTGATGCCCAGGGCAACGCCTGTGCACTGGCCATGGCCCAGCTGCACGCGTGGAGACCTGGTACTGGCAATGGTGGTCCTTGGCATGGGGAGTAGACGACTGTGGAAACGAAGGGCGTGAGTGAGAGGGAGGAGAGACACGTACCTGATGTGTAAGCGGCAGTCTGCATGGGTGACTTCTTCGTGTACATTGGTCTTCGTCTGGAAGTGATCGCTGGTTGCATCGTCATTAGTGGTAGGCTAGTATAGGTTCTGAGTAGAAATAGGCTGGATGCTGGGTGCCAATCAAGAAAATCGACATTGGATACATCGTTGATGATGGCGAGTAGAGGCTGACATTGACATTTGAGTCTTTTGACTCAGTTCTTTCTGCTTTCTGCTTGGGACACCACTCTCTGGTCTTCCATGTGATGTCGCAATCTGGTTTTTCTTTCTGTCACTCTCGCTAAATTTCTTTGCAGTACACTTACCAGTCGTGGAAAACCAATATTACAATGGAAGCACCTATCGCTGATATAGTTAAAAACCTGAGATCTGGATTTTGTGATCAAGTGGGTAAACCACATCTCAGATTGGCCTGGATGACCACTCTCTGAGTGACTGGTCATGTAGAAGTACCATGAGAGAAAAGTATTTCAGAATGACGGATCATATGGAAACACCTTGAGGGAAAGGAGAAGAGAAGCTAAGCTGCCAGGCAGTAAATCACCTTCCACATATCAAGTCAGGTACGACTAGCCCTCTGTCCCATTCGACATGAATGGTCCCATTATTGCAGATTCACCGGCGTTTCATGCCTGTTCGTCGGTGGTGAATGCTCCTGTATCCCAAATGGGGATCCCGACTGTCAGGTTTTTGGACGAGAACGCAGATTGCACTTCAGTTGCTGTTGCCACTTTGTACAAATTGGAGCAAACGGTATTGCGGACATGCTGTATAAGACTTCTAATGACCTGACCAAACACGAACTGAGACACACAGCTGATTTCTGAGGTTTGCTCATGGAATTAATGCCTTGCTGAGTTTCCCGCCTGTTACCGAGTTCTCTAAGTCTGTGTGTGTGCACACTTGCTGGTCTGCATGTCTGTCTGAGTGCTTGTCGGCTTGAGTGTGTGTGTGTGACCCACAAGGGCACTTGTTCATTCAGTGGGCCCAAAGGGCCGGTACTTACCTGTGGCTGTGACATTGAGGATTGCAGTGGGGGAAAACACTCAAATGGCGGGGAAAGAGGTCGCGGCACTTGAAGCAGCGGAAAACACTCAAGTAGCAGGTAGGCCGGTACCACATCAGGTAGAGGTAGATGTGCCGGGTACTTGAGGCCGAGCAGAAGAAGACAAAAGTTGGCATTTTTAGAGGCCCAGTAGTGATAGGCTAGGTCTAGTCTGGTACCAGTCCAACCAGTCTGAGTCTAGGGCCTGTACGGGCAATATCAGAGTCTGCAATGATGTTTCCCTCCGAAGGGAGGAGGTACCAGTTGCTTGGAGGCCGCGCAGCCTAGAAAGTCACTCGCCAAGAGGCAAGCAGGCTGCTATATCTCCAGGAGGAGCCAGTTGTTCCTCCTCATTGTCGGTGTGCAAGTTGGCAACACACTGGTTGGAGCGCTGGCTGGAGCAGCGCTAGCACTCAGCTGTGCTGCTGGGGAAGGAGCAAGGACACGGAGGAGGAAGAAGACCAGGATTAGGAAGGGGAGCACCAGAGGTACTTTCATGGCTATGGTGGATGCCATCTTCATCACCTTGGTGGGCGCTGCAGCAGGAAGGCCCCAGTCGGGGTAGAGCTACACCAAGAAGCTTTGAGGCAGAGTCAGGCATGGCGGTCTGCGCTAAAGCAGCCGTAGCTGCTTTGTGTTGTCCTTTGGACAGCAGGGCGATGCCCTGGTAGTCCGCCATAGCCTCGGCCTATGAGGAAGAGAGAGAGGGGGGGCGGCCATGGCTATGGTGGACCTCAAGTGATATCTGCAGTCGAAGAGGAACTCGGACATCGATTCTTTCAGCCATTCAACATTGTTATTATTATTCTTGTTTGGAAGAAGAGGGGAAGCGATAAGGAGGAGGAGAGTGGTTGGCGAAGAGGAAAAGCATTCTTCTTGTTCTTCTTGTTCTTGTTCTTGTTCTTGTTCTTCTTCTTCTTCTCTCTCCTCTCAGTTTCTTCTTGCAATTGGACGACATTGTACTTTCTGATGAATGTGTACTTCGAAATTGGCCAGGATCATAAGAGACTTGAATTTTCGAGCAAATTTTGAAGTGTTCTCATGTGGTGTCAGTGCGCATCTTGTGTATGGAGTCTTGCATGATGGAGCATGGATTTGTAAAGTCGTGAAAGCAGAGTGGAGTCATAGGATAATTACAAAAATCACAAATTCTGTAAATTTTAGATGCAGGAAATCAGAGATATGTCCGTGTGCATTATTCAATTCCTACCACACAGCACACAACCGTACTAATTCCTATTTTGTTTCTGCTGAGGTGCACAGTGTCTTCTTTCTTCAACGATGACTGCGAGGGATACAAACAGGTTATCCCTCGCCGCCATGGTGCGCCTGGCCTGCTGTTGTAGGCAAATCCTTGAAGTTACAGTTATCTATTTTGGAGTCTGATAAGTGCACGTAGGGCTGTTATTTAAAACTGAGAAAGGATAGCAAAGTGCAGGAAACCGAATGAAACTTGCAAAATAACAAACAGCTCTAGAATGCACAAAGTCGTTGTACATGCCTGTGAAAACATTCAATTGTAACTGTGGGACGCTGGACCCGATTTCCAGCAGGTGCAGCTCCCCACCAATAGATGGAGCCCTGGAGGGTGCTAGTGGTGTCTGGTCGTATCAGCACCACTAGCAAACAGACAGGTGTTCTAAAAAAAAAAAAAAAAAAAAAAAAAAAAGAATGCACAAAGGCAGAAACAAAGTTGCCAACTGCTCAGTCCCACCATGGGGCTTACACTGCTGCCATTTCGCCAATGACATATGCAATCCCAGTGTGTTTCAACTTGCTGCAGTCCTTGCTCGCCAGGGACTCAGGGATCCCACCATACCAACCCCCATGTTCAGCAATACGGCAAGGATTATGCATGGGGATCGACGAGAGCAATGCCAGGGACTTTATTTGAATACGTACCACGGCTAGGTCAGACTCACATTCATCCTTGATACTCCTTGCCTCATTTGCCTTTATATTTGCAACAGCTTCTTCTGCCTCAACAGTGGCACGAGTTGCCTCCACTTCCTTTGTCTCTCCTTCAATCACTGCTAAAAGGGCACTTGTCTCCTCGGCGGTCTGCAATAAAACAGGCCTGAGTGCCTCTAACTCGTACTTCATCTCTGACACTTGGCCCTCGGCACCAAGCAGTTTCTCCAAGCCAACCTGTCAAACCGAAATAGAGTAAATAAGAAAGCTAAAGTCGAAAGAAATGATGACTAGTGTGAGTCCTTCGGGAGGCCAATTTCATATTGATTTGGTGGATGCTTATGCAATCAATCCTGTCCTTCGATTGACAAACTCGTGACTTAACTCCTTCACGGCCGAAACAGTCAGCAACACCAGCAATTAGAAACCATGCAGAATGCAATGCTTCAAAGGTGGATCGAGGAGGAAGATTAGCATCTGTCAGAGACCTGAATACAGGGTGGTGCTTGAAGCATAGAAGTCCTTCGTCAAGTCGTCTGTGGAATGAGACCCATCCATGCTTTAAGACATCCATGGGCAAGCATGATTGGATGTCTCTGGCCTCCATATCTGCGTAAAGTTTTGGCTAATGTTCTGCTCGGATCTCATATCCACACTCTGTCCTTCAGGATCTTGCGTGGAATGCTAACCTTAGCAAAAGAGTGGCATGCCTCATGATGTGAAATGACAGGTCTACGGCTGAGGAAAACCTGAGGACATCTCCCATTCGTGAGTCGGATTTTCATCTCATTTGCCAACGAGTTTTCATTTGCCATTGAAAGACTAGGTTTTTCTTGGCCAAAATGCAAGGCCAGATCTACTGGAAAAATGCGATTACATCCCGGTCTGAAGCCATATGAATAAGTGGAAAAGCGGGGTTCATAAATAGGTTCTAAGATCATTCTAAGAGCTTCTTGTACGATCCTGTCCTGGAAGCATGATACTCCCAGTGGACACTTTTCGTTCTTCCTAGGTTTCGGCGGAATACGAGTTGTTCCCCATTCAAATTCTCCTTTGACTATCGCGTCTCTGTAGCGGTACCCCTATGCCCGGCAGTGAGACCGGACCAGTTTCAGGCCGTCAGCCTGACCCTGGTCCGGTACCAGGTGGTTCCCGTACCTAGACCTAGGCCGGTATATCACTTCGGCCATTCATTCTTCATTCGTTCATTCATTGAGCCAGACTGGACCTTCACTCAGCTGCTGCTTCTCGTGTGTGTCCATCTCCTCTCTCTCTCTCTCTCACCATCTCCGCACGTGCCATCTGCACGTGCGTCACATTGGTATCGGAGCGGGTTTTCGAAACTCTGCTCCTCCTTCCCTCCCCCTCTCGCTATCCTACCACCACGGATAGCCATCTCCAAGTTTGTTCTTGCAGCTGCACCTGGCCCGTCAACGCGACCAGGTACGTTCGTCATCCAAGCTGGCGCCTTTCTGGACACCGGCGCTACTTCAGCTGCTGCAGTCACCTTACCGGCTGTTGATGCCGACCTGCTGCCGCTCATGCTCTGGTTCGACAGCCTGCTGCCGCTGGTGCTCTGGTTCGTCCTTCGCCCGTCGCTCCTGCCCGGTGAAGTGTCTGGATTGCGGCGACCTGTGAGAAGTTCAGCGAACCTTACCATTTAGAGGAAAGAGAAGTCGCAACAAGGTTCCTGCGGGCGAACCTGCAGAAGGATCATTGACACGTGTACGACCGACTTCCCACCACGTCAGCGCCTCGTTCCCCCCCCTGGCTCCCCTCTTTCCCAACTCCAATCCCAACCCCTCTCCCTTCCCCCCCCCCGTTCTGTTGCCATCTCCCGATCTCCCCGACTGCTGCCCACCCCATTCCCCCCAACTCCAATTTTTCACCCCCGATTCCCGGATCTCCCCGTCCTTACACCCCCGATCCCGACTCTCCCCCACTACTCCGCTACGCCGCGATCCCGACCCCGACCCTCTCCCACCACAAGTGCTACCATCCCGACTCCCCCTACCCTCCCCACTCCCTTTCCCAATCCCGACCCCATCCCTGATTCTCCTCCAATCTCCCCCCAATCCCATACCCGTTCCCCACCCGCAGTGCCCCGCCCCGATCCTGACCAATTCCCCACCTTCAGCCTCTCCTCCGCCGATCCCCATCCGGCCTTTCTCCGCTCCCGCTCCCGACCCCATCCGACTCCGAACCCCTCTGCGCGCACGTGCGCGTGACTGTCGTACTTCCTCCAATCCCGATTCCGATCCTCCCCTTCCCCCCACTCCGACTCTAATCCCGACTTCCACCCCCCTCCCGCTTCCAATCGCACTTCTCGTCCCCCAACATCGATTTCCCGCCCCGATCCCTCGTATCCATTTCCCCACCGTCCCTCCGATCTCCATTCTGCGTCACCCCGATCCCGATCCCATCCTCCCACCCGTCGCACCCCCATCCCCCCCCAATCCCGACCTTCCTCGCATTGTATCCCGCTCCCCCGCTCCCCC
>BFEA01000285.1:270440-285201 GCA_003427395.1 Chara braunii | reverse complement strand
CTCTCTCTCTCTCTCTCTCTCTCTCTCTCTCTCTCTCTCTCTCTCTCTCTCTCTCTCTCTCGTCGGGATCTTCTTGTTGCAGGTGCACGGCGTCTTCTTCCACCTCGAGGTCCGCTATGGCGGACTGCCTCCTCCGGCAGTCACTTCAGCTATGGCCCATCGGCCCTGCACACATCGCAAGCGTGGAACAGCGGGTACCTGCTCCGATACCAGTGCAATCAGACTCGGATCATTCACACTTGTCTTGCATGCAAACAGCGATACAGCAACTGGCGACATGCGCCCACACAGTACTCAAAGATATCGTAACCGGATAAGAGTTCTCTTCAACTGGCTATGGCGGCTCTGCGCCCACACAACTCACTGTTCGCAYGCTGGATCACCCTGGATGTCCCACACGCAACACTCAGTGTYCATACGCAGCACACACACACACTGTACTACAGCTATGGCAGCGCTAGCTGCCACTACCCTATCGCTATACTACACTTCACTGCCCACTTCGACTTCGGGCGCACTGCAGACCTCCTCGCACAAGCTGCTGAGGCAGCGCTTCCGCATGGCATCCGCAGGAATGAATGAATGGCTGGACGCAGCCTCTTGATTTATACTTCTGTGCGGCGTTGGTCTGCCCTGTATCCCTTGGCCCACGATGTGCACAGTCCCAGACGGTACTTGCTTGACTGGACMGKACTGGGCTACCTGGGACTGCTGACTCTGCGTAGTGGACCTATACCACTTGCCCACTTGCCTCGGCCTAAACAGGGGCTGACTCCGAAAGGCCAGTTCTAGAAACCTCTACTTGGCCTTTCGGTACTGTAGCAGCTACGACTTTGCCCTTTCAGGTAAGTAGCAGCTACGACCTTGACCCTTCAGACATCCTACAGCTACGACTTCGGAACTGTCTAGACTCCTACCCTACAAGTCTACAGTTCGATTCCCTTCTAAGTTGTGACCTACGAAAACCTGCCTACCACTGGCGGTCCTACAGGTCGCAGGTTCAAGTCTACGGGTTGACACTGATACTATACACAGGTAAGACGGGGAACTAGGGATCGATCCCTGGGATCTGCATTCGCTACTGCGAACTGGTGAATACCGTTTCACTTCTATTACAATGCTGTCTATCCTGTCCTCCAGAATTCACACCTAATTCGATAGGATTAACCTTCATCCTTTTTTCTCCCAACACCGTGAACGAAATTAATCCGGGTGTTTTTGTTTAAAAGTTATACGAATTTCTTTATCATATGTGAGGATTGAGCCCTCAAGTAGGGGCCTTGCCATGATGTACATGTTCTGGGCTAAGGCCCCGGCAAGCCTCGTGCCCGCCCTAAGTGAAGGCGGGCCAGGAAATCAACAAGAGTCCTCTGTGCCAACATTTGACGAAGTGGGGTCCATACAGTTGCAGCACGCCAGTTGGTTGGAGTGCACCGAGTCTCGGATTTCAGCAAATGCTGAAAGCCCAGGGCCTCTGAGTTAGTTAGGTCCTGGGCACTCGAACGAGAGGCCGAGAATGCATGCTGGGTATATAGGCCGAAAATGCCAAAGGGAAATCGGCCCAGTATCTGAATCTGGCCGCAGGCCTCGATGAAGGAGGCGCAACTGTATTGCCCCGGGGCCCAACTGTATCGGGCTGGTTTCAGCCTCTGGGGCCCAGTCGCAGGCTGAAGGGAGGCCGCCCACACGCAGCACAGGCATATAGGCAAGCAGGGCGAGTGGGCAGGGACTTCGGCCAATGCAGGCATTGCGGGCACGCTGCGCGAGTGCATGTGTGCTGCGCTGTGCAAGAGCTGCGCTGCGCTGGGGTGAAGCAGGCTAGCGCTAGGCGGTAGGGCGCTGCCTGCATGCAAAGCACTGGCGGCCATAGCCGGGCCGCATGAGGGTGCAGGAGAGGTGAAGGGTGAAGGTGGTCTTCGGAGGTGAAGGGGGCTGTGTGGGTACAAGGGAGAGTGTGGGTGAAGAGGATATGTACCAGGTGGAGATAGGGTGCCTGGCGCCATTCACAAGAGAGAGCTACATTTGGGTTATGCTGTTGGTGTTGCCCTGTTGGGCATGGACATTGACTCACGATTCTTCTGTATCATTCTCAATTGGATGGTTACTCGGTTCCATTGTGCTATCTGCTTTGGCTTTGACTACTTGGACTTCAGTGTGGTTTTGCATTCTGGATTTCTGTGCTTCGTCCATATTCATGTTCCTTGCACATATTAAATTCTTTTTGTTATTTATTTTTAAAATTCAATTCCTTTTCAGAATTTTGTCACATAATTTTTGGAATTCACGATATTTAATTCTTCGGAAGTCGAATCAATTTTTGTTTTCTGTTCCCCGTAAAATTCCAAAATTTCGCAATTCTTTTGAAATTCCTTTGAAATTCTTCTGAAATTTATTTGAAATTTCCTTCAACTCTATGCAATAACCCATGACATATGTCTCGTGGAATATCTGAGGGCCTACTTGGCCACCCTCAACCCACGCCAAAACTAGGGAAAAAAGACCCCACACCAGGAAGTTCAAAGGTACCCAGCCCAGGCCGCCGGTCAAACACACGCAACTGTTTGTATGAAGGTACCCAGACAGCATCAGGTCCAAGGGGAAGTCTGCAACTGTATTCAATCGGGGCCCTCGGTTGTGAGACAATCTGGACGACTGAGGGAACAGGTCTCGAGGACAGACAACCTCGTCAAATGCTACTTAAAGGCTGGCCTCGAGGTGGTCAAGATTCAGTCTTGCTATGCTGCTTGGACACTGGCTTGACTTCGACCAGATGCTGGCATTAACGCTGGCACGACGTTGGCGAGACGCTGGCTGGACGCTGGCTGTGCGCAAGCACTGTGGACGATGACGCGGATTGTCATGGCATGCGGATGTGACGCTGCCTATGATCTACATTGCATGCTGATGTGGCGCTGCCTATCGTCTATATTGCATGCTGATGTGGCGCTGCCTTTGGTCTACATGGCATGTTGATGTAGCGCTGCCTTTGGTCTTCATGGCATGCTGATGTGGTGTTGCCTATGGTCTACATTGCATGTTGATGTGGCGCTGCCTATGGTCTACATCGCATGCTGATGTGACACTGCCTATGATCTTCATTGATGATGTGGTGCATGCCACCTGTCTCGACTGCTGACGTGACATTGTCCACGCTGTCTACATGAGGTGACTGGTTGCGAGTAGGAGGGAGATCGTGATCTGTGGATGATTGGGTTCGGGTACTCACCTGAGGTTGACGTCGTCACGGTATTCTGCTGTGTCTTCATGGTCTTCACGAGTTAAGAGCGCCACACATGAAACTATTGTGTGATCAGGATTATTATACTTGTTATCATATACTGGTTGATGACGTGGAGAGGGAAGAAGCCGAGAGAAGAAGTGGGGTTTGATGGGATCTCTTCCACCTTCTCCTCTATCTATTCCCCCTCCGCTCTCTTCGTCTAATGGTAATGAGATACTGTTTCAGATATCACTTCCGTGGTGCATGATGATTGATGAGTATCTGCCAGACTGGGTTCATTACAATTTGGTATCAGAGCAAACTCCTTCATCGCAATTTGTTGTTTGTTGTCAAGTGCTGATGTGGCAAGCAGGTAAGTGGGAGGTGTCGCATGTGCAAAACGAAACACGTTTATTAACGCACGCGGTAAATACTGCAAGTCTAGACATTGTAGTATTGCACGTGCGAACAGTTGTCCCATGAAGATGATGACGTGGCTGCACTGAAGACTTCAAGATACCAACGAGAGCTTCGTTGGCAACAGGCTGACATGGCGCTGGTCAAGAAAGAGATCAGGACCGCCGATGTGGCGCATTGCTTATGTGGCATAATGTGGAATGCTGACGTAGTATTGTGGCAGGGCATGGTCTGACGTGGCACGCAGCTGTGTTGCGATTTCCTACTATTGATGCGTTGACGTGGCATGTCATTGTTGAGAGTGCAGCAGACTTGCACTGCGACGTGGCATCCCTCCTTATAGACCTTTCCTGTCCTTGACGCCGACGTGGAAGAACTGCAGCGTTGGCATGCCAGGGGTGACACGTGGCATGCTTACAAACTGTTCAGGGTGAAGTATTGAGTGTGCACTTGGGTTGCATTCCTGCTGAGCAGAAAGAGGAAGGAAGCTTACCATTGATTGGTTGTTGTGCTGGCTTTCTACTCACCTGTTGATTGTCTGTGGTTGTTGTGTATACTTACAAGTGTGTTGTTGTCTTCATCACAATGGTCGTGGATGCGGTACCTGTAGCTGTAGGACGTCATCACAAAGAACAGACAACAAAGTTAGGACTTAGAAATTAATTGAGAACCTGCTTCTTTGTATCTGCCTTGCTCACTTCTTGTTGTAAGAGTTGCGTGTGCCATGGAATTTATTCTTGTCTTCGGACTTTATTTATTGTGCGACATCTATACGCCGGTAAAAACGAATTCTCTTTGAAAGTGTATGCGTGCCTCCATCTTGATGTGGTTCATTCCTCTTCTTTTCTTTCCTATCCCTCTCATAGTATATGCTGATGAAGAGGGGTGGGGACTAAAGACCCGTGACCGAATTGAAACAAGAAAGCAGATCTTGATCGGTTTTCTCCACCAGTTTCTCCGGGAGTTATACGGCGCCGGTTCAGAGATTGAACAATTGATTCATGGCCAGTTCAATCTGCGTGTTGCAGAAAATGAACTGAAAGCCGCGAAAATAGTTGTTCGAGTGATAGAGACCGGTAAGAAGGTCAAGGACCTCATAAAGCAAGGACGAATAGTCCTTGAACGGTATGTTGCCGATAATCTAGACAAGATGGAACAGGAAAGGAAGAGAAAAAAAAGAAGAAGAAAAAAGAAAGAATTTAAAATCGCAATTGTCTGTTGAGATAATGGAGGAGAATGCTAGGCAACTAGAAAACACACTGAGAGAAAAAAGAAATAAGATTGAGGAATTCCGAAGACTACAAAAAGCGCAAGAAGAAGAAGAAATAATTATGGATGAATTAAGGCAAAAATTTCACTATGAAGAAGCAGGCAGCAAGCTTGCATCCATCCTTCAGTCTATCATGATCTACCTTGTCTCCCTTGAGAAAAAGACTGACTGCAACATTGTCTCATTAGGGACGATAACCAGACTCCTAAACGGAAAAAACAAGGTAGGAACTGAGGAGGAGACTAGGGGGCATGTAGTCAAGAAGGAACCCCAAGAGAAGTGAATGAATTATCCAATAAAGAGAGTTACGTCGGAGAAGTCTAAAAGTTCTAAGAAAGAACCCGAGAGACCGGCCAAGAAGAAAGAAGAATCCGCTGAGAAAGAGGAACCGGTAAAGGAAGCAGAAAAGTCGAAGAAGAAGGAAAAAGTCAAGATGAAGTTGTCGTTCACGTACAACAACATAAAAAACGAGAATCTGTTGTTGTGGATCGTGGAAATAAAGACTTACTATGGGACTGCACCCGTTGAGCCCGAAAGTCAAGTCGCTTTCTCTATGTCGTGTCTCGGAGGAGTGGCTAAGGAATGGGTGTTGGCCGAAGCCAATGCCGCTGGCTTTGAAGACATTGGTGAGTGGGAGAAGACCTTGAACCTCAAGCAATTTCTCCAAAAGATAAAGGAGAGGTTTCTTGATAAGACGATGACCGATAAGGCCCTCAACGAACTCATTACAATCGGCCAGAAATGTTGTACTTCGGTTGATGCTTTGTCTCGTGAGGTTGACCGTCTTTTGTAGGTACCCGGGTTGAACTTGAAGGACAACCAGGTCCTGTATATATGCTCACGTGCACTGCCAGAGCCCATTTGCGGACAGCTCGTGGCAGAAGCCAAGTCTAGTAAGTTTAACTATCGACAATTTTACGATCTCGCTCTCCAACACGAGAAGATGACCGCACAGGTAAAAGAGTCCTTACGATTCGGTGGTGAAATCGGGACTGATTGGTGGATACGGTAAGCGAGTCATTTGGCAACAAAAACGTCAGGACCACATGTTAGTTGTTTTTTATGATGATACCATAGAGAAGTTACCTCTCGACGAGTCTGAGGGAGGAGAAGGTAACGACGACAGTGAATCTGGGAAGGGTGATGTCACTATCGTGATGACCAACAAGGGAGGCTAAAGTCAGTGGAAGAAGAAGAGCAGGCCATACTCGTTTCCCGAGCACCTTGCATTGCGTTCGGGAAACCTTAGGAGAAGATGAACATGACGCGTGAGGAATGACAGTCCAAGATGAACAACCGCCAGTGCCTCAAGTGTGGCACCCGTGGGGCATGTTATTGCTTGGTGGCCATTTATCAGAAACCCAAAAGCGAGCAGTCAGTAGGAGTAACATCTGCTCTTACCGAGTCGAAGGGTTCAACACGAAGACAAAGGTAAGGCGCCTACAACCCCTTCTAACCTTTTGACTCTCAAGGCAGAAGATGACTCTTCTTCCGCCCGTCGTCCAGAACACCCTTACATTGTACTTGGTTCTGTCTCACTAGACGATTCCCTTGACGAGCTCGACAATGAACTCATAACACTTCGGAGTTCGTGGGCGAAGGAAACTAAGTCTAAGGGTGAGTTACTGATCGCAGAAATTGAGATTGCTCACATGCGAGTTGGTGCACTGTTAGATCCAGGATCGACGAGGTCTTACATCTCAGAAAAGGCAATTCGAAAATTGCATTTGGGAATGAAGGTAAGAGACTTACCATGACCTATCACGTCTATCCTAGCCGACAAGAGCACGATCACTGTCTCTCAATATGTCAATCGTGTCAAGTGTCATTCATAAGATATTACATGAGATATCCTTCCTTATAGAAAAAAGTTGCCATTTGATATAATTCTGGGAATGGATTGGCACGAGGAAGCGGACCCAGAGGTAAGGTTCAAAGATAAAATTGTCAAACTCAAGGACGAGAAGTCCGAACTACGTGCTATAAAGTTATATCATAGGTCTGACTTTGACTCTACTCTGTCTTTCTGCAATATGAGTTACCAAACTTTTCGCTCAATGGTAGTAAAAAAGAAGTTGGATCAGGAGGTGATGATGATGCTTGTCAAACGAGTAGGTGAGTGTTCCTCATCCTATCCACCTTCTATCGAAAAACTTCTCGATGAGTACAAGGACTTGCAGACTTAGCTGACAGGAATTACTGAGTGTGTTGTCAAGCACACAATCGAGATCATTCCCGGAAGCAAGATTCCCAAAAGTCTCATTTACCGAATGTCTCCCAGGGAACTTGAGGAACTTCGAAATCAGTTGCAAGAACTTACTGACAAGGGATGGATTCGCCCTAGCTCATCTCCTTATGGTGCTCTTGTCTTATTCGTGCCAAAAAAGGAAGGTGAATTGCGTCTTTGTATTGACTATCGAGGGTTGAACTCCATCACTGTGAAAAATACGGAACCTCTTCCATGCATTGACGACATGTTGGACCAATTGCAGGGATGCAGGTATTTTAGTAAGATTGATCTCAAGTCAGGGTACCACCAAATCGAGGTGGCCCCTGAGGATCAACACAAGACGACATTCCAAACCAGGTATGGTCACAACGAGTTCGTGGTTATTCCTTTCGGTTTGACCAATGCGTCTGCGACCTTCCAAAGGTCAATGAGATAAGAGTGTCACATAACACTGCTGTGTGATCAGAATTATTATACTTGTTATCATATACTGGTTGATGACGTGGAGAGGGAAGCAGCCCGGAGAAGAAGTGGGGTTTGATGGGATTACTCGTGTGTGATCTTTGATCATCTCTTCCACCTTCTCCTGTGTCCATTCTCCCTCCACTCTCTTTGTCTAATGGTAATGAGATACTGTTTCAGATATCACTTCTCGATAATTGGAGACTTTGTTGCAAATGTCAAGACTACTGGTGCATGACGACTAATGTGTATCTGCCAGACTGGGTTCATTACATCTACAACATGTTGATAATTTTTTTTGATTTCATCTAAATAATTTTGAAATTAGTAATTACTCTCCACTTACCTTATTTGGTTGTCATTAATTCCCCATGCCATTTCGTCGCAAATTCTTAATTAAGGAATTAGTTTTCTAATTTTATTTCAAATTGCCTTCAAAATTCTTCTAATTTCGGAAATCCGTCAAATAATTTTTCATTTTATCTCAAAATGGTGTTCTGAACTTACCTCTATATCCTCTATCCTCGCCCCGAATTTCAAAAACTTTTAATGAGTAATTTTGAAATTCTTTGAATTTTGCTTAGATCTCTTCTAAATTCCAAATTTACACCTAAATAATTTCGGAGTCTTATTTTGACCTCGTAACTGTCTTGTGCATGCTTTTCTCTGTACCCCACGCCATCCTTCGAAAATCTGTTTTTATTTCCTCGCCCGAATTGGAAATTTCACTCTTCCACCCTCGGTCCGACATTGAACTTTTCTGGTTTAATTTCGTAAGTTCTTTAGACTTCATTTCTACTCGCCTCCCTCTCCCAGTCCCTTACCCCCCTTCTGCGTGCCACCCTGGCTCCCCGTGACATCCAACAGCGCGCACTCCAAATCGCGCTCGAGACGCTCGTGCCACCAATCGACTCGCTCGCTTTGGCGTATTGACCGCAGCCACAGATCGTCCCTCTCGTCACAGTGCTCCCTCTATATCATATTCATCTTCTTCATTTGTTGACTCCATGTAGAGTGCAGAGTCAGTGAGCCTGTCCCGCTCCACCAGTGAAGGGCTTGCGCTCCTAGCTCGTGATACCATGAGCGATTCGGCTCAGATTTCCACCCCTATTGTCGCCAGTTCGGGTCCAACCGCCCAATCGGATCGCCTACTGGCTCTCCTTGAGAACACGCACGTCAAATTCGAGGCCAAATTCACGGCCCTCCATACCGACTTTTCATCCCTGTCGCCCTGCATATCACAGCTGGAGCCCCATACCAGTGCACTTCCCTCCTCTCCCTCCTGTCTCTCCCCTTCCCACACACATGCTCCTAGTGGATCACATCTATCACCCCCTTAGTTCGACATCCCGCATTCTACCATCCCAACCCCCTCATCAGCATCTATGCCAACTTCCTCTCCTTCTTCGACTAGCGTCATCTACACGTTTGTCTCGTCCACGGGTTGCATGTCCTCATCCCAGTCCACCCCTGCACCTCCATCCTCACGAGTCACGACCCATGGCATCTTGTCCCGCCACCTCCTCGACGTTAGTTTCCACGGCACCTCCCTCATCACCCCCTGCTCCTTTGCCCCCCCCGCCCCCTCCCTCCCTCCTACACATAAGACACAAAATGCTGAGCTCCAACTCCAGCTCACCCTAGCCCATGATCACATCCTCCACCTCCAATGAGGTCCACCCTTGCCTCCCCAGCTCGCAACACAATCTGTTGCGGCTTTCATCTACCAACAACATTAGACACAGGCCGCAGCGATGCATTTCACTCTCCCACCACCGGCCACCACGATGTGTCAGGGACCTTTGCCCCAACTTCCCGCTCTTTCTAGTGCTCTTGCTAGTGCCACTAATTCTTTTGTCCTCTTGTCACAGTCAGCTCTTCCTCTCCCTACCCATTATCGACCCTTGATGTATGTTCCACAGTACCGACTGGATCGCTTCCCACAGTTTGACAGCAGGGCCTCCGAGCTTCAAATATGGATCTCTACTGCTGAGGAGCAGCTTCGCTACCATGGTGTCGCCATGAAATTGTGGCCCGTCGAGATGTCCTCTCGCTTTATAGGTCATGCAGCCTCCACCTGGCGTGACTTCCTCGCCCTTCGCTCACAGTGCGGCATACATGAGGGCATGTCTTATCCTGACTCCTGAGTTTCACGACTTCCTTCAACAGTACTTTTCTTGCCGTACGCCAACCCGCAACCCGATTACCCATGTGGCTGAGATCAGATGGCTTGGTGGCAACAATGCCTTAGAGTCATACATCACGATATTTCACCGTGTACGTGTCCAGATTCTCGCCACAACCATATCCGAGGATACCATGATCCAGCGATTCTGCTCAGGCCTACCCCAGCAATTCCAGTTGTAGATGCTGGCGTATTCGATCCCCACCTTACCAGAGGCTTTCAACATTGCTCGGGCCATTCATCTCACTTATGCTCCACTCATCGGCCCCTCGCATCAGCCTGCTGCAGCCCATCCCACTGCTACTGCAACCCCTCGCCCCTCCCGACCTCGACAATCTTCCACATACCGCTGTGGCCCTCGTAGAGGCTTTGGAGGATCCCTCTCTCGCCGCTTGAATGCCCTGCTTCGTTATTCGTCGAGCGTTGATGGTGGGATTGCCTCAGATGGTTCTGCGAGTGACCCAGACCAGAGACCCAACCCTCAGTCCCCCACGGAGGATGATGCCTCTTCCCAGGACGACCGCCTTGTCCGGGCCCTGTGCGCCTTCCTCCGTCGTCAGCCCTCATCCTCCAGGACTCGCTCTACAGTCCCTCAACTACTCCTCCCAACGGGCTTTGTGTTCCCTCACAATCGCTTGACCGTCGCTGAGAGTGAGGACCTTCATACACGAGGCATTTGCACCCGTTGCCGCCTCGTCGGCCATACCTCATCTATGTACCCGTACACAAACGCCCTCCAGAGTCACTTCACACAACAGGCTCGCCCTCAGGCTGTTCCCTTCGTCTCAACCCCCAACGCAACACCTACCTAGCCGCGATGTCTCATTCCCCAGACTCTTCTATGGTAGCAGGCATACCCGTTTGCATCTTTATCTTTGCGCCGCTTGGTACTCTTCTCGACGACTCTGGTCTGGTCTTATCTTTAGCTGACCTTACCGACACTTGTATACCTTTTCCTTCCTCGCCTAGCGTCTCTCATGACCCCCCTCCTCCTGAGTCCTCCACGTCCTCCTACCAGGCGTGCTCTTCGCACAGCCCGCTGCAGTGCTTCCCTTATTGCAACCGAGGATATCATCGACTTCCTGGACCTCGAGTGTGTTAAGGTCCGTCAGGAATGTATCCGCCTTAAAGAGCGCACCCTGACCGTGTTGTCTCAACACCTACACAATCCTGATCGCACCTTACCGATTATTCCTGTGCACCTCGGGACCTCTACTAGAGTGTATCGCGCACTTTGGGACTCTGGCTCTACTGGCGACTTCATTCATCCTCGCGTAGTTAAGGAGGCATCTCTCTATACATCCCCCTACCCTTCCACTGTCATTGTCACGCTTGACGACAATCAGGCCAAATCCTTCATCGACTGTGAGGTGCCTGATCTTCCATTTTCCTTCCCATCGCGGATGCACCACAACCTTCACAAGGCCCCTCAGTTCCATGACCAGTGGACCTTCGATGTCACAAAAACCCTATACGATCTTGTTCTTGGCACTGCCTACTCCCACCTGTTCGCCCATGCCGGCAGTGATTGGACCCACAACGATTTTGTCCTCGACGCCAAGGATGGGACGCAATACCGCATTCCGTTATTGGGCAAATCGGACTCTGCACTTCACCCCCCTGTTAATGTCACCATTTGTACACCTACCCAGTTCCACCACTTCCTTCTTCAGCCTGATGTAGAACTTTATATTGTCGACATCACGGATCTCCTCACCTGCAACGCCACCACTGCCAAGGAATTTGACACCCTTCTTTCTTTCTTGCCGCCTAGCGTTGGTGCCCTCTTTCACGAGTATCGCGATGTTTTCCCACCATCTGTCTCCTACAACAGTATTCCTCCTATGGTTGATATCGAGCACCACATCTAGCTCGAGCCCAACTATCGCATTGAAAATCGCGCCCCATATCGTCTTTCGGTTCCCGAAGCCCAGAAACTCAAACGCCAACTTGAGGGGCTGCTTCGTCAACGTTTCATTAAACCGAATACCTCCCCATGGAGTGCCCCTTTCCTCCTCGATGGCAAGAAGGGCAGCACCCTTCATCTCTGTATTGACTACCACGGTCTCAACCACTACACGGTCAGAAACATCTATCCCATGCCCCCCGCGGATGATTTGTTTGACCGCCTCGCTGGACATCATTTCTTTACGAAGATCGGTCTTCGTAGCGGATATCACCAGATCCGCGTAGTCGAGGAGGACTAGCCCAAAACCGCTTTCCGTTCTTGTTTCGGGCACTACGAGTTTATCGTCATGCCTTTCAGTCTCCGTGATGCTCCCGCCACTTTCCAAACGGCTATGAACACGATGTTCCAAGACCTTCTTGAGGACTCTATTCTAGTCTACATTGACGACATCCTGATTTACAATCGTACCCTAGAGGATCACCCGACCCATCTTCGCACTGTCCTGCAACGCCTACATGACCACGGGTTCTATGCGAAGCTTTCCAAATGCAGGTTCGCTCAACCCAAAGTCGACTTCCTCGGGCATTAAGTATCCGAGCACGGCCTCCACATGGACAACTCAGATATCCAAAACATCGTCGATTGGCCTACCCCTACATCCCTCCCTGCTCTGCATAGTTTTCTCGGTTTGACCAACTACTATAGTCCTTTTCTCAAAAACTACGCGGAGTATTCTTCCCAGCTTACCCCTCAAACCCGCGAATGTCTCCCTTTTCATTGGACCCCGGCTCATAAGGATGCCTTCCGCTCTCTCAGGCGACTTGTCACGTCAGCTCCTGTCTTACACTTACCCGACTACTGGCGTTCATTCATTGTCATCACCGACGCGTCTGACTTCGCTATTGGAGTTGTTCTCTCCCAGATCTACCCAACCCCTTCTACTTCTCCCGATTCCACAGAGTACCACCTCCCTTGCATTCCTCGCTTCCCTCCTCCACCTCCAACGACTGCGGCTCATCTTGCACCCATCGAGCCCAACCTGTCAGGGGCCCCAACCCCTTATATTCTTGACGTCGCTGATGACGGTACAGTCGAGTCTCACAGTGTCCGGTTGCTTATATATCTCGATAGCTACTTCCCGCTGAGCGTAACTATATTGTCGACGAGTGTGAGGTCCTTGCGCTGGTCTGCGCCGTTAAGAAGTGGTGTCATCACTTGCATGGTCACACTTTCACCGTTTTGATGGACACCTCTGTCCTCGCCGCCTTCCAGACGAAGCCTAAGGTCACTTCTTGCTAGACTCGTTGGTGGCGTGACCTCTTCGAGTTCAGCTTCACCATCAAGAAGATTTCCGGTAAAAGGAATCCCGCCGCAGATGCCTTATCCCGCTGGCCCGACCTTCAGTGCGAGGATCGTCAACTATCTGCTATTTCAACTCCCACCATCCACCCCACCTTTCTGGATGAGTATTGTCGCACACACACCCAGTGCCCTGAGTTTCAGTCCATCTACGCTGACCTGCAGGCTGGCAAGTCCGTCCCTAATTTCCAGCTCGATCCCTCTGGACTCCTATATTGGCTTGGTCGCCAAGGTACTCGTTCTCCCCTCTTATGCACACCCTCTATTGGCCAGCTCCGCATTCGGGTCGTCGATGAGTGTCACGACCAGCGCGCCGCCAGTCATCTCGGTGTCTTCAAGACAGTTGACCGCTTCTACCGCCATTACTACTGGGAGCACTGTCGTCCCTTCACTAAGGAGAACGTCCGCACGTGCAGGATCTGCCAGGAGGCCAACATTCCCAACCAACCCCCCTACGGTCTTCTTCAACCCTTACCCATTCCTACTTAGTGTTGGACTTCTGTCTCCATGGACTTCATCGGTCCTCTTTGACCCCCTACCCCACCAGGCCACGACGCCATCTTCGTCGTTGTCTGCCAGTTGACTAAGCATGCTCACTTCCTCCCTTGCAAATATGCTAGTTCAGCCAAAGACATCGCCTCCCTATACTTTAACCGCATTGCCATTCATCACGGTCTTCCCACTAGCATCATCTCTGATCGCGATCCCCGCTTTACTTCTCACTTTTGGCGTAGACTCCATGAGATCTATGGCTCTGAGCTTCACCTCTCCTCCTCTAATCACCCCCAGTCAGATGGACACACCGAGGTCACCAACAAAACTCTTGGGAGTATCCTCAAGAAGTCTGTTGAGAATAACTTTGATTGGGATCTGCATCTTGGTCACACAGAGATCGCTTACAACCACGCTATTTCTCCTTCCACTGGCACGTCCCATTACTACTGTGACTTGGGATAGCATCCTCGTGTCCCATCTGACCTTCTTCGTCCATCTTAGATCCATCCCGACACCAAATGCCCTACCCTCGATGCCTGGGTGAAGGAGATGGATGTGCTTCTTAGCTATGAAACATCCGCGGCCGCGGTCACCACGGGCGCGACCATGGTCCGTGGCGACGGCCGCTAGGCCTCGGTCATGACCTCGGTCTGTCGCGGCCCGCAGCGGCCGAGGGGAGAGGGGGTTGGGGGTCGGGGTTGCGGACTGGGGTTCATGAACCCTGACCCTACCCCCTTGAAAAAAGAAAAGTTAAAAAAAATGATTTTTTGATTGATTGATTGGTTGATTGATTGATTGATTGATTGATTGATTGATTGATTGATTGGTGGAAGAGGTCCTCCCAACCCTCCCCCCGACACACACACACACACACACACACACACACACACATACACACAGGCACACACACACACGCACACGCGCACAAGCACACATGCACACACACACACACACACGCGCGCACACACACGCGCACACACACACGCGCCCGCGCATGAACACACACACACACAATTACATACATATAACACTTAAAATTAAAAAGAAAAGTTTTTTTTAAATAATAATAATATTAATAAATAATAATAATAATAATAATAATAATAATAATAATCAGGGTTGTCGAACCCCGGCCCCGGGACCCCGCCGGGGTTCCGGGGTTTCGGGGGTCGGCACCCGGGACCCCGGCCCCCTGTAGGGGAAAAAAAAAAAAA
>BFEA01000285.1:222554-233417 GCA_003427395.1 Chara braunii | reverse complement strand
TTTTTTTTTTTTTTTTTTTTTTTTTTTTTTTTTTTTGGCGGGCATTGCCCGCATCGCCCGCACCGCGGGCGCTTGGCTAGTAAAAATAGTAATAGAATTATAATTGTTTCTAATAATAAAATAATAAAATAATTAAAAATATTACAGTAACAATAGATGAGTATGTATAACTATCACTAAAAATACTAATAGACAAATTTATACTAGCCTTAAAGAATTACTAATAATAAAAAAATAATTAACAAATAAAAAGAAGAGAAGCCTTAACAGTAATAATAAATAAATCCCTATAAATCAATACTTAACCTTAATAATAAAAAATAAAAAATAATAATAAAAAAAAAAAAAAAAAAAAAAAAAAAAAAAAAAAAAAAAAAAAAAAAACATGCTGTAGTTAATAGACAAACTACAATTTAGCGGAACACACAAACGAACAAACGATGTATCTCACCTATGATAAACACAAATGTAGACACCCACTCTCTCAGACTCCCCCGGTTATGGGACCCAAAGCACGGTAATGCACTGAAAAACAGTCCCAAATGCACACGCACACAAAAAAACCCTTAAAAAAAAAAAACTTAGACAATAAAGACAACCAAAAAAAAAACTAGACCCGGCCAAGGCGTGTACAACACTATGGGAAACGACAATATAGAGAAAAGTGACATCCCACGTACGAGAAACAGTCGAAACGCCACTACCACCCCATGACAAAACCACTGTGACAATACGACCAACACAACACAAAGACCTCCATAGCCAGACCACGATACGACAATACAGACAAAACAAAACAGAAACGTGGACCCTGCGAAAGAACGCAATACACACTGCATTCCTCGGCCACGACTGAACACACCTCCCTGTACAATGCGAACCCCTGACACAAAGCCAGTATGCTACCGTAATCTCGTATGCCCACACCCAAGAACCCCCTCTGCTCCCCCCTGCCCCCTCCCTCTTGACCCTCGCCCTCTCCATGACGCGCTGCATACCAAACGACAGCTCGTACGTACCCACTGCCATTGAAAGCTCCCCTTGCACCCTTTTCCCTAACCTATCTGCCTATGTTTACTATGTATATCCTATCATGCCCTCACACTATACTCCTCCTGCGCTCACCCATCTGCTACGGTGCGCGCGAACACCTCTGGATCAACACGCATCTCTGCCAATGTTGTGCGCTTCTCGCACAAGCACGCCACCAGGCAAGCTGACCCGGTGTCTGTGCCTCTCACACTGCGCCTCGTACAATGAAGTGTCTGATCTCTCGCCTAAGACTGGTCTAATAAGCTATGGCGACGACTGATACGACTGCATCACCAACCATGACCTCTCAGGTATGGATCTCATGCATCCTAACCTCTAACTACCTGTGTTGTATCTCTTACAAACCCTTGATTACGATCCCCTCTCACCCCCTACGATAACAGGAGCCTAATGACGAATCCCTCTGATGAGCTGCTATGGGTGCTAGGTGGCGAAAACCGCACTTTAGGGCGTGCACCCCCCCTTCGGCTTTTAATTTTGCCGATCCTAACACAATCTAACCTACTAATCTTTTGACAGTTCCTACCTAATCCACACCTCCCACCCACCTCCCCCACAATATATTGAAGTGGTTCTCTCCTTAAAAAAAGAGACTAACTACTGTACAGCTCTATCCTGATGCTAACTTTGCGGACGTCGAGTTGGTCTCCTCTCCCATTGCAAATGGGATGACCGTGTTTATACACATCCAGCGCACACACATGCGGATATTATATCTAGTCGCCAAGTTGGGGGTTGAATCCCCCGCTGGGAGACTACTAGACACTGCCTAACCTTATAAACACAGGATAACTCTCTAATGACAGATGCCTCTATATAACTCCTATCCCAACTCTCACATCTATACACGCATGCAATATACATAAACACCCGTCATAAAACTCGCTATAACTACGATTCATATGTATATAATAATTTAATATGTATATACAAGTATAACTACACCCACAAGACCTACTTCAGCTCGCTTTCACAAACACTTTCAATTATAGCAAAGTGTAAATATAATCAAAACAGCCTTGTAATACGTACCCGTTTATGGCATTACCACCTCATCCCGCTTCAGCCTAACACGACACACAAAAAACACCATCGTTCGGCAATGATACAGATCCACTACTAATCGCACTACCACACCTTATCATTACATCGGAGTAATAAAAGAACCTCTTAGAAAAAATATTTGCGTGCGTATAATTTGGGATACTCTACGACGTCGCCACGCCCTTTATGGGAATATGTGCTTTGATGCCTTGTATGAATGACTGTGTCAATCATTAGATATGCCAGGGAACTGCATTTGACTCCCGCTCTCTAGGTTAATGATTCTTTAATAGTAACGGTGTCCGACCTGTATATCACCGTGCCAAACGCAAAGAGAATAACCCCTAGCAAAAAGTACTTTTTTCTGCTAATACTAACGTGTCGACCCCTTATTGCTTCATAAGTAGAGGTGAATGGTCTCGCACGTGCATCACCAACTAGGGAGTATGGATCTTACACAGATCAATGTTGAGACTGTTTTTTTGGCATATATCATGCGGTCTTCATTTTTTTAACGCACGTGGACCGTTGCCTTAGGCAGCTACCTATGGCAATCTTCATAGATACAACGGAACTGCATGCTAATACCGATCTCCATAATGATAATTTTCTCATGTTGGGACCCCACCTGCAGATCGCCGCACTAGATATTAACTTTAAGTCTTTAACTTATTAAGACAATAATCTATAGTTAATTTCTCTCGTAAACTCAATATGCGTCCCCTTTATCGCTTCATAAGTATAGATGTTAGGATTCTCGTGAGCATCACCAACAGGGGAGTTCGGACCTTACATAGAGCAATACTGTGAGTGTGCGATTTTCTAGCATACGTTACGAGACCTTCTCATTTTTTACTAGCACGCGGGCTGCAATACCTTACGAAGATGCCTGTTTTATTCGTAAAAAATGCAAGAAAACTTCATTTGTTCACTAGGCTCTGTGATAATGATTTTTGCAATCATAACGAGATCCCAACTACATATCATCGCGCTTAATCTTAGCAAACATGACTCTGATAAAAATAATGCTTGCTTCCCTTATCACTTTGCTAATAGAGATGCAAAGATTGTCACATGCAGCAACAACAAGGGCGTATAGACCCTAGATAGAGCAGTCATGTGAATTAACGTATTTTGGCATAACTTTACAGGGCCCCCATGCTGTTTATTAGCACGCGTGGTTTGGCGCTTCACATCAGAGATGCTAAGATAGATCACTGGCTTACTAACCGTTGTGGTGATGATATATAACCCTTGGACCATTGCCCTAGATATGAAGAAGACTACTCTTAGCAAAAATGTGATTCTCTATCGTGATTTTTTCGAATATACCGGGCGAGGTTCGCCCCACCGTTTGCGGAAGATGTGTCGGGACCTAGGCGAGGTTCTGTGGAGCCCGCTCATCCGAAACGTAATCGTCGTCGTCAGAGTCGACTGTTCATACTATGGATGAGGCCGGTATGATTAGTATGACGACAGTGTGCGGTTTCTTTTTTCGCTTCATAAGTGAATAAGTACGGACTCTCACATGTATCTTCAACAGAAGTAAATAGTCCTTATGTACATATATTAGCGAAAACCACTAAGTCCGCATATGTTACTAGCGCGCGTGGTACACAAACATTGTCTGATACTGAATACTGATCTATATGATGATGTTTTTTAATCAACCATAGCGAGATCCAACACGTAGATCATCACGCTAGACGTAAAGAAGATTGTCTTTAGTAAAAATACAACCCTCAAAGCATGATTATCATAAATAGACTCAATCATGATTAACCGATCAACCCTTCACAAAGCCTTGATCCGAAGACATCTCTATAATCCAACTTTTGCATATCTTCTGTATATACTCTGACCGTATGCTTGCTTTTTTTCTTTTTCTTTTTTTCTTTTTAATATGTCTTTCTGACTTGTCATCTTAATATTAAACCACGTGCTTATATAGATATGTAATCCCTCTTTAGCAGATGGACTGCGCAGACCTTTATCCCGATCAATATTGGGAATGCACAATTCATCACGAAATAACTATTGATGTGACTGCGCGCATTAGTAGTACGAATGCAGCTTCCTCATGCAATTGCATAGGTTAGCGCGAACCGTAGTATTTTCGCACATACACATATCTTATGCAACAACAAACAAGACCACTAACTGATCATGATATAAAGTATCCCGAGGGTGGCGAGACCAAATGATTAATTATATGAAACGGTGTATACTCAGCTATGCCCATCTCTGTTCAACGCTGTATAGGGGCGAGGTAATTTTTCCAGCTTGTCGCTTACGGTACCTAGATCTATTATAGAAATACACCGCTGCATAACTAATCGGTTCAAACTTATCATTACGGAAGAAAAAAAAAATCATCAACGACTTTTTTTTTTTTTTTTTTTTTAATTTCGATGTGCAAGGAAAATGAGTGATAGCGAACTTCAGAAATCAAACAGCATCATACACATGAGACCAGATAGTCGTGACCTCGAACCAATAACCGAATTGCATCACGAGTTTCACCAAATAAGGGCACAACAAAAACTCATAATTGACAATGCTGGAATAGTCTCATCATCATCAACGAAGAACCAATGTTGATATCCTATTTGGCGCTCGACGCCCATACTACAGATGATAGATCCTACCTGCCCTAATCTACAATGTCGCCGATGACGTCAACAGCTCCCCGAAGTACGAGCAGATCTCGGCCAATGTCGTACGCTTTAAGCACCAAGTATGTCTCTCGTATCACTCACAACCTTGTTCCCCAACTCACAGATGGCACGTGCACCCAAGGGCCACCATGCGCCCCATCCAGCATACAGCAGCGCAACTCGGCTTTGGCTGCCTGCTCCTTCCTGCTCGCCCGTGAGCGTGTGAGCGCTGGTCAGCGTTAGCGCAACAGCGCTTGCACAACATGCAGCCAGTGCCCGAATGTCCATTGTGTGTGCAGGCCCTTCCCTATATCGAAGTGGTCTGCTGCTGTGTGCGGTAATGCGGTACCGGGCCTCGGCCCAGAAGCTTTTGGTAAGCCCCACGAGGCTGAGCCTCTGTTCAAAGGCAATAGGCCCAGGGCCTGTGGTGGTTACCAACACTCAAGCGCCCTCAGCCTTTGTTCGTCCATGTTGCATATTCGGCCCAGGGCCTGCCTCAATTACATACAATGAATGGCATCTGGGGCCCGGGCGCTTCCAACCAACTGGCACTGCGCAACTGCCTGAATTTCCCCAGTTGCGTGGTGACCCGAAAATGGCCTGTAGGCCTCGGTCGAGCCTGCCTTCACTTAGGGCGACCGACTATGTTGAAAATAGGCCCTATAGGGCATATGGAGGCCCTCTGCCTGGCAATTCCTCCTCCGTACTTCGATAGTCCTTTGAGATGACCAGTCTTCGATAATCTGGCGCTTTCCCTTCTGGAGAGACTTCTCATAGTGAGCGACAACCTGTGGAGCGGTCTGCATCAGTTCCTCCCATGTGAACAATCTATCCTCCTTTGGATCAGTGTGATGTCTGAACCGAACTCAATACTGCGGCTTCGGTTTTGGAGTACTTCCTCTGCCTGTCGGTGTCGGATCTGGCATCTCCCTACGATCAACGATGTCGTCGATGTCGACCTCTCCATCCATGGTTGGGGGCAGCATAGAGCAACGAGAGGGAAACTGATCAGTTTCTTTGGACGGTGCAAGCTTAGAGGCGTGAAAAACAGGGTAAGTTTGTAAGTAACCAGGGATGCGAATAACATATGATGGTCCATCTGGTTCATCTCCTATGACATCTAGGACCTCCCATGGTCCAAAGTACGGTGGCATGAGCTTGCGGGAGATCTTGTGCTCCTGTCCCAGTTCTGAGGACTTGACCCAGACTCTCTCCCCTACCTGAAATATAGATGGTTGGCGGTGCTTGTTCTCTGACTCCATCATTGTCGCCTGTGCCTTATGCATCTGTTCAACAGCCTGCTGCATCAGATGCTCATATTGATAAGTGAACTCTAAGGTTCTTGATGCAGCAGAAGGCTGGTTCTCAGGTAGTAGGAAATCCAAGGGCAGTCTAGGCTTGAATGTCAGTAGCAAGATGTTCGGGCTCACTCCCGTTTCGTTGTGCACAACATTATTGTACAGGTTGGCGATGAGAGCAAGTTTCTCATCCAGTCTACCTGATTAGGCTTGATGTAGTGCCTCAACAGGTGTTGTACAACGCGGTTTAACTGCTCTGCTTGCCCATTCGCTTCTGGATGGTTCCCTGATGTCATTTGCAACTGCGTTCCCTGCTCTGCAGCTGCGGCCTTCCACAGTTCACTAGTAAATCGCACATCACGATCACTGGCTATAAACTTTGGCGATCCAAAATCTCTGACCCAATTCTCTTTGAACAATTTAATCACATACGCCATTTTAGTTGTTGCCGACATTGTGACTAACCAAGCGTACTTGCTAAATCTATCCACAATGACATAGATATAACGCATTCCACTCTTGCTGGTGACCAGCGTATCCATGAAGTCCATGGACAAACTCTCACCAGACCTTTCCGGAATCAGAAGGGGCTTTAGAAGTCCAAGAGGAGCACGTGTATGTGGCTTGTCCCTCTAACAGACTTGACAAGTCTCCACATATAGCTTTGCGTCTTTCATCACCGTGGGCCACCAGAAGATTGACTATTGTCTTTTTATAGCCAAAATGTCTGGTGACATCATAACACTCTCCTAGAAACAAACTATGCAAAGACTCTCTATCTGGCACACACAAACGTTTATTCCCTGCCTTCTCAAGGAACAGCAGACCGTTGACCAGCCCAAACTCGACAGAAGTCACCTTGTCCTTCGGTTCGAGTCTGCGTATGATCTCGGACATGAACTGGTCCTCGCAATAGGCTTCCCACCAAAGAGCGATTGACATCGTCCGCAAACTCGAACTCAGTGATCAGCGCACCAGAGAAGTCACGCCTACGTAATAAAGCATCAACAACTTTGTTGTACTCCCCTTTTAGATACTGCGGTTCGAAGTCATATTGTTCAATGACTTCGATCCAGCGCTTCAATGCATCGGAGAGCACTGGCTGGGTTCTCATCCACTTCAGGGTCTCATGGTCAGTCCTGACGATGAAAAACCTCCCAAGGAGATAATGTCTCCAATGGGTCAGTGCCTTGTAAATCGTGTAGAGCTCCTTCTCATAGGTAGACTTAGCCAATTCTGAGACGACATCTTTTTGGACATGTACTCGACTGACCTCAACTTTGGCCCCTCCTGTTGCATGAGCATGGCACCAATGCCATACTGGTTGGCATTCGTGGTTACTATGAACGGCTTGTCAGGAGCAGGACGTTTTAAGACCTCATGGTGTGTCAACGCATGCTTCGTATGTCTGAAAGCAGCCTCACGCCTGTCTGTCCCCTCCCACGGGGTGTCAAGGCGAGTCAGGTCAGTCAAAGGGGCGGCAACTATACTATAGTTCTTAACAAAGTTGCGGTAGTAGCCGATCATTCTTAAGAAAGACCTTATCTCAGTCACAGACTGAGGATGCGGCTAGTCACAACTACTGGCAACCTTCACGTCATCAGGCTTCAAACCCTCCGCGGAAATCTCATGACCCAAGTACAAGATCCGGGTGCGACCAAACTCACATTTCTCCCTGTTGATCTTGAACTTGTGCTGCCAAAAGAGACCGAGGACTTTGCCTAAGTGCGCAACATGCTCCTCGACAGTCCTACTGAAAATAAGTATGTCATCGAGGTACACGATGACAAACTTATCCAAGTAGTCATGAAAGATCCGATTCATAGCGTGCTGAAAGGTACCAGGAGCATTGCAGAGGCCGAAAGGCATCACCACTAACTCGTACAGACCATACCTGGTCTAAAATGCGGTTTTGTGTTGATCCTCGGGCCAGATTGCAATTTGATGGTACCCGGACTTCATATATATTTTATTGAAGTATCGGCGTCCTTGCACTCTATCTAGCAAGTCATCGATGCGAGGTAGAGGCTCTCGGCTCTTGACAGTGATGGAATTGAGGCCCCTATAGTCAAGGCACATCCTTAGAGTTCCCCCCTTCTTCGACAGAAATACGACTGGAGATCCATAAGGGGAGACACTCGGCCGGATCCAACCCTTCTCTACGAGTTCCTTGAGTTGTCGGCAAAGCTCATCAAGCTCGCCTGGAGACATCCGATAGGTCCTACCCTTCGGGATGCTAGACCCTGGGATAATCTCTATTGCGTGGACAACCTCCCTCTCAACAACCCCTTTCGTCTCTTCAAATAGATCAGGGTATTTAGCAACTACTCCCTCTATCTCCGGCGGCATTTTCACCGGCTTGCCTGTTGTAGAGACATAGACTAGTTACGTACCCTCCTCGGGATTTTGCTTATAATAGTTATAGAATGCGGCCGCACACATCCATCCGTAGGACTCAATCAAACTACTAGCTTTGAACTTATTTAATTTGGCGGTCCCCCCACCTGGCAAAGTGTATTTGACCACTTTTCGGTCCCAGTGAAACTGGGGCTGTGCAACGGAGAGGTAGTACATACCTAACAAGATATCCATATCATCGCTCACTAGGAACGAGATGCGATGTCTCAGTTCCCCTCCCGCGTACGGGAAACAACACTCAATGTTATGAAGGTAGTCGTGGACTACTATGCGCTGTTTGTTGGGACAGGTCGACTCCACACGTCGACTCAGGCGCTGCACTTGCCCCTGTAAGCACAACCTTTCAATGCACGCGCGACTAATGAAGTTCCTAGTCGAGCAAGTGTCATAATAGGCTCTAGCCTTACGGCCGCCGATGACTACCTCGCCGACGAACATCTCACTCCTAGGGGTTTTTGCCAATGTCGTCCAAGAAGCTAGCGGGTCTTATTTGGACCAGTCCTCCTTTAGATCCTCTAAGGACTCGAACACATTAATCAAACAGTGGCTCGATGGGTCTGAATGTGTTTGCGCGACGACAATGGAGTCAGTAGCTTGGGCCATCTCTTGAGATGGTCAAAGTGTGTCCACCATCTCGACTCTGGCAGGAACAACTACTATTCCTACTCGCCCGACGTGTTTCCTGGAGCAGTGTCAGAACTGCTGGCCACATTGCTACCAACAGGAGTGGAGGATCCCAACGCCTGCCCCATCGTAGTCGGGATCTTCTCGGTCACTTTTTTATTGCGGCAATTGAATTGGTTGTGGCCATATTGACCACAACGAATACAAGCCTGCCTGGTGTACCTGTCTCTCTACACATCCTCTGTTAGACCCGCTTTCTCCTATGGAGGAGCGTTGTGGTGAACTTGACTCCTAGACCGGGAGCGTCCACGACGTCAACCAGTCGCCTTACCTTTTTTGAACTGAGGCAGCGACTACTCCACCCCATGAAGTCTCTACGTTGCCTGCCTCTGAAACCACTCCCGCTTGGAAGTCATCGTTCAACTCGATGGTAGAACCATCGTTATCGACGAACATAATGCGGCCCTTCGCCTTCCAGTTGGGAGGCAGTGACTTCTTCCTACCATCCGTCGTGGGAGTCTGACCATGCCCTATCTTTGCTTCAAGGTCTAGGGCCTTCTTGCTAAACGAGGGAAAGTTGTGCATGTTGATGCTGGCCTCACCTGCCAACTGATTCTTGAGAGGCATAGGAAAGCATCTCAGGTAGGAGGTGAGTAGAACTGGGGATCATAGCGCACCCCAGAGACACAGATATGACGCTCTACTGCGTCTGTGGTCTCTCTTACTGACTTAAACTGCCTGTTGTGCAAAGTCAGGATCGCATCAATGACCTTTTGAGCCTCCTGAGGATCATGCCACCTGTCTTCCACCAACTTGAGGAAGTCATCCAGATCTCGTTGACCGCCCAAGCGCGAAAGTCATGACTGTATCCCTGTAACTACACTAAACCACTCAACCATCTTGTTGCACTGCCCTCTAGATAGGAGGCAGCCACAAACACTTCCTCGTGTGGTAAGGTAAGTTTACACTTGACGTAGACTGACACTGAACTTAACCATGTATCGAGGTCTTCGCCCCTCTTGTCCCCTGTGAAGGGTTTAGGAGCATCGATGACCGTCTTTGGAACCCACGGACTTTGTCCCAACACCTGTCCCACTCCAGGCTGTGGACCTTGGGGACCAGGCTGCTACACTATCTGCTACTGGGTTGTGTACCCTGCGGCTGTGCAGGCTGCGAGACATCAGGCTACTCGGTTACGACAACCTGCGACGGAGGTTGGGATAACACTGTCTGTATAGAAACTGGTACACTAGGACCTATTGAGAACCCTCCTGCTAACGACATACCTAGGAAAACGGCTTGGACCGATGCTGGGGAGACATATGGGGATACCCCAGTCACTGTTGGGACATAAGGAGGAGGTTCTACAACGGTCCAGACACCAGGCCCGGACATCGATGGTGCTGCCCTCGCTCGCCCGACCAGCAAAGCCAGACTCTGCTGGATGTCTTGAAGGAGAGTCGTGTGGTGGTCCTGCATCTCTACAACACCTAGCAGGGTTGTCCGCAACATCCTCACATCTGCATCCATTTGCGTAAGGTCCATTCTCTCTAACTCACTAACGCCCGCTTCTCTCCGTTGCATCCTTGCTCTTCTCCTAATCATTCTTTCTTTCTCTGCCTTAATCTCTCCTAAAGCCTTCTGTAACTATGCCTCCTGCAGTGCTGCTTGCTATATGGTGATCTCATCGGAAGTCAAAATTATTGATTCGCTTGCCATGACGCTAGCGGACTGACTAAGAGTCTGCATGACTGTTGACCCTATGGCCC
>BFEA01000285.1:201498-212859 GCA_003427395.1 Chara braunii | reverse complement strand
TCTCTCTCTCTCTCTCTCTCTCTCTCTCTCTCTCTCTCTCTCTCTCTCTCTCTCTCTCTCTCTCTCTCTCTCTCTCTCCTCCTTCTCCCTCCTTCTTCCTTCTTATCTCTTCTTCTTCGAATCTAGGAGTGTGAGAGGTTATCAGGAGGGATTCAGGCAGAGGTTATGCTGGGCGCATTGCCCAGGATCTGATTCGACATTTCTGGGACAGGCATTGATTGGACACTCGGCAAGGGACTATTTTTTTGACTTCGTTATTGCGATCCTGGTCTATTCCCTCGCCTCCTTCCTCCTCGTCTCATCCCTCCCCCATCTCTCATCCGTGGTATCTCCCCATGTATGTGTGCGCAGGAGGGACCTTTCTTCCATGTGTGCGGAACCTCCTCCCTCTCTCACATGTGTGATGTGTGATGGATGTCGGGTCAGTCCAAATCAGATCAGATCCTCTCTTTAAGTCTTCCATTGCGCCATTATGTGCCATCTTGTATGTATGCGGAATGCACATTGCTTGATGATGCTACGCTGACCTTGCATTGTCCATTTTAGTCCTTTTCATCACATCGCGGATCCTTGGCTCCCTGCGCATTGTCCCTCTGGACGTGCGTCAGTTTTGGTATCGTAGCCACGCGTGTGAATCAGGACGAACCTGATCTTACGCGAGCGCGGGAATACCCAAGATCGATTGGGTAAGTCAGGATTGATTGATCGATTGAACCTGGGTTAATTGATTGATTGATTGATTGACCCTGATTGATTGGTTGTTTGATTCTTTGATCGATTGATTGATTGATTGATTGATTGATTAGGGCACACTAATCAGTCCCCAAAATCACAGATTCTGACCTAACTGCCAAAATCGAATTTTTTTCTCCTCTTTGGATTTCGTTTTGCCTCTATTTTTTTCTTGTGGTAAATCGCAATAACAGGGCATCCCAAAGTTTCGTTTCTGAACTCGAAACTTCGTTGCTGGAAAACCGAAATACTGCACCTTTCCGTTATTTCGAGAAATCCCGCGAATCTTTTTCTTGAATTCGTCATTCTTCTGAAATTCGAAATTTCGCGGCATAGAAGTTCGGAAATTCTTTCTGAAAAGTTTCGATCATATTCCGTTACGAAAATTCCCGTTATCCCGAATTTTTTTCTAAAATTCGATTTTCAATTTGGAAAATTTTTCGAAATTCGTTTTCAAATTCGATTTTTTTTTTTTCAAAATTCGTTTTTCAATTTCGAAATTTTTCTGGAATTCGTTTTTTTTCAATTCCGAAAATTTTTTTGCAATTCGTTTTTCAGTTCCGAAAATCTTTTTTCTGAAATTCGTTATTATTTCGGAAATTGTCCTTTCTCGAGAAATTCCTCCTGAAGTTCATTGTTTTCAAACTGCGCATACTCTCACCTAACATCTTCCGAGTTTTTTTTCTATCTCGGAATTGTCTGGACTTTCGAAAATCGTTATTGTTTTTTTCTGTCCAATTACCCTCATCATCTCCATTTGATACTTTAATTCATTTGCAGTTCTGAAATTTGAATTTTTTTTCTTTTTTTTTCGAATTAACTGTTGAGGGGATACTTGAGGGGCCCACTTAACTTGCAAATTCGAAATTGTTTTTTCTTCGAAATCTTTGCAAAAGTTCCATTTTTTTTTTATTAGTGGCTCCATATGTGGGCGACCCATTCGATTGCCCACTCCCCTTCTCTCCTCCCCAACTCCTCATCCCCTTCTCCGTCCTTCTTAACTGCCCATTCACCTGCAGTTGCAGACTGGGTAAGTCCTCACTTCGGCAGGCAACGTCAGGAACCTGCAGCGCATGACCATACTTACTCGCTCGCAGACAGCAGCGATGGATCAGAAAGCAGGTGAGTCTGACGAGGCCTATGAGGCCTGATTGGCAGCCATCATAGTCGAAAGCAAGCAACGGGCAGAAGCGGCAGCGGCAACACGGAAGAAGAGAGAGGCAGAGGCAAAGAGACTGCGTCTTCTGGCCGAAGAATAGCGACAGAAGCACGCGGCAGCAGCAGCCAAGGCCGCTGATGAAGAACGTGTGCGGCGACGCGAAGTCATATTCAGGGAGGAAGGTGCGTTACATGCACAGGGTAAGGACTGGCAGAGGGAGGCCGAGAGCGGCGAATCCATCGACTACGGGAGCAGGGTATCTCATCTGCTCAACCGTGTCACGGACCTCCTTGTGACTTGTATCGCGCAGCAGGAGGACATCCACTCCCTTGACCACACCAACAAGGTGTTACAACAGTCGGTGGACCAGATGCTCAAGCGCATACAGCAACTGGAGCAGCAGGTCGCCACTGCGAACACCAGCGTCGGCCCCTCCGATCTCGTCGACCGCGTCAATGTCTTGGAGATAGACGTGGGAACACTTAAGACTGGGGCACAACAACTGCAACAACAGTTTCTGCAGCGGCCAGCCCTAGTGCAACGACACGCGAAATTATTGCCAAGTTAGATGGGCTCCCGATCTTTTGTGACGCATCGAAGACCGACCCCATCCAATGGTGGCGCCAGTTTGAACTCAAGCTGGACATTTACCACATCATCGACGCGAACCGGCATGCATACTTGTACTCCCGCTCGGGAGGAGTGTGTCAGGCATGGTTGGACAACATGCTGTCCGCACATGCATGTACAGTCACCGAGTTGCACAAATACATCACCAGGGCAGATCTCACGACGGGCTGGAAGAAGCGTTTCCAAGTAGAACCACCCGAGCACTAGGCGATGGACAAGCTGTTGACGTTTTCGCAGAACAACATGCCAAGCGGAGACCGGATATCTGAGTTCCAACGGATGGCAAGCACGCCCAAGTTGCCGATGAACTTCGACGGCATCAAGCTTTACTTCATCAAGAGGTCGTGCCCAGCGTTGCAGAATGTGTTAACTCAAGTCGCCGAGAACCTCAACACAAGTGAGGAACTCTTCAACAAAGCCGCACAGATCATTGTGACGAACTTGGCAGCCCGGAATACGGGTCACTCGTCGACTGCCGGCCAGGGCGCGAATCAGCATCGGTCGAAAGTGGTCATGGTCGCAGCAGCAACGCCTAGCGACCCTTCAATTTTGAACGAGGCTGTTTCGTCTGACGAGGGAGACAGACTAGCAGCTGCCTAGAATGGTGGCCGCCCCAACAAAGGACGAGGACGCGGCAAGACGAAGACGAACACTACTTCTTCTGGGCCCGGGCAAGCAGCTCAAGAGCAAGGACCTTGGACGACGTACGGGCTTACGGAGTGAGGGTACCTCGTCCGCACCAAGTACCGCTATTGCTTGTGGTGCAACAGCTCAACACATGAGACAGCGAGCTGTCCCACAAAGGCCAAGGGTACCGCCCAGTCAGGAAAGTGAGCACCGCCAAGAGTGATGCGACGACACTCTCGACGCCTACGGAACCGGTTGCCGTACGGGTAACCTCCCTCGGTTCCAGGGCACATGCGGACGTCGTAAGCCCTCTCATTCTTCATTCCTTCGAGGACTATGCTGCCCGGCTCGTACCTTCGCTGAATTCACGAGCCCAAGGACAGGATGTATGTGCGTTTTCTTCTTCGATAGGAAGCAGCGGCATTGAGTCATCTTCAAGTGGACCTTCACAGGATTCGGCGCGCGCGTTTAATATAGAGGACTTGGACCCGTTGACGCCCGAGGATTTTGCATGGCTTCCTCTCCCTTCCACCGGCTGCTTACCGGAGCCGCAATGCGCAGCTCTTAGCGCTCATCTCCATACATACCTAGCCTTCTATGCACCACAAACTTCGCCGACGGAGGACGAAGTCGCTGTGGGGGACATTCTTGCGTATGTGAGCAAGGTGGCCCACGAGTTTCGCAAGCAGTACGACGACAACAACGCACCGCTCCTTTATGTCCGCATCCAAATTGGGCAAGCGTCCTGCAGCGCTTTGCTGGACAGCGGCGCGACTCGCAACTTCATTAGTCAGTCCTTCATGCAAAGGGCCGGAATTGGACCACAAGTTCGAAGGAAGGCACACCCTACGTCGATCAAGTTGGCGGACGGAAGAACGCAACAACTCCTTGATCGCTACATCGAAGCCGTCCCGGTTGACTTCGCACCTCATGCATGCAAACCAGTGAATTTTGACATCTTGGACACGGACTTCGATAGGCATGCCTTGGCTTGCAAGTGCGGATCACACGGTCAACTTCCATCGGCGGACACTTACGGTTCGCGACGGTCTTGGCGCCGAAGTACCATGTGTTTTATCTCTCCCTCACCCTTCGATCCGGTGCCAAGTTTTAACAGCCAAATCTTTTCGGGCCACTTGCGCTTAAGAGCGGACCGAAGAGATAGGCTTATGTTTTCTTCGAACCGTCGCGGTAGCCGACTCTCAACCCACGGACTTGTCTTCGGACCCCCGAGTGGTGTTGTTGCTCGACGAATTCGCCGACGCCTTCGAGTCACCTACCGGCGTGGTGCCGGATCGGCGGATCTCACACGAGATCATTCTCGAGGCTGGTGCCCTGGCGCCAAAAGGTTGCATTTATCGCATGAGCGAGGAGGAACTTAAAGTACTCCGCGCGCAGCTCGACGACTTGTTGGACAAAGGTTGGATCCGGCCTAGGAGCTCACCATATGGTACGCCGGTTCTCTTCGTTCGGAAGAAGAACAAGGACCTCCGCCTATGCATCGATTACCGCAAGCTCAATGCGCAAACCGTCAAGAACGTGGGACCTCTTCCTCGTATTGACGACCTTCTGGAGCGCTTGGGCGGCGCAATTTTTTTTTCCAAACTGAACTTGAAGTCAGGATTGATTTAGCCGCAAGATCGCTTTAAGACCGCGTTCAAGACACGAGACGGGCACTTCGAGTGGGTCGTCATGCCTTTTGGACTCACCAACGCCCCGACGACTTTTCAAGCGGCGATGACCAACGAGTTTCGTGCAATGCTGGACCGGTTCGTGTTGGTCTACTTGGACGGCATCCTCGTCTATAGTCGGACCTTGGAGGAACATCTTGACCATCTTCGACGAGTGTTGGAGACAACCCGGCGTGCCAAGTTCAAAGCCAACCGCGACAAGTGTGAATTCGTACGCCAAGAGTTGGAATATTTGGGCCACTTCGTTACTCCACAAGGCAGCAGTTCGTTGTCGGACAAGATTCAAGTCGTCCAAGATTGGCCGGAGCCGCAGAACGTTAGGGATGTTCAATCATTCGTTGGCCTTGCCGACTACTACCAGCGTTTCATCAAAGGGTACTCGAAGATTGCGGCTCACTTAACCAAGCTTGAATGTGAGGACCGGCCGTTTGACTTCGGGATGGACGCGCGTGAATCATTTTTGACCCTCAAAGCTGCATTGCTCTCCGCGGAGGTATTGCGGATATACGACCCGCTATTGCCAACACGTGTCACAACGGACGCGTCCGGCTATGGCATTGGTGTTGTCCTCGAACAACATGACGGTGTGGACTGGCACCTGGTCGAATACTTCAGCAAGAAAGTGTCGGTCGTGCACTCAATCGATGATGCACGCAAGAAGGAACTTCTCGCCTTCGTCCACGCACTCAAGTGGTGGCGACACTTCCTCCTTGGTCGACGCCAATTCCGATGGGTAACGGACAACAATCCGTTGGTCTTCTACAACTCTCAGGACACTATCAACAACACCATCGCCCGTTGGATGGCCTTCATCGACCAATTCGACTTCTTTCCTGATCACATTCCAGGGAAGTCAAACCATTTTGCAGATGCTCTATGAGGGCGTCCGGACCGCTGCACCGCGGTCTACTCAACCTTCGAGATCGAGGATGACTTGCGGGACAGCTTCATCCGCGGCTATCAAGCCGACCCTGAATTTCGCGACAAGTACGCAAACTGTTCCTCTCCCAATCCGGCGCCTTCGCACCATCAGATCCAAGAGGGATACTTGCTCGTTCACTCGCGGGGGAAGGATCTACTTTGTGTGCCGCAAGATTCACACTTGCGCACGCGGCTTGTTGGCGAGCTCCACGACGCCCCCGCCACCAGACATTTTGGAGTCAATCGCACAATTGGCCGACTCGGCGAGCGCTTTTGGTGGCCCGGTCTTCTCGACGACGTCAGGCGCTATTGCGAGTCATGCGAGGTTTGCTGACGTTGCAAATCATGCAATCATCGTCCGTATGGCGAACTGCGACCATTGCCGGTCCCCTTGCGCCGAAGGGAAGCGATTGCCATGGACATTACCGGGCCGTTCCCCAAGCACAAGACGGGTGTGAATGGGATTCTCACGGTGGTTGACGGAATCACCAAGTTTGCCATGTTCTTGCCTTGCCGCTATCATGCCAAGGTACCGGAGTTGGTTGAGGTTCTCTACGCCGGTTGGATTCGAAGCAAGGGTTACCCCAAGGAGATCGTCTGCGACCACGACACTCGGTTCATGTCCGATTTTTGGTTGGCGCTCATCAAACGATGGGGCTCATCCCTCAAGCCAAGTTCGGCTCGCCACCCCCAAACTGATGGCCAAACGGAGAGGGCACATCAGACCTCACAGGTCCTCCTTTGAACTTTCATCCGTCCCGACCAGAAAGATTGGGTTGAGCGGCTGCTGGATGTCGAGTTGGCATACAACTCGTCCATCCATCCGGCTATCGGAATGTCGCCCTTTGAGTTCGAGCATGGCTCGCCGGTCAATTCTCCATTGGATTCAATCATTCCTCTCTTCATTCGTCCAGATGGCAAAGACGTAGCAACGTATGCGCCAACAAGCCACTTGAATGTGACTTTGTACTGCATTAGCTTGTTGTCGTGCTTGCGATGCGTGATGGCGCGGTCGACTTCTTGGTGACCATCCATAGAAGGAGGGTCCTGTGATCGTCGTCCCGGGAAGTCGTCGCTCTTGGCTGGTGTATACGTGGCCAGCTTGGAGGCGTGAAAAACCAGGTAAACCGTGAGATGTGGCGGGATTTCGATCACAAAAGAGGGGCCATCGGGCTCATCACCCGCGGCTGATGTGACGGGCCATGGTCCAAACCACTTTGGGAGTAGCTTGCGGGATACATCCTGTTCAGGCGCAAACTCCTCCGTGGAGATCCAGACAAGGTCGTCGGCGCGGATGGGGCATGGCACGCGACGCCTGTTAGCTTGTTGTTGCATGCGGACTTGAGCCTTTTGCATGTTGGCGCGGGCTTTAGCCAGCAAGTCCCTATACTTTCGAACGGAGGTGGGAGAACAAGCGGCGTCAATGTCGGCAGTCCTTGGAAATGGAACATCGGCGAAGATACGGCCTTTCCGGCCACCGTGGTGTAACTCGAACGAAGTCACGCTCATTGCCGGGTGCACCGAAGTATTGTAGGCGAATTCGATGTCGGGGAGGTGGTCCACCCAATCCTTCTAATCCGTACGGATGAGTGTGCGAAGCATTACTTGAGCGGTTTGATGTGCCCGCTCCGTCTGCCCGTTCGTTTGCAGAAGCCGAGCCGAACTTAGTTTCATCTCGGTGCCAGACTCTTTCATGAGAGAGGTCCAAAATGCCGATATGAAACGAGTGTCGCGGTCGCTGACGATGTCTTCCGGAACGCCGTGGCCGCAAATCCACCCGGTGTGTAAGAGGCGTGCAAGTCCCGAAGTCGTGGCGTAGTACTTGTAAGGAAGAAATCGTGCGTACTTGCTCAAACGGTCAACGACCGTGAGAATGCCGTAGTGCCCGAAGCGGTCCCGGGGGAACGGGCCAGCAACGTCCATGGCAATGGAGAGGCCGGGTTCCCGTGGAATAGGCAACGGGCGTAACTCACCGTAGGGGTTGCGATTGCGGGGTTTGCTTCGTCGGCAAACTTCACAAGAGTCGCAATACCGAGTGACGTCGGTAATGAGGTCGGGCCACCGGAATCGTTGCCGAAGTCTTGCAATCGTACAGTTGATGCCGAGGTGGCTAGCGAGTCTCGAGTCGTGGTACTCTCCGAGGAGGCGAGTCCGTAGGCGACGGTCATGTGGGACGCATAGTAAGTCCTTGCCGCGTGAGTGAAGAAGCAAGTAGCCATCGACGACTCAATAGTGGCTGGTTGGCGGGTGATCCGAGGATAGTTGCTCGTAGCGTGGCGTATTCCTGATTGGACTTGTATGCTCGCACAAAATGCTGATGAAGGGCTTTGTCGAAACTGAACGTGTGGTGAGTCACTGCGCAAAGATCTGATCTTCGCGAGAGAGCATCCGCGACTTGGTTGGAGAGGCCCGGGATATGTTTCGGTGTGAAGTTGAACTGATCGATGAAGTACATCCATTGGGGAATCGTGTTGCTCACCGTGTCTTGCGTCGTGTAGTAGGTCAATAGGTTATTATCCATCACCCAAGTGAACCTACGACGCCCGAGGAGGAAGTGTCGCCAACGCTTGAGTACCGTGACGAACGCAAGCAACTCCTTCTGCGCATCATCAATCGTGTTGATGGGAACCACCTTTTGGCCGAAGTACTCAACTGGATGCCAGTCTACTCCGTTGTGTTGTTCCAAAACTGCACTCATGCTGTAGCCGGAAGCGTCCATAGTCACTCTTGTAAGCAAGGTGGGATCGTAGATACTCAAGACGGGGGCGAGGAGAAACGTCGTCTTCAATTTGTGGAACGAACTGCGGACTTCGTCAGTGAAATGGAAGGGCACATGTGGAGACTGCAATCTGGACAAAGGTGCGGCGATCCGTGCGTATCCTCCGATGAAGCGTTGGTAGTACCCGACCAATCTCATGAAAGAGCGAACCTCTGTGGTGTTGGTCGGTTCCGACCAATCCTGAATGACCTTGATCTTGTCCGCAAGCGGACGGATGCCTTGCGGCGTCACAAAGTGGCCCAAGTACTCGAGCTCGTGTTGTGCGTATTTCACAATTGGTTCGGTTGGCCTTGTACTTGGCCGTACAAAGCCTGTCCAAAACAGCATGTCGCGTCCAAAGTTTGGCTATACACCAAGATGTCATCGAGGTAGATGAGCACAAACCGGTCCAACATGTCGCGAAACTCCGTTGTCATTGCCGCTTGGAAGGTGGTCGGGGCATTCGTGAGGCCGAATGGCATTACGACCCACTTAAAGTGCCTGTACCGTGTCTTGAACGCGGTTTTATATCGATCTCTTGGATGGATCTCGAGCTGGTGGTAACCGGCCTTGAGGTCCAACTTCGAGAAATACTTGGCGCCGCCCAAGCGTTCGAGAAGATCGTCGATGCGTGGAAGCGGGCCGACATTCTTAATGATTTGAGCATTAAGCTTGCGATAGTCAATGCATAAGCGCAACTCCTTGTTCTTCTTCCAAACGAAGAGAACATGTGCACCGTAGGGCAAGCAGCTTGGGCGAATCCAACCCTTGTCAATGAGGTCATCGAGTTGTGTTCGAAGCACTTCGAGTTCCTCCTCGCTCATGCGGTAAATACATCCACGTGGAGGTACGGCCTTGTCTTTGAGGATGATCTCGTGACGAATTGGTCAATTTGGTACGATTCCGGCGGGGGCTTCAAAGACATCGTCATAGGAGTCAAGAAGCTGTACAATGCGTGGATCCGATGGTTGTTCTGCTGCTGGCTCGTCGGGAGGAGGGAGGGCGTGCAAGAAACAAATGCCCATTTCCTCCACGTTGTTCCGTGCGATGGCGTTGCGAATGCTTGCCGCGGAGACCATGTGACAACCAATCGAAGGATGAGGTGATGGGACCGTACATGGCACAAGTACCCTGTTCCAGTCACGAACGTCAACGGTGCGGCGGTAGAAGTTCACCGGGTGGTCCTCGCTGCGCAACCATGACATGCCCAAGATCATGTCGTACTTTGTGTCCAATATGTCAAAGGACACGGCCTTGCGTGCAAGCGGGGCGAAGTACACGGGGACGAAGTCAATGCACCGGTCGATGGACTTATGCGTACGACCGTCGGCCAACGTCACTTGTGTGGGCTGCGATTTCCTTCGAACGCGCGGCCCAAGGCCAGCGAGGGTCATGAAATCCTGGCTGATGTAGTTGCGAGTAGATCCACAATCAATCAAGGCGCTGCAGGTCGCCTTCCCGATCTGAATGCGGACGTAGAGTAACGGTGCGTCGGTGTCGTCGTACCGTTGCGTGGCGTACTCGCGATCAATCTTCGAAATGTACTCGCGAAGGTCAACAATTCTTACTCCGTCTTCCATCAACGGAGCTGGTACTGCAGCGTGCAAGTAGTTACGTAGCTCCGCCATTAGGGCGTTGCAATGCGGCTTCGGCAAGGAACCAGATGGAGGAAGAGGCAACCATTGGAAGTCCTCCGGTGTCAATGGGTCGAGTTCCTCAAGTCTAGACCACACCCAGGTCACCCTTTTTTTTTTTCTTTTTTTTTTTATATCCGTCGATCTGTTATCAGTGAGGCATTTTACGGACAATGCTAGGAGTGAGATCTAGGCAAAGTAGGATAAAGGTTCGATTTTCAGCAAAAGAATTAATTCAGTTTCCGAGAATATGACAACCTCCTATTGTGTTTAGCAACGAAATGCTGATAGGCTTCGCAAAATTTCGGCTTTCAGAGACCAACTTTTTTGCGAAGTAGAATGGAGATTCGATTTTCAGAAAAGAATAAATTCCGTTTCCCCGAATATGACAACCTCCGTCGTAACCCTAATATGCCTCGAAAACGAGATGCTAACGTCAGAAAAACGACATGCTACTATCAAAAATTTTCGGATATTTGTTACGTAAGAAAAAAACGAAGCGCAAATATCGGACCTTTTCAAATAAAACGAAATGCTACTATCCGAAGTTGTGAAAAGGAGAGAAGAAAAAAAGGTTTGCAGAGATTTTGACGAAACCCTACTTGATTTACTAATCAACCAATCAATCAATCGTCAATCAGTAGATCAAGCAAGCTGACTACTTGATTGGGCGGATCTTGATGAAAAAGATCCGCTCCGATACCAAACTGTCGCATACCCTAACGGTACGGATCAGACCAAGAACCGACCTTTCTCACATGATACAAGATAGCACAACGGAAGGCTTAAATACCGATGATCCGATCAATCAAGCTGCCATGCAGACCAAACATGCATCGTCACCATTCCCTGGTGTGAAGGGGGCTGATGCTCACACAGGAAGAATGCGTCAGTCCCCCAATCATATACAGACGAAGAAGAGGGGGATTAGACGAAGGGATGGAAAGATGGAGATGTCATCAGCACCAAGTCTCCGGTACAATCCCAAATAATCCCTCGCTCAAGGTCTGAATCCCGATGTCGAGTCTGAACCCAAAAATCGTCAAATTCCAATGTCGCCCATCCCTCTCTCTCTCCCTCTCTCTCGTAGTCGGAGAATACCGAGAAGTTAAGGGGGGCGAGAGGGTGAGGAAGAGATGGTGGACTTAGAGGAGGAAGAAGAAGAACTCTCTCTCTCTCTCTCTCTCTCTCTCTCTCTCTCTCTCTCTC
>BFEA01000285.1:190543-200898 GCA_003427395.1 Chara braunii | reverse complement strand
GCCTGAGCTAAAACCCTGGTCTGGTGCCTGAGTTTCAGGGTAGGTCGATCTTGCGAGGGCCTGAAAATGGCCCGTCGTTTTCAGGCTGGAGGCCGAAACGACACAGGGCCTGTAGGCCCTTGTTTCAGGCTTTTAGGCTGAAACGAAACAGGCTCTACTCCTACGGACCCTTAGTCTACCAGGTCGGCCTCTGCTGGGCCCGTGTGATACAGAGTATGCCACAGTTATGATCTAAGGGGGGAACAGGGTTGTCGTACTGATGAACTAGTGGGCGCAAGGGTTCTGGGAGCAAAAGTAAAGAAAGGAAAATTATTTGGCAGTGTTCGGGGGTTGGGGTTTCTGAGGATCTCGAAGTGAATGGGGTAAGGGGGGGAAATTGCAGGTTCTGCAAAAATGGTATGGCTGAGAGTCTTGAAGCAGGTCTTGAAGTAAGTCCAGGTACAAAATGCTGTTGATAAACCAGTCGTCAGCAGGCTTGTGGCGTGTAGCAGCGAGGGTTCCAGCTTGAAAGAAGTAGTGTAGCCGTCAGTGCTGGGCCGGCAACCGACCGGTTGAGCTACCCCGGTCCAACTGGAGCCGGACCAACCCAGGGGGGGTGAACCGGGAAACCGGTTTTGAAAAAAAAGTGCCCAAATATCTTTTTTTTTCTTCTTTTTTTCGGCAGATTCCGACTGCACTCTTCAAGAGCTGTCGGAATCCGCAATAAAATTTTCAAGGTGCAATATTTTTCAGGGGGCTTCCAGAGGGGGGCAGGGGGTTATTTCTGACATATTCAGGCAACTACGGCTTCCACGAGGAGGGGTCAAGTAAGCAAGTTCACTTATCCGACCCCCCCGTGGCTGGAGCACTTCGTGGTGTGTGTCATTTGATATTGATACCCCACGAACTGAACCAGATATGATGAGAGGAGGTTCTTGCTAGAAGTTATAGCTCTTCCAGAGTATAACTCGACCGCAGAAGAGTTACGGTTCCAGCTTTCAGCTCATGGAGGCAGAGCGTTTTCTGTTTGTTGGTTTCTACATAAGGTGAGTTATCAGTCTGGAAGTAGCTTGCCTGGCAGTCTGTCCAGATACATGTAGCGGAGCAAGGTCTATTGGAGATAGATAGAGAGAAGAATATAGCTTAGGCCCATTCTTGGGCTTGCACCTTGGACGGCTCTGACATCACGATTCCAAAATCCGAACCCATAACTTTTTCCACAGATGGCAGGGACGTTGCAGAAGTATATAATCTCAGTAGAGCCTCATCACAAGCATAGTGTTCCCCTCGTGGCTGAGGGTGAAGCGTCAGATGTTGCCAGTGGTAACTGGTCTGTTGGACCACAAGATGACAAATTGGAGAAGGGCCCTACCCGACCGCCGTCTTAAGAAAAATGTGTGGCGGTTCTCCGCTGCTGATCTGCAAAGGTCAGCAGCGGATATCGTCTGCCCGTTTTTCTTAAGAAATGGGGTCCTGGCCGATCTTTGCCGCTGATCTGCGACGATCGGCGGCCAAGATTGGCCACTTTTTCTACTTGAAAATCCGGGCCTACAGGACCCGGTTTTGAAATTGCGGGGCAGGGCCCACCCACACGAGGCCTCGGGAACACATACGCGCTGGCAAAAAAAAAAAATTTAGGCCCCAGCGAAAAAATGCGCTGGGGGCAACCAGGAGGGAACCGGCCCGGGCCACCAGCCGGTCCAACCGGGAGGACCGTGGATTGGGTAGGGGTCCCCGGTCCATTGGGGGACCAGCCCTGGTAGCAGTCCAATAGATGAAGGTCCAAGTGGCAGGGTGCGTCCAGTTATAGATCCTGATGATGAAGTCTGATCCGGATAGCAAGTCACAGACTGGTCCTGATGTCCATGTCGAGARTGCTGCTCCAGAAGTCTGCGAGTCCAGGTGCCRGCCAATKSGACAGCATSATGGCCAACCAATAATGCGCAGGAGCCGCAGGTAAGGCTTGGACAAGAGAGACAGATGGCAGACGACAGATTGGGGAACGAAATGGAGGCAAGAGCARATCAGACAGGGAGAGGTTGAGGGRCAGGGGGGTTGCTGGGTGCAGGGGGTGTGTGTAGAGCAATGAGGCAGGGTTTATGCAGGGGTATATGGGTGTTATACATAGTATATAGCTTGGATACGGTGTGAGCACGATCATATGCACAAACAAGTTTCATGGCGTTCTTGAGATTATCGAGGGGTTACCATGTATATTCTTCATCTGAGTATTCAGTCCATTTGACTTTGTATTCAGTGATTGGTTCCGGGTGATCGGATACTTTTGTTCTTCGTCCTATGATAGATGCTACCACAAATTCAGGCTCAGTAGGTAGCACGATTGGTGGAGGTATAGGATACGGGCAGTTGGCGAATTCTGGAGGTGATTCGTGCTATTCTTTTAGTACTCGACATGGAAAACAGGGTGAACACGACTCATTTCAGGAGGTAGTTGTAATTTACAGGGGATGTTTGTTCAATGACAGGGAAAGGACCAAACTACTTGTTTGAAAGTTTCTTGGACAAGCCATTTCAGGTTCAAAGCGTCTGGCGGAGAGCCAGACTTTGTCCCCTACTTTCAACTGTGTTTGTTGGTCTTCTTGGCTTGTTGTTGTTGGGTTCATTCAAGGGCGATAGTGGCTTCTCTGAGGAGGCGGTTCATTGTTGCCACCCATTCATTGAGAGAAGGACAGGGAGTGGATGGGTCGAGCTGTGAGGGGAGCAAGAAGTCTGAGGGCAAGCGGGGATGGTAGCCAAGGTCAAGGTAGTATGGGGACATGCCAGTGGAAGGGCAGTCAGCGTTGTTGTCGGCAATCTCAGCGGCGGTGAGCAACTGATCCCAGTCACGCTGGTGTGGATGACAATACTTTAGCAGGATACTTTGGAGATTATAATTCATCTTTTCAGTATGGCCATTTGTCTGGGGATGAAATGCAGTGCTGCACTTGAGACTGGTGCCGTAGGCTTTGAACAGGCTTTTCCAGAATTGGGAAAGGAAACGAGGATCATGGTCACTTATGATGTTTTGGGGGAGATTGATAGCATGCGACATGATCGAAGAAGAGTGTGGCGCCGTCTTTGGCATTGTGAGAAGTGATGCACAGGATGAAATGAACTTGCTTGGTCAAGCGGCAGACAATGACATAGATGCAGTCATAGCCGTGGTCGGTCTTGAATAGACTGCACACGAAATTTACAGAGATAGGCTGCCACCAATGGGTGAGGATAGGCAATGACTAGAGCTTACCAGGCTCGGCCTGGTTTGAGGGGTTGACTGCTTGATAAGTGAGGCATGAGCGGATGTAATCTTTCACGTCGGTGAGGAGTGAGGGCCAGTAGAAGTAGCGAGAGACGGTGTCAGATGTCTTCTGGAAACCAAGGTGTCCTGCGGTCGTGGCGTCGTGGTGTTCGACCAAGAGTTGGGTACGAAGACCACGTGCGTTAGGGATACAAAGTCGGGGAGTGCCTTTAGTGTTAATGTACAAGAGGTTGTTATGGAAGGAGTAGTCGGGAACGTTGTCGAAGTCACGAAGCTTGTTGTAGATGGTAGAGAAATTAGGGGATGAAGAGTACCCGTAATTGTAGCGGTGTGGAGTGAACTTGAAGGTAGGAATTAAACATGGATCATGGCAGCATAGACTCTCTAAGGGGGTTTGTGATCAGGCGGTCGAGAGAAGACATYGACRGCGTGATTGCTTTTGGCAAGGGTGTGACAAATGGTAAATGTAAACAAAGCAAGAAAGTCTAACCATCGAGTTYGGCAGGGTGTGATATCTTTCTTGGTGAGTATGCTTGAGACGATGGTGTTGTCAGTAGGGATAGTGAAGTGCTGACCGTCGAGGTATGGGTGTCAGACTTTGAGGGCATGGATGACGACGGGGAGTTCCTTCTCATTGGAGGGATAATTCATCTTGGTGGGGATGAGCTTCTTGCTTGCAAATGCGATGGGATACTCGTCAGGTAGAGCCTCAAAGTGGGTGGGGGAATCCTTAATGGAGGGGGTCCGGGATATCGCGAGGGAAGTGTTGGAACAGAACGGATCGAAGAGCAAAGTCTGAGGCATCGGCGGTAACATAAAAGTGTCGAGAGGGGTCAACAATTTTGAGGACAGGGGCGGTGGTAATGACTTGTTTGAGGAGGTCGAAGGCAGCTTAACGACGTCCATTCCATTGCAAAAGGCTTGTTCTTGCAAGTGAGCTCGTGCAGGGGGTAGAAAATTTCAGAGTAGTCATGGATGAAGGGGCGGTAGTAGTTGGCAAGACCGAGGAAGGAACGAAGTTGCAGCAATATCATAGGTGGGGGAAACCAGATAAGGCGGTGACCTTCGAGGGGTCCATGCAGATACCATCAGCGAAGACAATGTGGCCGAGGTATTCTACGCTTGAGGCAGCAAAAGTGCATTTGTTGAGCTTGGAATAAAACTTTTGGTGTCTAAGGATAAAGAGGACCTGGCGGATGTGTTGAAGGTGAGTCTCGAAGGTGGGACTAAAGACCAGGATATCATCAAGATAGACGACGACACACACTTCGAGAAGATTGCGAAAGATGTGATTCATAGTAGACTGGAAGGTCGTTGGGGCATTTGTGAGGCCAAAAGGCATCAAAAGGAAATCGTAGGTCCTGAAGCGAGAGCGGAAGGCAGCCTTATGAGTATCTTCTTCACGAATGGGGATCTGGTGGAAGCCACTGCGGAGGTGAATCTTGGTGAATGTTTGGCTCCACGGAGGAGATCAAGAAGTTCGCAAATGCGGGTAGTGGATACTTGCTCTTGATCGTGATCGGGTTCAAGGTGTGGTAGTCTGTGCACATGCGGAGTCGAAGGTGTCGTTTTTCTTGACGAAGAGACAACTGGTACCGAAGGGTGATGAGTTAGGCTTAATGAATCCTTTTTCAAGGAGTTCATTGAGTTGCCGCGTCATTTCCTCGCCTCTGGGACGGAGAGTTGGTATGGTGGCCGACGGGGGGACTGTGGCCACGTTCTTGATCGATGGTGTGAGACAAACCATGATTAGGACGGAGACCGGCGGGCAAGGTCTCGGGAAAAAAGACCTTGAACTCCATGACGAGGGAATTGATGAGTGGGTCGGAAGGAGGGGCTTGGTCTGGCTTGTCCATTGGAAGCAGGTCCTCGGGACGCTCACAATCAATGACCAAGCAATAGTAGGCGGAGTCGGGATATTGGCGGTTCATGTGGAGGAACTGATGAGGGGRGATGGGKGGTGGGGKAGTAGGAGGAAGAAGGTAAGGAATATCGAGGGTAGCGTCGGGAGATGTAGTAAGGCAAAAAATGATGGATGGAATGAGTAACGCGTGTAATGGTTAAGCCAAGGAGTTCCCAGGACGATGTCACACATGAGGCTCATGACATCGAAGGAGATCTAACTTCGAAGGGGACCAATAGTCATGGTGATCTCAGGAACAGTGCGGTCAACAACGATGGTTGAGTCCTTGTCCCCGAGTCAGATAGTAAAAGGGGAGTTGTAGCCGGTAGAAGAGAGACCGATTTTGCTGGCACAGGCGTTGGTGATGAAGTTGTCGGTGACACCAATATCAAGGAAGGCCCGAAACTTCAATGTAGTTGCGCCAAGAGAGACGGAGATAAACCTGAGCTGGAATTGAGCAGTTCCGGCACAAGCAAAGCAGATCATAGTGTTGAGGCGATGTTGCTCCAAGCCTAGTCTAACAAGGTAATCGTGAGGGGTTTGTTCCTTAACAACATCAGATGATCAGAGAAGGTAATGGAAGAGGGTTTGGGGAGGAGGGTGGAAGAGCACGTGGCGGTGATGATCTCATCTGGCGGGGTAAAGAATGGCGCTGGTGGAGGAAGGTGCACGCCGAGATCAAGGATACACAGGTCATGTTGAGGAGGGGTGAGGTCCAGCGGCGGTCGAAGGAGTGGATGTCGCAGGTTTGCTCACGTGGCGAGTGAATTGCCGGAGAGGAGGCGGTCGACTTGGAGGGCACGAGTGAGGAGGTCGGCGAGGGTCACGGAGGGCTCGTGGACAAGGGTTGTCGCTAGGTCCTTGCAACATACCCTCTTGACTCGGGAGATGAAAGCGGTGTCGCTGATGACGTCAATGGGGATGTGTTGACGAAGTGAGCGGACGTATTGAACAAAACGGTCCTTGGCCCGTTTTGGTGGAGCCGATAGAATTGGTCGAGGTAGTCATTGACCGTTTTCGGTGGACGGAAGGTGGAGGTGATCATGGTGGCCCAATAAAGGAAGGAGTGAGGTGGAAGACTGGCATGATGGCAGTTTGACATTTTTGTGTACCACCAGCGACCGACACCGTCTAGGAGTCTGGAACCGACGATGGGGAGCCAATGGATGACGGGAGCGTTGTGGAGGGAGAAGGCTTGTTGGAGTTTGGTGAGAAAGAGGAAGACATCCTCGTGGGGTTGGTTGGAGAAGGTGGGGATCTCATTGGCGCGAAATGATGGAGTGATATTGCCGGCTTTGGGGGTAGTGGCGGCGAGGGCGTTGAAGTCAAGGGTGGGCGGGGAGGAAGCAATCCGGGTGAAATCGTTGGTGGGTTTGGTGGGAATGAGAGCGTTTCGGGGAAGTAGTGGAAGGGCGGGATACAAAGCTTGTGGCATGGGAGTGATATGCAGGCCCTGGGCATGATGCGCAGCCTCATACAGAGACAGTTGGGCGCCCAACCGAACGAGGTCCAGCAGCCCAGTAGCTGCTGCATCCAGACAGCATCCTGGGGCCTTCCGGAAGCTGCCGGGCCCAGGCCATCCCAGCCAAGCTGCGAGAGCTGGCCAGCTCTTTTCCATAAAGGAAAGAGCTCTGGCCAGGCAGCCTCATTCAGGCACTCGCATGCTGGCGGCAGCGCTGCTAGAGCAGATGCTCGTGGGCTGCTGCTAGCATTGGGAGGCGAGGTGCAGCACGTGCGGTCGTGCAAATGAGGAGGGCGCTGCTAAGGGCAGCGCCATAGCCCAGCCACCATAGCTGGTGGGCTTGGACTACAGTGAAGCGCAGGGGTGGTCTTCGGGTGACAGAGAGGATAGGTGTGAGTGAAGTCAGGGGATAGGTGAAGGATGATGATGATGATGATGATGATGATGTGAGGGCACGTACCTTGTATTGGCGAAGGTCTGCATGGGCGGCATCTTCAAGTACTTCGGGATGCTGCTGATGTCAAAAGTTGCATTGTCTTTTTGTAGTCTGTAGTAGCTGTGTAGGAATAGGTTGGGCGCTGAGCGCCAAGTGTGAGTGTAAGGGAACTGGACTCGTGTGTTGAGGGAGAGAGTGTGCTCTCCACGAAGATTGGTTTTCAGTGCTACGAAACTCCATTGGTGTATTATTGGTGCAATGATGCTATCTGGACACGGTGTGACTATTTGACTTGAAATGTGATGGTGTGATATGGGATTGTCATCTCGCTGCTGCTTATTTTCCTTGCACTTGGGAGTAATTTGCTATTTCAATCTCGGTGTAATCTAGTGTTCTTGTAGTATAGAGTGCTTGCATTGTCCATTTTTCCACTCCTATGTAAATCGCTACTTTTCCCCTCGTGTGTGTGAGCTCCAGTGTGTTGTTTTCTCACTTTCTCTCCATGTTTCACTTGATTCTTCACTTGGGAGTAATTCCCTACTTCAACCTTGGTGTAATCTAGTGTTTTTATAGTGTAGAGTGCTTGCATTGTCCATTTTTCCACTCCTATGTAAATCGCTACTTTTCCCCTTGTGTGTGTGAGCTCAAATGTGTTCTTTTCTCACTTTCTCTCCATGTTTCACTTAATTCTTCACTTGGGAGTAATTCGCTATTTCAATTTTGGTGTAATCTAGTGTTCTTGTAGTGTAGAGTGCTTGCATTGTCCATTTTTCCACTCCTATGTAAATCGTTACTTTTCCCCTTGTATGTGTGAGCTCAAAAGTGTTGTTTTCTCTCTTTCTCCCCATGTTTCACTTGATTATTCACTTGGGAGTAATTCGCTACTTCAACCGTGGTGTAATCTAGTGTTTTTGTAGTGTAGAGTACTTGCGTTGTCCATTTTCCACTCCCATGTAAATCGCTCCTTTTCCCATAGTATGTATGAGTTCAAATGTGTTGTTCTCTCACTTTCTCTCCATGTTTCACTTGATTCTTCACTTGGGAGTAATTTGCTACTTCAATCTTGGTATAATATAGTATTCTAGTAGCATAGAGTGCTTGCATTGTCCATTTTTCCACTCCCATGTAAATCGCTACTTTTCCCCGTGTGTGTGTGAGCTCAAATGTGTTGTTTTCTCTCTATCTCTCCATGATTTACTTGATTTTTCACTTGGGAGTAATTCGCTACTTCAATCTAGGTGTAAAGTAGTGTTTTTGTAGTGTAGAGTGTTTGCATTGTCCATTTTTTAACTCCTATGTAAATCGCTACTTTTCCCCTTGTGTATGTGAGCTCAAATGTGTTGTTTTCTCTCTTTCTCTCCATGTTTTACTTGGCTCTTCACTTGGGAGTAATTCACTACCTCCATCTTGGTGTAATTTAGTGTTCTTGTTGTGTAGAGTGCTTGCATTGTCCATTTTTCCACTTCCAAGTAAATCGCTACTTTTCCCCTTGTGCTCGAGACGGAATACTGCATGATTTCGCCCCCCCCCCCCTTGTCATATTCGAACGCGAAAATTGGGAATGGGTAGAGTGATGTTTTTCTCAGCGGATGGAACTCATACTGTCCATTTTGCTGATGAACTGCTGTAGGACTGTGTTAGCTGCTAGGGTCTGGCCACCGGACTGCCGTGAAGGCAAGCAAAGATGATTGACCACTCACCGGCGCGAGACCAGCCGAAGACGGCAAGCGGGCCGAGGCGGCCCGAGGGCACGACTGCGGCAACGGTGTCAAACCACAGGTATGAGGGCTGAGAATTCTCATACGTCATATCCTAGGCATAAACAGATGGCCTGCAGACCCAGCAGGCCATCGGAGTCCGTTTTATGAAAAAATAAGAAAATGAACTTCCACAAACTGTTCACCCGACGACCGGACGGCGCCCGAATCTAGCAACTTAACCCAAATAGCGTCAGAATGAAACCAAAATTTGCAGAGGCCTTCCCTGTGGTACAGTGAGAGGGCGCACCAAGTTTCGGAGGATTCTAAGGTCGTTTGGGGCAGGAAACACAGACCTGTGTATCCCGATTTTTCACCCTCGGCAAAAAAAAAAAAACCAGCAAAACGGTAAGTTACCGTAACCGGCAAATCTCAAATTCTGCAATTTTTCAGCCAACTGTGTCTGCTGCAAATCTGTGTTTTCTGCATGTTAGATGTAGGTTGTGTGCTGTGGAATTGTGTTTTGCCTCCGGGACTAGGGGATACGACGGATAACGGACCAGGACACTTGGGTTAGCGGGCGGCATGGGGCCAAGATCCTTGCACCTTCTTCCTCCACCATCTCCTACACCTATCCACCATAGCCGGCCACCTTGCACCTTCTTCCTCAACCACCTTCTTCACCATCTCCCTCTCCCCGTCCACCATAGCCATCCACCTTGCCCAGATGTCCAAAGGACAACCCAAAACACCTCCCACCTTCTTCCTCCACCATCACCAACACCCATCCACCATAGCCAACCAACTTGCACCTTCTTCCTCCACCATCACCTACACCCACCCACCATAGCCAACCACCTTGCACCTTCGTCCTCCACCATCACCTACACCCATCCGCCATAGCCAACCACCTTGCACCTTCTTCCTCCACCATCACCTACACCCATCCGCCATAGCCAACTGCCTTGCACCTTATTCCCCCACCATCACCCACACCCATCCACCATAGCCGACCACCTTGCACCTTCTTCCTCCACCATCTCCTACACCCATCCACCGTAGCCGACCACCTTGCACCTTCTTCGTCCACCATCTCCTACACCCATCCACCATAGCCAACCTTCTTCCACCTCCTTCCTCCACCATCTCCTACACCCATCCATCATAGCCAACCACCTTGCACCTTCTTCCTTCACCATCACCTACACCCGTCCGCCATAGCCAACCACCTTGCACCTTCTTCCTCCACCATCTCCTACACCTATCCACCATAACCAACCTCCTTGCACCTTCATCCTCCACCTTCTCCTATACCTATCCACCACAGCCGGCCACCTTGCACCTTCTTCCTCCACCACCTTCTTCACCATCTCCCTCTCCCCGTCCACCATAGCCATCCACCATGCCCGGATGTCCAAAGGACAACCCAAAACACCTCCCACCTTCTTCCTCCACCATCACCTACACCCATCCACCATAGCCAACCACATTGCACCTTCTTCCCCCACCATCACCTATACCCACCCACCATAGCCAACCACCTTGCACCTTCTTCCTCCACCATCACCTACACCCATCCTCCATAGCCAACCACCTTGCACCTTCTTCCTCCATTGTCA
>BFEA01000285.1:172977-186244 GCA_003427395.1 Chara braunii | reverse complement strand
TGACTGAGATGAGATCTTTCTTAGGAATGACTGGCTACTACAGAACTTTTGTAAAGAACTATAGCATAGTGGCCGCTCCTTTGACTAATCTAACCCGCCTTGACACCCGTGGGAGTGGACAGATGAGTGCGAGGCTGCTTTCAGACATCTGCAGCATGTGTTGACGCACCACGAGGTCTTGAAACTTCCTAATCCTGACAAGCCGTTTATAGTCACCACGGATGCCAGCCAATATGACATTGGCGCCGTGCTCGCACAGTAGGAAGGGCCAAAGTTGAGGCCAGTCGAGTACATGTCGAAAAAGATGCCGTCTCAGAAGTTGGCGAAGTCCACCTACGAGAAGGAACTCTTCGCCGTGTACAAGGCTCTAACCCATTGGAGACACTATCTCCTTGGGAGGTTCTTCATCCTCAGGACTGATTATCAGACCTTGAGATGAATGAGAACTTAGCCAGTACTATCTGACGCTCTGAAGCATTGGATCGAAGTCATTGAGCAATATGACTTCGACCCTCAGTATCTCAAAGGGGAGTACAATAAGGTGGCTGATGCCTTGTCACGTAGACCTGATTTTTCAGGTGCGCTGATAACTAAGTTCGATCTCACGGACAATGTTACTCGTTCTTTGGTGGATGCCTATCACGAGGATCAGCTCATGTATGGGATCATACACAGACTCCAGGCAAAGGACAAGAAGACCTCTGCTGAGTTTGAGTTGGTCAATGGCTTGCTATTCCTTGAGAAGGACGGGAATAAACGATTGTGTGTCCCGAGTAGCGAGTCTTTGCGTACGTTGTTTTTAGGCGAGTGTCATGATGCCACCGGCCATTTTGGGTATAAAAGGACCGCAGCCAACTTGCTGTAGCGGTTCTGGTGGCCCACGATGATGCAAGATGCTCAGTTGTATGTGGAGACTTGTCAAGTGTGTCAACGAGACAAGCCACATACTCAGGTTCCTCTTGGGCTTCTGAAGACCCTTCCGATTTCGGAACGGCCTGGTGAGAGTCTGTCCATGGATTTCATGGATACACTGATCACCAGCAAGAGTGGGATGCGGCACATCTTCGTCATCTTTTGGTTTGGGTAGATTTCAATTGTGCCACGAATTCGAAAAGTAATGGATAAATTTGGTAAGTATGCTAGGTTAGTAGCTATGCCAGAAACAGCAAGAACGGAGTACGTGATACGAATGTTCAAAGAAAACTGGGTTAGAGACTTTGGTTTACCCAAGTCTATTGTCAATGACAGGGATGTCAGGTTTACCAGCGAGTTGTGGAAGGCCGCTGCTGCAGAGCAGGGCACTCAGTTGCAAATGACTTCTGGGAATCACCCAGAGGCCAACGGCCAGGCCGAGCAATTGAACCGCGCGGTACTACACCTGTTGAGGCATTACATCAAGCCCAACCAGGTGGACTGGGATGAGAAGCTTGCTCTCATCGCCAGTCTATATAACAATGCGGTACACAGTGCCACTRGGGTGAGCCCGAACAGTCTACTACTGACCTTCAAGCCTAGACTACCTCTTGACTTTCTCCTACCTGAGAATGAATCAACTGCTGCACCGGGTACGTTAGAGTTTGCCTACAGATACAAACAGAAAATGCAGCAGGCTGTAGAACAGATGCAGAAGGCAAAGGCCACGATGATAGAGTCCGAAAACAGACACCGCATGCCTTCTACATTTCAGGTTGGGGATAGAGTCTGGGTTAAGTCTTCAGAACTGGGAGAAGAGTACGAGATATCCCGCAAACTCATGCCTCAGTACTTTGGACCTTGGGAAGTCTTGGACATCGTCGGGACAGATCCGGATGGGCCATCATATGTTATCCGGATTCCTGGTCATCTTCGTACTTACCCTGTCTTTCACGCCTCCAAGCTGGCACCTTTCAAAGAAACTGACCAGTTCCCATCTCGTCGCTCAATGCTGCCCCCAACCATGGACGGAGAGGTGGACATTGATGATATTGTAGATCACCGAGAGTTGCCGGTATCAAGACCAGCAGGCAGGGGACGTCCTCCAAAACCGAAGCTGCAGTACCGCGTTCGGTTCCGGCATCACACTGATCTGAAGGAGGACCGATGGTTCACCAGGGAGGAACTGATGCAGACCGCTCCTCAAGTTGTGACTCAATACGAGAGATCTCTGCAGACGGGAAAACGCCCTATGATCGAAGATTGAGCTTCTCAGAGGACTGTTGAAGCTAAGGAGGAGGGAATGCGAGGCCACTGCCACTAAGAGCCCCACAAGGCCCCATTTCTGCAGCCCGTCGTCCGCCCTAAGTGAAGGCAGGCTCGACGAGGCCCTCAGGGCCCTTTTCTGGCCACCACGCAACTCAAGGAAATTCAGGCAGTTGCGCCGCGCCAGTTGGTTGACTGAACCCAGGCCCTGGGCCGCCTGTGTGAATGTATGTGAAGCAGGCCCTGGGCTGGATACGGGTACCGGGCCAAACACAGGCCGAAAGCAGTTGGGCACAAGCAACCACTTCAGGCCCAAGGCCTGCTCCTCTCGTGCTGGGCCTCAGGCTACCGGGGCCTACTGGAAGCTTCTTGGACTGGACGCAGGCAGGCCACTTCGATATAGGAAAGGGCCTGCCTCCTCATTGGGCATTCGAGTGCTGGCTGCATGCTGCGCAAGCGCTGCTGCTGCGCTATTTGCTGGCTGGCGCCTACGCTCTCACGGGCAAGCAGGGAAGGAGCACACAGCCATAGCCGAGTTGCGCTGCTGTAAGCTGGGTGAAGCGCAGGGTGGTCCTTGGGTGCTAGTGGCATCTGTGAGTTGGGGAACGAGGTTGTGAGTGTAGCACGAGACATACCTGGTGCTGGAAGCGTGCGACATTGGTCGCCATATGCTCGTACTTCGGGAATGTTGTTGATGTCATCTTTTGGCTTCGTAGTATAGGCTAGATAGGATCTGCCACATGTAGTCTGGGCGCCGAGGGCCAGATAGGATATCAACTCTGGTTCTTCGTTGATGATGATTGGACTATTTCAGCATTGTCAATTATGAATTCTTGGTGTGTTCTTATTTGGCGATTCTCGTGATGCAATGCTGTTGTTGGTTCGAGGTCAAGACTATCTGGACTCATATGTATGATGTTGTTTGATTGTTGGAGTTCGCTATTGCTCATCTTCCTTGCATTTCCTTCTCGACATTCAAAAATAATTTTAATTATGTGAGCATTGTGAGGATTTGGCTCCTCGGCAAGCCTAAGGGCCCCACTGATACATATGTGCCCGCCCTAAGTGAAGGCGGGCCTAACAAATCAGGAGAGGCCCAAGGCTGTCAACTTTGTATTTGGGGTACAGGCAGTAGTGTCGCACCAGTTGGTTGAGGGAACCCTGGCACCGTGCAGCAAAGATTTTCCACGACCTTCTAGGCCTTTCAAAAATGCAGGCCCTGGGCAGGATTCACAACAATGTACACAAACAGTTGGGAGGCCTAACTGAACGAGGCCCTGCAGCTGCAGCAGAGGCCCAACCACCTAGGGCCTACCGAAAGCTTCTGGGCGCAGGCCCAACCCAGCCAAACCGCAGGTCTAGCTAGAACTCTTCCATATAGGGAAGAGCTCGTGGCCAGGCACAACATTCAGGCACTTGCAAGCTAGTGGCAGCGCTGCTGGAGCGGAGTCTCGCGGGCTGTTGCTTGCGCTAAGGCAAGGTGTTGCGCACGTGCGGTCGTGTACGAAGCAGGGCGCTGCTGAGGGCAGCGCCATAGCTGGCTGGGGCTTGGATGTACAACAAGGTGCAAGGTGGTCTTCGGGTGTACAAAGGGACGACGTGGGTGAAAACAAGGAAGAAGGAAGTAGGATGATGATGATGATGATGAGAGGGCACATACCTGGTATTGGCAATGGTTTGCATTGGACGACATCTTCAAGTACTTCAGTGGTTGCTGACGTCAACAGTTGCATTGTCAATTAGTAGGCAGACAGTAGTTGTGTAGGGAGTAGACTGGGCGGGGAGCGCCAAGTAGGGAGAAGAGTTTGGATACTTATGTTGGTGGTGGCGAGAGCAAGCTCTCATTGACATTCGGTTTTCAATGTTACGATTCTCCATTGGTGTGATATTGGTGCAATGACGCTTTCCGGACACTGTGATACTTCCTAGCTTTCAATGTGATTGTGCAATCTGGAACTTCTCATCTCGCTATTGCCCTTTTCCCTTGGAATTTGGTATCCGAGCTGGTTCGAACTGCGCTTTACCGATTCTTCGCAATAGCGGTTCGGTGCTTTGCATGAGGTGTGGGGCAGTGATAAGGCTTGGGCGTTGGACGATAGGCGGCTTAGGGTCATGTGGGCGCGCTAGGAAGGCTATGTGGTTACATTGGGGTGTATGCTGGATGATGAGAGCTCGCTGATGTGGCATTTAAGCCGAGGTGGAACTGCATTTCGCTGTTTGTTGTGCTGAGGCAAAGACCGGTCATCATAAATACACGTCAGGTTGCCGGTGAGAAATGTGTGGTTGGGGGAAACATTGTAAGGTACGTTGCTCTCTTCCTTATCTACCAGCTTCACTACTTATTGTGAGGAAGTGAGTTATGTTTTGAGAGTCCTCTCATTGTGAGCTGTCGTGAGCGAGGAACCTTGAGAGTCGACATTCTTCCTGTTCAGCAAGCTGGTGGGAGACGGGCGAAGCCTCTGAAGGGCCCTGGACGAAGCACTTGGGTCATGGTCACCATGCCAACCCACGGGTTGGGACTAGTACACGCATGCTCTGCCGCAAATCTTTGGTTATGCTGCCGCGCAATAGAAGTCATGCTAGGCATGCCAACCCTTTGACAGACGCTCACCAGACCGTCTTTAAATATCTATGGCGGGTTTCGGATTTGAACCCTGGTTGTGATCGTCGTCCTGTTTGCGACGTTAAATAATTCCTGAGGACCTTAGGGTTTGTCCTTAAACAGCCTCTTGATCAGCCAGATCAAACCGGAAGTAAGGCTCGTTGCATGTGAGGGTAAACAAAGTGCAGGGGCTGGTAGGCTTAGCATAGACTTGGGGCACAGATGTGGGTCGGATTGCACACCTTCAGACACGCTGCTCAACCAGATGCTCAGGGCGTTGACACAAAGAGACTACTCAAGAGGGATACAGGGAGAGGGGGGATTCCGACAACTCTTTGATGTAAAACTACTTAGATAAATTGCCATCTAACATACATTCCCACATGTGCACTCTTTTAATTTTGATTACTTAGTTGTACGGACTTGCTGACAACTGACAGACAACTGCAAATAGGATAGTATCTTCCTTGCTGCATTGCATTCTGTGTTAGAGTAATCTAAAAATAAAAATAGTGTTACCTGTAGGATATGAAATTAGTTGTTGTTGACCACTTGACTACTTCTCTCCAGGCTGACCGAATACTCTCTACTCTGTAACTTAGCGCAGCATAGTGCAGCCTCCAACCAGCAGCGTGTCGCCCAGAAGTGAGTTACTCAAACTGTGTTCTTCACAGTCGTGGCCCAGTTATTTGTAGCGCTGGGCGGCTGGGCGTACCTGGTGTTGTGTGGCCTAGAACGGCCCAACAGGTCTGGGTCCCTCCCGGACGTCCAGACCCTGCTGCTGCTGCAGCGTGGCGCAGAAATGCACCTGGCCTAAGAACGGCCTCCTACTGGTGCACCTGGCCCAAGGTGTCGTCTTGGGTCTCGCAGGACCGAAACGACGCTTGTTCCTACCGGTTTGGCGCCAAAAGGCGCCTGGCCTCGTTTCGGGCCTGCCTCTGGTGTACCTGGTCCCAAGGTCCGGCCTTGGGGCTGCAAGTCCGAAATGGCACCTGAACAGACAAAAATAAGACAGCACACACACACAAAAAAAAGGTAAGTAAAACGGAACCTGTCTACCTGGTGTGCTACCTAGGGCCTGGAGGGCCGCCGTGGGCCTCCAGGGTGTGTGCTGGATGGTACGCGGCCTGGGGGCCCCTCAGCAACCGTCGGGCCCCATTTGTGCAGGCGCAGCATGCAACACCCCCCCCTCCTTATGAAGTCAAGCCGGTCGGGGGCGAAGCTGGCGATCTGAAGGCGGTACATGGACGCGTGTGCGTCGTGGAGCCGAAGATGCCGCCTTGCCTTTCAACTTTTGTTCATAGTGTGCGAGAGCATTGGGCGTTGTTGCCTGAAGTTCCGCATGAGTCATCCATCGGTCAGCTCTATGGGTGCAGTATGCGAAGTGGACCAAAAATTCAGTCGGCCTGTTGCTGTAACGTCGTTGGGATATGATGTCGCCAACCTCTTTGAAACCGTCCATCGAGGGTGGGTCTTGACATCGTCGCCTGGGAAAGTCGTCAAGTTCTGATGGCGTGTAGAGAGCCAACTTGGAACAGTGAAAGACCGGGTTGACGGGCAAGTGGGTGGACACCTGAATGATGAATGAAGGTCCTTCGGGTGCGTCCCCAGCGGGTGCCACGATCGGCGAGGGCCCCATCCATTTCGGAAGGAGCTTGCGAGAGATATCTTGTTCGAGGCTGAATTCCGCAGCGGAAACCCATACGAGGTCATCGGCGCTGAATGGACAAGGAAGACGCTGGCGGTTGGCCTGTTGGCGCATACGTTATTGCGTCTTTGCCATCTGGTCGCGTGCCTTAACAAGAAGCTCTTGCATCCGACGAATGAAGAGAAGATGGTCGTCGCTCTCGGCCGCCCGTGGAATGATTGTGTCCAACGAAGAATTGACCGGCGAGCCATGCTCGAACTCAAAGGGTGACATCCCGATAGCCAGATGGATGGACGAGTTGTATGCCAACTCGACATCCGGCAGCCGCTCAACCCAATCTTTATGGTCGGGACGGATGAGAGTTTGAAGGAGGACCTGTGCGGTCTGATGTGCCCTCTCCGTTTGGCCATCAGTTTGGGGGTGGCGAACCAAACTTGGCTTGAGGGATGAGCCCCATCGTTTGATGAGCGCCAACCAAAAATCGGACATGAACCGAGTGTCGCGGTCGCAGACGATCTCCTTGGGGTAACCCTTGCTTCGAATCCAACCGGCACAGAGAACCTCAGCCAACTCCGGTGCCTTGGCATGATAGCGGCAAGGCAAGAACATGGCAAACTTGGTGAGTCGGTCAACCACCGTGAGAATCCCATCCACACCCGTCTTGTGCTTGGGGAATGGTCCGATAATGTCCATGGCAATCGCTTCCCTTCGGCGTAAGGGGACCGACAATGGTCGCAGTTTGCCGTACGGACGATGATTGCGTGATTTGCAACGTCGGCAAACCTCGCATGACTCGCAATAGCGCGTGACGTCGTCGAGAAGACCGGGCCACCAAAAGGGCTCGCGGAGTCAGCCAATCGTGCGATTGACTCCAAAATGTCCGGTGGCGGGGGCGTCGTGGAACTCGCCAACAAGCCGCGTGCCCAAGTGTGAATCTTGCGACACACAAAGTAGATCCTTCCCCTGCGAGTGAACGAGCAAGTATCCCTCTTGGATCCTATAGTGCGAAGGCGCTGGATTGGGAGAGGAACAGTTTGCGTACTTGTCGCGAAATTCGGGGTCGGCTTGATAGCCGCAGATGAAGCTGTCCCGCAAGTCATCCTCGATCCCGAAGGTTGAGTACACCGCGGTGCAGTGGTCCGGACGCCGTGAAAGAGCATCCGCAAAACGGTTTGACTTCCCCAGAATGTGATCGGGAAAGAAGTCAAATTGGTCGATGAAGGCCATCCAATGGGCGATGGTGTTGTTAACGGTGTCCTGAGACTTGTAGAAGACCAACGGATTGTTGTCCGTTACCCATCGGAATTGGCGTCGACCAAGGAGGAAGTGCCTCCACCGCTCGAGTGCGTGGACGAAGGCGAGAAGTTCCTTCTTGCGTGCATCATCGATTGAGTGCACGGCCGACACTTTCTTGCTGAAGTATTCGACCAGGTGCCATTCCACACCGTCATGTTGTTCGAGGACAACACCAATACCATAGCCGGACGCGTCCGTGGTGACACGTGTTGGCAATAGCGGGTCGTATATCCGCAATACCTCCGCGGAGAGCAATGCAGCCTTGAGGACCAAAAATGATTCACGTGTGTTCGTCCCGAAGTCAAACGGCCGGTCCTTGCATTGAAGCTTGGTTAAGTGAGCCGCGATCTTCGAGTACCCTTTGATGAAACGCTGGTAGTAGCCGGCAAGGCCAAGGAATGATTGGACATCCGTGATGTTCCGCGGCTCCGGCCAATCTTGGACGGCTTGAATCTTGTCCGACAACGGACTGCTGCCTTGTGGAGTAACGAAGTGGCCCAAGTATTCTAACTCTTGGCATACGAATTCGCACTTGTCGCGGTTGGCTTTGAACTTGGCGTGCCGGAGTGTCTCCAACACGGGTCGAAGATGGTCAAGATGTTCCTCCAAGGTTTGACTATAGACGAGGATGTCGTCCAAGTAGACCAGCACGAACCGGTCCAGCATTGCACGAAACTCGTTGGTCATCGCCGCTTGAAAAGTCGCCAGGGCGTTGGTGAGTCCAAAAGACATGACGACGAAGTGCCCGTACCGTGTCTTGAACACGGTCTTGTAGCGATCTTGCGGCCGAATCGAGATCTGATGATATCCTGACTTCAAGTCCAGTTTGGAAAAAAAAATTGCGCCGCCCAAGCGCTCCAAAAAGTCGTCAATACGAGGAAGAGGTCCCGCGTTCTTGACGGTTTGCGCATTGAGCTTGCGGTAATCGATGCATAGGCGGAGGTCCTTGTTCTTCTTCCGAACGAAGAGAACCGGCGCACCATAGGGTGAGCTGCTAGGCCGGATCCAGCCTTTGTCCAACAAGTTGTCGAGCTGCGCGCGGAGTACTGTAAGTTCCTCCTCGCTCATGCGATAAATGCAACCTTTTGGCAGCACGACACCGGCCTCGAGAATGATCTCGTGTGAGATCGGCCGATCCGGCACCACGCCGGTAGGTGACTCGAAGATGTCGGCGAATTCGTCGAGCAACCGCACCACCCGGGGGTCCGAAGACAAGTCCGTGGGTTGAGAGTCGGCTACCGCGACGGTTCGAAGAAAACATAAGCCTATCTCTTCAGTTCGCTCGTAAGCGCAAGTGGCCCGAAAAGATTTGGCTGTTACAACTTGGCACCGGATCGAAGGGTGCGGGAGAGGAACAGTACATGGTACTTCGGCACCAAACACGTCGCGAACCACAAGTGTCCGCCGATGGAAGTTGACCGTGTGATCCGCACTTGCAAGCCAGAGCATGCCCAAAATGATGTCGAAGTCCATGTCCAAGACGTCAAACGTCACTGGTTCACATGCATGAGGTGCGAAATAAACCGGGACGGCTTCGATGTAGCGATCAAGGAGTTGTTGCGTTCTTCCGTCCGCCAACTTGATCGACGTAGGGTGTGCCTTCCTTCAAACTTGTGGTCCAAGGCCGGCCCTTTGCATGAAGGACTGGCTCACGAAGTTGTGAGTCGCGCCACTATCCAGCAAAGCGCGGCAGGACGCTTGCCCGATTTGGATGCGGACATAAAGGAGCGGTGCGTTGTTGTCTGCGTGCGAAACTCGCGGGCCACCTTGCTCACATGCGCAAGAATGTCCCCCACTGCGACTTCGTCCTCCGTCGGCGAAGTTGGTGGTGCATAGAAGGCTAGGTATGTATGGAGATGAGCGCTAAGAGCTGCGCATTGCGGCTCCGGTAAGCAGCCGGTGGAAGGGAGAGGAAGCCATGCAAAATCCTCGGGCGTCAACGGGTCCAAGTCCTCTATGTTGAATGTGCGCGCCGAATCCCATGAAGGTCCACTTCAAGACGACTCAATGCCGTTGCTTCCGATCGGAGAAGAAACCGCACATACATCCTGTCCTTGGGCTTGTGAATTCAGCGAAGGTACGAGACGGGCAGCATAGTCCTCGAAGGAATGAAGAATGGGAGGACTTACGACGTCCGCATGTGCCCCGAAACCGAGGGAGGTTACTCGTACAGCAACCGGTTCCGTAGGTGTCGAGAGTGTCGTCGCATCACTCTCGGCGGTGCTCACTTTCCCAATTGGGCGGTACTCTTGGCCTTCGTGGGACAGCTCGCTGTCTCATGTGCTGAGCTGTTGCACCACAAGCAATAGTGGTACTTGGTGCGGACGCGGTACCTGCGCTCCGTAAGCCCGTACGCTGTCCAAGGTCCTTGCTCTTGAACTGCTTAACCGGGCCCAGAAGAAGTAGTGGTGTTCGTCTTCGTCTTGCTGCGTCCTCGTCCTTTGTTGGGGCGGCCACCATTCTGGGCAGCTGTGAGTCTGTCTCCCTCGTAAGACGAAACAGCCTCATTTGAAATTGAAGGGTCGCTAGGCGTTGCTGCTGCGACCACGGCCACTTTCGGCCGATGCTGATTCGCGCCCTGGCCGGCAGTCGACGAGTGGCCCGTATTCCGGGCTGCCAAGTTCGTCACAATGATCTACGCGGCTTTGTTGAAGAGTTCCTCACTTGTGTTGAGGTTCTCGGCGACTTGAATTAACGCATTCTGCAACGCTGGGCACGACCTCTTGATGAAGTAAAGCTTGATGTCGTCGAAGTTCATCGGCAACTTGGGCGTGCTTGCTAGCCGTTGGAACTAAGATATCCTGTCTCTGCTTGGCATGCTGTTCTGCGAAAACGTCAGGAGCTTGTCCATCGCCTGGTGCTCGGGTGGTTCTACTTGGAAACGCTGCTTCCATGCCGCCTTGAGATCTGCCCAAGCGATGTATTTATGCAACTCAGTGATTGTACATGCATGTGCGGACAGCATGTTGTCCAACCATGTCTGACACGCTCCTCCCGAGCGGGAGTTCAAGTATGCATGCCGGTTCGCGTCGATGACGTGGTGGATGTCCAGCTTGAGTTCAAACTGGCGCCACCATTGGATGGGGTCGGTCTTCGATGCGTCACAGAAGATCGGGAGCCCATCGAACTTGGCAATAGTTTCGCGTGTCGTTGCGCTAGGGCCGGCCGGTGCAGAAGACTGTTGTTGCAGCTGCTGTGCCCCAGTCTTAACTGTTCCCACGTCTATCTCCAAGACGTTGACGCGGTCGATGAGATTGGAGGGGCCGATGCTGGTGTTGGCGGTGGCGACCTGCTGCTCCAGCTGCTGTATGCGCTTCAGCATCTGGTCCACCGACTGCTGTAACACCTTGTTGGTGTGGTCGAGGGAGTGGATGTCCTCCTGCTGCGCGATACAAGTCGCAAGGAGGTTTGTGACACGGTTGAGCAGATGAGATACCCTGCTCCCGTAGTCGACGGATTCGCCGCTCTCGGCCTCCCTCTGCCAGTCCTTGGCCTGTGCATGTAATGCACCTTCCTCCCTGAATATGACTTCGCGTCGCCTCACACGTTCTTCATCAGCGGCCTTGGCTGCTGCTACGGCGTGCTTCTGTCGCTGTTCTTCGGCCAGAAGACGCAGTCTCTCTGCCTCTGCCTCTCTCTTCTTCTGTGCTGCCGCCGCCGCTTCTGCCCGTTGCTTGCTTTCGGCTATGATGGCCGCCAACCGTGCCTCACAGGCCTCGTCAGACTCACCTGCTTTCTGATCCATCGCTGTTGTCTGCGAGCGAGTAAGTATGGTCATGCGATGCAGGCCCTGAAGAAGTAGTGGTGTTCGTCTTCGTCTTGCTGCGTCATTTTGGAAAATTTTCGGAAAATTTTCGAAATTAAAAAACGAATGTCAAAAAAAAATTCGGGATAACGGGAATTTTTGTAACGGAATATGATCGAAACTTTTTAGAAAGAATTTCGGGACTTCTATGCCGCGAAATTTCGAATTTCAGAAGAATGACGAATTCAAAAAACAAATTCGCGGGATTTCTCGAAATAACGGAAAGGTGCAATATTTCGGTTTTTCAGCAACGAAGTTTCAAGTTCAGAAACGAAACTTTCGGATGCCCTGCTATTGCGATTTACCACAATAAAAAATAGCGGCAAAACGAAATTCAAATAGGAGAAAAAATTTCGATTATTTTTTTTTTTTTTTTTTTTTTTTTTTAAACATCCCTACCAGTGATAGTGGTGCTGATGAGAGCAGACACCGCAAGCACCTGGGGAATGGCTCCATCTATTGGTGGGGAGCATCACCTGCTGGAAAACGGGTCTAGCGTCCCTTATACAATTGATTTTTGAAACATGTCTGAAATGACTCTCAACACTCAAAGAAGCTAAGGGAGATACCTGCCAGCATTGATTACCCTGGAGTCCAGGGGATTAACTAAGCAGGGTAGCTGAAAGAAGGAAGGAGGAATCTCTTCACCTTGAGTCCGGCACCAGATTTTGCTACTACGTGCTAATTCCTCCCTCTCCCTATCTCCCTTTTTTTGCATCGCTGCCTCGAGTACAAATGAGCAAGAAAAAACTTAAAGAAATAACAATGATCAAACTAGTCAGACCGTCTTTAGGCACCTGTGTACCAATGAGTCTCAACTATTGAGTTTGCAGGCGGTGGGAAGGGGTCAGGGAAATCAGAGGGGGGTCGCATCGGAATGGAGGGGTCAATCCTGGTCCAATCATGAAAGTGGAGGTGGTAATCCCTTTCTAGCTTTTCCTTACTCCTTCCTTCCCTGCTGAGCTGGCTAGCCCTGCACTAGATTATCCTCGCGTGCAGCGAGCCTTACGACCATTGGCTGATCCAGAGGCAATTTAACGACCGCCCCCAAGTGTCATCAAGAATTATTTTACATCGCAGCAGGACGACGATCACAGCCAATGGTTCCCCTTCCGGTGCTTATTTAAAGACGTCCGGTCTCGTCTCCCTCTTAGGTCTGGCCTGCCCTTCAGTACCCATCTAATAGCGCAGCAAGCCGAACAAAGGACAAGCAGCAAAGCATGCGTGCTCTACTCCCGGTGGGTTGGCATAGTGACTGTGACCCAGTGCTTCATCCAGGGCCCTTGAGAAAGCTCCGCCCATCTTCTCCCAGATGCTCCACGTGAACATTGTCGACTCCCAAGGTTGAGCGCACTCGACACCTCACAATGAGAGGACTCTCAAGAAGGAACACACAACCTCACGGTAAGAAGTGTTGAAGAGGGTAGATAAGGTTAAGAGCAGCGTACCTCAAATAGCTGCCCCCAACCACAGAGATAATCTCCACAGATGACCTGATGCCGATTGTGATGACCAGTCATTGCTTCGACGAACCCAGCATTACACGCCGTTCCACCTCAGCACCAATCGCACATTAGATAGTTCTCATCACATTGTCCAACACCCACATTGCACACCGTAGCCTTCCTGGCGATCCCCTCACCTCCTGGGTCGCCAACGACTCGTCTCCGCCCTCCTCACTACACACTACTTACGGCCAAACTCGCCAAGCAGACCGCATGTATGTACCGCATAAGGC
>BFEA01000285.1:122966-136820 GCA_003427395.1 Chara braunii | reverse complement strand
TTGCTTATTTTGTGTTGTTGCATTACATAGTTTTTTTCCGGATTTTTTTGATGACTCGGTTTTTTTTTTTTTTTTTTGCTTTTTCGTACGGGGGCGTACAAGACGTACAGGTTCCCGTACAGGTTCCCGTACAAAAATAACCTGTACGTTTCGTACGGGAATCCCCCGTACGTGTACTCAATGCAACGTAGGCGTTGCTGTCATTCTCGTTTCTCAATTTCATCTTTATCTTTTCTTGTTGTGTTTTTCTTCCCTGGTCCTGTTCATACATAACAACCCCATAGCAACCCTCATACGCACACATTCCCTCCCACTCCCATTGCGAATTTGCAGGCTCATTCCCCAGAACCCGTGCTTGCCCCCATATGATTGGTAGTCCTCTCAGAGTGGTGGCATAGGCGGCAGTCCCATTATCCCCCAAAAACTTTGGTACATTGTCCCAGCACATAGGTACCCCATAAAGGCGGTCCCAAAATTGTCCCACAAAACTATGATACATTGTCCCAGGCTCCCAACCCCATAATAGTCCACCCAAGCAGTCACCCCATGCCCCAAAAAGAAAGAAGACTCAAAAACGAACAACCCCTGCAGTCATGATCACTTCCGCAGACAAGCGGTACAGAATTATGGTCAGCTGCCTGCCTTTCAAGTTGTCAATTCCCCTGTTTTCTTGTCCTGAGCCTCTTGCAACCATTGCTCCACCGGATCCCGGCTCAAAAACATGACCAGCCTCTGTTCCGGAAATGACCCTTTTATCCCAGTACCGTCAAGATCCTCAAGTTCAAAACAGACCACGTGCTTTCAAGAGCCGAGATCCTAACTAGTGTCATTTCCCCCACCTGGAGCGGCTCCTTCCGGATGTTCTTGACCTGGTCCCTCCTTGCTTTGTCCCTCACTCGGCTATCCATCACGCGCTTAACCACATCCTCCAAGGCTTCTTCATTTCTAACGACCTGTTGGCATCGTGCGACGATTAACTCCTCCGCAGACATGTGCGGATTGTCATCTAGCCTGTTCCACGTAGGAACCAAAGCTTCCACCGGGAAATCAATCTCTCTCTCATACCAGAGTTCTGTCGGAATGCATCTTGTCGTCCTCTTCGGCGTCATGCTATCTGAGAAGATCGCCTGCTCAATGTACCGAAGCCAGTTTCCCAGATCATCTGCCGCCAGCTTAGCGATTGTGTTTTTCAAGGTCTGGTTCCCCCTTTCTACAGGTGCATTGGCCTCAGGGTGGTATGGTTCGATGATCTTGATAGGTACATCAAGCATCTTGAGCCTGCTTAGCACTTCGTGATTTACGAACTCCGTCCCATTATCCACTATGAACCTTCGCACAAAGGGGTGCCTTAGGTAGAAGTCTTCTATCCAGTCGGCCACTCCCTTTTCCGTCTTTCTCTTAAGAGCTATTGCCTCTACGTAGTTGCTGAGGTTGTCTCTTACATCTAAGATGTACCTGTATCCTTTCGTCGATACGGGCATGACCGCAAGGTCAAGGTGGACCAGGTGCCCCGGCCCCAGTACCCGAGTAGGTCTAAGGGGCTCGAACACACGTGTGGAACTCCTTTCCTGATATATTAGACACGTTTGACTGTAGATAGCCACCATACCTGCCATACCTGGCCATAAGTAAAGTGGCGCAATTTTTGCAAGAGTCCCTTTCGATAACCGATACCCTCCGGCTAGCCCATCATGCATTGCCTGAATTATGTCCACCTGCCTAGACCTTCCACACACGACACGCCTAGGCATCATTCCCTCTTCCCTCTTGAACAGGTGACCGTTCCTTAAGACATACCTCTCGGCTTCCTCCCTTGCCTTGAGGCTGACTTCCATAGGCTGCTTGTTTCCTATAAGCAACAGACCGATTTCTCTGAAGATGCCATCATACATATGTACAAGGAAGAATTATTGTCCCTCCTGATTGGTATCTTGCTTTTCCTGAGCCTGACTCACTAGGTACTGCCGCTCCCTTCGCGTCCAAGTCTCTATTAGGCACATCACGACATTCCGGCCCCCTTCAACGGCCATTGCCATCAATTCCTCTTTCGGCCCCATCGTCGCTCCCCATGAATCCTTCTCATCTTTGCGTCTGACCGTGGTGACGAGTCCTTCCCTGCGTTCCGCAACTACGGTAGGCGCCCCTTTCTCCAGGGTCTGAATCAACAATTGTCCTGGTGTGCAAACGAGGCTCATCATCTCATTATCTGCAACGAGGGTTCCTCCTTCGTACTCTAGGAAGGCGTCGATTGGCTCCGCATCCTCTACTCTCTCCGGCGTGATGCAAACCCAACTTAGCCCGTCTGCCCTGTTTCGGAGCCCCGCAATTCGCTCGACCTTGTAGTCAAACTGCCAGATAAAGCCTATCCATCTCCCAATGGTCGGGTCTATAAGCTTGTAGTTCTTTAATGCCCGGACGACATTGGTCGAATCGATTCTCAGGATAAACCGTCTTCCAAATAGGTATGCCTGAAAGGTCTTGAGGCAATGTAGAATGGTTAAAACCTCTTTCTTGAACTGTGAGTATCGTCGCTCTGCCGAATTCAGGGTCCTACTTTCAAATCTGATAGGTTTTCCCTTGCCCTCCTCGCTTCCCTGTATCAGGACTCCTCCTACTGCCAATGGTCCTCCGTCTGTTTCCAGGATAAAGGGTCGTCCTACTTCATCATTTAAGCAGGGTGCTGCCAAAGTGACTTGATAGGAAACCAGGATGTCTTTGAGGGTCTGGACTGCTGCTTCCTTATCCTCGGTCCACTCCATAGTCCCTCCTTCCCTAATCATTGCGCGGATAGGCTCAGCTATTTTTGCAAAGCCTTTGATAAAGATCCTCAAGAATCCAACCACCCCTAGGAAGACTCGTACTTCCGTTGTGGTGCGCAAAGGTGTTGGCCATTGAAAGGTCTTATCCGTCTTGGCCGGGTCGGGCTTCCTCCCATAGGCCCCACAGCGAAACCCCGGTATGGTCACTTTTGGGACCACCAGGATGTTCTTTGGTCCGCTTGCGGTAATATTATATACCAGGAACCGCTGAAGTAGGTCCTTGATATCCTGTAGGTGATCCCAGACGAATTTTCGTATGCCCGGCTGGACCTCTGTCTCATCCTTGTTCTGCGCGCCTTTTATGGGATTGTCGTTTATGTACGGCTCGCATTTTTCCGGGAACATGTCCCCTGCGACTGCAAGCATCCTCCTCTGCGTCTCTGCCACAACGTTTGTAAAGCCCATAGGGGTCACTTACATTTGCAGCTGCCCTACCGGGGTGTGCATAGCAGTGTACGGTCTGTCCCTAGCGTCGAGTGGCAGTTGATCATATCCTGAATATAGATCTATCAAGGAATAAATGCTCCGGCCGGCGTGGGATTCTGCCAGTAGGCCGGCCTGTGGAAGCGATCCCGCATCCCGGATTGTTACCGCATTCATCCTGACGGGCGAGATTAGCTTTGCATCCAATCGACCTTTCTGGTGGTCATTGAAGGCAAAGGCTAAATGAAACTCTTGGCAGACTTTCCTTATCAGCTGGGTCTCTTCCACCGTTAGGAACCCATCTACCCCTATTTTCATGGTGTCTGCTACCTCATCAGGTATCCGATGCCCTTCCGCTGCTCGCCTCTCCCTGATTATCCACAAGATTTCTTCCTCCTTTTCCATGGCTTCTTCCCTTGATGTTTCTACTAGGATTGAAACCGGCTTGGCTTTCTTTCCTACCGGTTTGTATTTTCGCACACTCCCTTCTGGGATCGTTCTCCTAAAAAATGAACGGTCGGGATCAGCCTTGCCGCCTCCATGACGCGGGGTTGAAGACTGACTACCTTTCCGTTCAGACAATAGCCTTTTCGGACCTCATCTTCGAATTTGGCAAGCGTTGTCGGGTCCACCCCCACTTTGTGGTACCTGATAGCCTTAACGAGTTGTAACAAGTCTGGGATTTCGAGCACTACCTCCGGCGTTTCCTTCCGGCCTTCCTTTGACTTGGGGAGGCTGGCCCCAAGTTCGACTTCTGACTCCTTTTATGCCACCATAACCCCTAGAACCTCGTCCTCTTGCCTCCTTTTCTTCACAGGCAGACCCATTTTGATCCACTCCTTTTTGCTAAAGGCCTCATCAATCACGATCTCCACTCGTTCCCTCATACCTTCCATTCGGGCGAATACCTATTTTCGTGCACTATCTTCGAACGTCGGCGACCGGGTTTCCAACTTGCCCTTCGGAGGATCCCCTCCGGTCCCAAGGAGTCGGAGGAGTTCTCCGCGGCCGGTCACTGGGTCCTCTATATCCACCATGTACGTGCCATCATGCAGATGCATACCTATCATCTCTACGTTGGCGCACCATGACTCCCGAGAATTATGTTATGATCTATTTCTTCCATCACGGTCATCCGCCGGAAAGACCAGATCGATTCCTTGATCCCCGCCTTGACTTCACATTTCGTGATGTACCCTACAAAGGGAATTTCCCCGCCGGCTCCCCGGATATTCCCCATCACCTCCTTGTTTACCGTACAGCCCGTAATTGTTGCGAAGTCGCGTCGTATGAGGGTAATTTCCGCACCACCGTCCACTAATGCATCTGTGCATTGGGTTCCAATTTGGACTTTTAACTTTTCTACGGATATGCATGGAAGCGAAGCTTCATCCCGGGCGGTGCCCTCATGACTTTGCCACCTTCTCGATCTGGTAGGCTTAAGCGGATGTCTGCAAAAGCTTTTTCCAGGTCCTCTAGATCCCCTGGAATTCTCTGGAGGTTGGAGACCCCTTGCGGTGCCTCAGCCTCCTCCGTTTCCTGCTCTTGTGGTTTCGGGGCCTCCTCTACATCTACGCGTCGGCGCGTTAGTAATTGTCTGAGTCTTTGAAGCAATCTCGGGCTCGCTTGCAACATAGTTTGAAAGGATACAAATATCATGGTACCTAGCAGTTTGCTCAGGGTATCGTCGATTTCTGGCATAGTTAGGATCGGAATTTGGTACCTGAATTTCTTCTTTGCCGCCACTGTTTTGTCTATCGGCTCTTCTTCCCTTGCTTTTCCGTAGATTTTCTCCGGCTCCCCGGTCTCAGTTTCACCTTGATTTATGCTTAGTCCCCGCGACCTCTTCCATTACCGTATTTCGAATAAGTTTATTTTTCGCCCCTGCCCGCCGGGTGGTGACGTTCACCCTATCCTGTCCATTACCTTCTAGGATAAAATTGACTTGTGGTCCGCGTCCCCTCGGTTGGTCCCAAACAATGTCAGCTACCGGCTCGGCTTCTACGACAGCTATATCCAGGTTATTCAAGATGATGACGGCACGCCGCATCCCTCCTGGCGAATTTCAGTTTATGCGCTTTCCCTGAGGCCCGAAAATTTCACCTTTAAGGGACCTGCTGCATCTTTGCCTCATAATATCATGGTTGAGTCTTGGGCAGGTCCGCACGAAATGTCCGATCATTGTGCAATACTTGCATTGCTCATTGGCCGGATCCCTCCAGCCATACCCTCGATTCGCTACTGCCGCCGGAACTACGGCCTCTTGGGGCGGGAGGGCGGGTCGGGATACTTGCGCCTGCATTAAGAGTAACACATTTTTCACTCTTTCTATCTTGTTATCAACCCCGTGCACTCGTTCATGCAGGTTTTTTATCCCCTTCTTGACCTTATCCCTTGTTTTCCCGGTCAGGTCTATAACCTCTCCTTCCTTAAGCAGGGCTAACGTCTCGGTCATCACTGTCTTTTCTGCGAGGTCTGTTATTATGCTGAAATCCACATCCCTTGTGTACTCAAACTTATTAGTCTTCTGGTAGGCTGATAGAATCTTATCTTTGTCGAACTCAGAGAACTGCCTGAGGAAATACCTGCTCATTATTCGGTCTGTTACCCCGGGAATCCGTAACGCCACTAGGGTAAATGCCCTCAGGAAGTCATCGTAAGTCGCATAGTTCTTCCTTTGGACCGCTGCCAACTCATCTTCTGTTGCCATTTTCTCTGCCTTCAGGTATTTTCTCATCATCTCGTTCCGGGTCTCTTTCCAGGATCCACTAGAGGCGACGATGGTCATAATGTCCCTTCCTAAGCTTAGCGACACATGCTGCCCTACGTGGTCCATCTTTTCTTCCTCACTCCATTTCAACAAGGCTGCCAGGTTCTCGTAGTCTATCAGGAACTCCGTAATGTTCGCCCCGTCGAAAGTGAGTTTCTTCTTGGCATCCGCAAGATACCCCTGATTTTTATTCAGAGTCCGAGTGAGGGTGGCTACTATCCTCTTGAGACCCCCCTCAGAGCTACCCGCTTCATCGACCGCACTGGTCCTTTCTCCTTCCTTGTTATCCCTCTGCTTTTCCCCGGCCTTTGGCGTACCCTCCAGATCAAACCATCCTAACACCCTTTCTCTGAGACTCTAAAGTCCGTCGCACCCCTTCGTTACTTTTGGCGTGGCGGGCAAACGACTAGCACCACTGTCCATAGCAGGTGGGGTCGTAGCCTTTTCTGCCTCTACGGCCGGGGAGTCCCCCTTTTCCTTCCCTTTCTTGTTGGGTGTTCCCCTATGTTTATTATCCTTCCATCTGTGTCTGACTTTGCCCTGGCTGGCCCTGCGTTCCTCTCGTGACCCTTCTCCCAGAAGGTCTCTTTCGTTCCCAACCATCATCTCTTCAATAAGCCTTGCCTTATACTCGGCAGTTCGCTTGCGTGCGCCCGAGATTTTCGTTTTCTTGGGCGTGGTCCCCTCCGAGTTTCGAGGACTCGACCTGCCGTTGTCCCTTCCTTCCTTATTTTCCTGGGGTCCTCTTTTGCTTTCCCCGGCTTTCCCCGAGCTTTCCCCTGTCGAAAGGTCCTTTCCGTCTTCCCTGGTCCCTTCTAGTTTTGCTGACTCTCGGTCCCTTATCGACCCTTCGTTCCGTTCCACACCCCTATCCGTGCCCTGACTCCCTTTGCTCCACAGTCCTTCGCCCTCTTCCTATGACGCCATTCCTTTACCTACCCTGCACATGGAGAATTTTTTTTGCGAAACGGCTGGTTGTTCATAGCTTCCCTAGCACCCGGGCCCTAAGATCCCCCCTCATTTTCGCTTATTTCTATGTTTTTTCGTCTTATATTAGTCGGGACGACCCACCTGACTTTCTCCTACAGGGTGTCGTTGTATCTTTCTTCTGCCGGAAGGCTCGCTGCCGAGGTTTGGCATTCCGTTACTACCATGCCCCAGTTCTTAGGGCGGCGTCCGAGGCTAGCGGCTTCTCCTTTCGGGAATAGCCCTTTTGACTTCCTGACACCTGGACGCCCCAGCGTCCTCAGCGCGGGTGGTCTTCCCAGTTCCTTCCTGCCACGTCCTCAGGTAAGGCGGAACTCCGACCACTACCCCCTTGTCGACGGCTAGTTTCTCATTGCAATTCCCAGCCTTTACTTTTTCCCTACCTTTCCTCGGTACTTTTTCTCACGCTGGTCCCTCAGGCCTATCTCGTTCGTTAGGTTCTTCGAACAGATTAACCACTCCCGCAAGGTAGTTTTCGCCCATTTCTATCTCTCTGGCGATTATTGGTTCATATTCCTCAAACGCCAGGCGTGGTAACCCATATATCAAGATTTCGATGAGTTCAAGTAATTCACAAGCCTGGTTTCCCCCAAACGGTCCGTGCCTAACCGACACATCATAAAACATTCTCGTCGTCTGTGGCCGGAAGTGGTGGATCCAGACCAAGGTCGAGTCCACCAGGTCCCTTGCCCTTGAGAGACTGCCAAAAACCAGGTCCACCATGAAACGAGGCACTCAGCACCGCAATCCCGTCATCGGGGCTCTAAACTCTCGCCATCCTCCTACCTCTACCCGGGTTCTCAGTCCCACATTTCTTCTCCCTCGCACCTCCTGGCCTATCGGTAGCAGCCCATGCCCTAGTGCCAACTCCGTTCCTAGCATGAGCCATCCAATCTCCGGCAGGTATACGGTTTCTCTCACCTTCAAGTCGGTATACAGGTCGTCCCCCGGCCCCCTATTGAACCTCATACCGTTCCACAAACATTCTACCATCATAAACGTTTGGTCCCTTCCCAAGGTCACAACTCTACATTCGGTGTCAATCTCTCGGACCATGTAGCTTGCCGGGAGCGATACCTCCCATCCGTCTTCACTTTCCGTGGGTGGCCGAGGGTGTGTGGGCCGTCGCGACATCCGGGCGCGTCTCATCATCATTGTTGATTAGCGGTCCCCTGCACAATTTAAACAACAAGCGAGCTTTACTTATTTCATTCGTTCTTCGACCCTCACCTGGGCAACCTCCCAGTCCTTAACTCGATATCCTTTTCTTTTTTTTTATTCCCCTCTCCTTTCTTGTCCCTTTTATCGACCCGTCCCTACTTCCGTCGGCTCATACAGGCGGTACAGGTCATCTACGTAAGTCATTCCCCGACTTACCTCTCGTCGAACAACGCCCCATAGAACCTCGTCGCTAACAACCGGAGCTCTAGGCTTGGTGGTAAATACGGCGCGCAAGATTCGCAGTACCTCATACCTCTGTTCACCATTGAATGGTCCCATTTCAAGGAAGACCCGGTAATATTCCTGGTGGACCATCGCTTCCTCTAATGTCAGGTAGGTGAGGTCGGCCACTGCCCGCCTGACAAGCTCCAGCCCGCCTAGCTGTTCTAGTAAGAAGGGCGGCAACCTCATCCGGACGTTCTCACTAGGCAGGTTGAATCTCCCAGCCATAGCTACCCTAAGGTTTGTCGTTACATCATCGAACTCCTGGTCAGCGAACTCGAACCCCGCTTGCCACACTAGCTGCCATGCCCCCTCAAACAGGCTTACCGGATCTTCACCTGATGCTAACAGGACTCCGAACGCGCGCCATCCATCCTCCGACATATACAACCACCCCTCTGCGTGCACATATCCCCGTGGGTGCAGGTTCCACTCGCCATCTTCATCTGCCCTCCACTCAACCTTGGTCAATAAGTAAACTGTATTTTCCATAAGCTCGATCCCGATCCAATCCGTCACTGGTCGTCGGACCTCATTCGCCGTGGGTAGGCTGATTTCCACACCGCCAGCCACTTCCATCGGCGGCTCAATTCCCAGTGGGTGATTCTCGAGGAATGTCCTCCGTCGTGCTATCGCGCGCCCTTTGCTTGCCTTCAATTCTTTACCCCACGGTCAGCAGCAACCCCTACAATAGCCAGACATCCCGTCCCTTATCTTAGTATTCCTTTACTCGGTTGACCCTGCATGGTGCTCATCTCCTCCCATCTATGCTTCCCCTTAATTTTTCCCTCTCCCTCTTCTTTTCTCCCTTTACCCCCTAACTTACCCCACTAGCCCGGATTTTTCTTGCTCTTAATCAAACCACAATACTTCGAACAGTTTAAACACATCATCCACATAGCATGGTGTCGCTGCTACCTCTCGGCGGATTATGGCGTCCCTGACCTCTGGGGTCACTTCTAGTCGATCGTTCCTGTCTATATCTAAAATAATGAGGACCTCCCAGACTATGTCCCCGTGGAAGGGCCAAAATTTCAGCGATGTCTTATAAAATTCTTCTGTCAGCCATGCACAATTTATGTGTATCCGCCCCATAGTGCCGGCCACTTCTGCGACGTGATGAAAACCCCCAAACCAGTCTGCCACGAACTCGGGTACCCAAGTCTTGGTTCGTAGACAGGGAGGCCTAAACTCCTTCCACCCTCCCATCACGACCTTACTACGGACCACATCCCACCCTTTGTTGGCAAAACTCTCGCCTGCCTTTCGAGCCCTTGCTTCCGCATCCCCCAGAAGCCACATCGGACTTTGTCCTGCTGCGAGCATGGTGCAAAATAAGTGTCATCCCCGCTCATAGAGGATGACTGTCCCGACCGATTCCACCCTACCTTCCGCAATCTCCTCCCATCCTTCCTCTTCCCTTAACGGGTTCCAGATGCGTTCTACCCAGAGGTACGACAACTCCGGCACAATCTCAAATCCAACCCAGTCACACGTGGCTCCTCTCTATTCATTATCCGCTGGCATAGACATCTCTAACCCCCCCTTAGCTCGCCTCGGCTCCCATCCTCTGAACGTGCAGTCCCGTACCTGGAGTTCTCTAGCCATTGCTTCCTTCCTGCACATAGCCGGCCACCCATTTTTTCGTGTAAGCCCCTCTCTCAGAAGTCCCAGTCTTCTATCTCGTCATCGTCCTCAGCATCGCTGAAATCATCCTCTTCATCGAAGAACAAGTCCTTCAGTCCCTCTAGGAAGGTCTCCCCTACTGCCACATTACGATAAATTATCTGCCAATGCACTGGGCTAGGGACAAAGACGTCATCCGTGCTAAGGAGGTTCAATATATCTGCTAACTCCTCCGCCCAGTTCCCTCCGAACGACCCTACTTCTACTGACAGTCTGAAGAAGTCCTGTCGTGCGCACTGGTACAGCCTGAAGTTTGTCATTGACCGATATATTTGTTCTAACCTGTCCCTCGTTCCAAAGACCGCATCCACCAGAAATGGGGGTAGCACACATCTCATTGCCCTACGAGGCCGCCTCATATTTCCTCTATCCCCGAGCTCCACTCGCACCTCCACTTTGTTCATTCCATTTCCTCCCGCTGACACGCTGCCCATACCACTTCTCGTTCCGCTTGTCTAAACAACGAGTCCGGTGCCGTCCCCAGTACTAATTTTATTACCATTGCATTTTCCCTTTCCTGCGACAAGTAGACCCACCCCCGGGCTTCCATCGTCCCCAAGAATTCCAAGTCTATCAAGCTCGGCGACAGTCTCATCAGGCTGACCTTAGTCCATATCGTCTCTATCTAGAGAAACACGTCCTTTTCGTCCAGCATCACAGTTTGATAGGCTGGTTCCAGGTCCGTCCACGTTCCTTCTTCCGGGAGGACGACCAATACCCCGCCCCTTACATCTATTGGCATTTTCGGACCACTAGAATAGACTGGAGATGACAACCACCGCGCCATCTCGTTTTTCCGGTCTCGGTCCCTGCTTTCAGGAGACAGCACCACACGGCCCCCCTGGTCAGGCTAGCACCCCCCTTAATTGTAGATGATCATTATTTCAGACCCCTCATCCGGGTCTTCGTAATTTTCCCTGCCCATTTCCCGAGCACCATTATCCCTATTGTACTCCCAATTGGTCATCACCAGCCGGTCTTCTTTTTCTTGGTTCCATTTCCTTCCGACTCTCATCCTGGCTCTTTTCCATCTTCTCTCACTCGTGCAGACTTAGATAGGGGCAAAAATAGACGCAGAAAGCTTGATCTCTTCCCAATAGTCTTCAGACAACCTTTACAGAGGGGGGCACAAAAGGAAAAAAAGAATCAGGCAATCCTCGCATATAGGCCGGTCATCTCCTCACCGACCTTTTCCCAAAGTGGTCTCTCCACTGTTACTATCGGCAGAGTTTTATCCTGTACCTCAAGCACAGCTCAACCGTCGCGGGCGCGGTACCCAGACTCCAGTGGGGGGACACCCTCACCTTCTTGCCCAGAATACCCCATCCCATCTTGCCGCTCTTATACACCCCCGTTGGCACCGGGAATTACCCCGCGTACTCGGTGAGGACAAAAATCGGTCGTCTGGGCATTCACATCCATCGGTCCGATAAGAATCAGCCTTTCCCGAATCGTACTGCGAGAGGCTACTAATCGCCTCCGAAGCTCCCTCCGTGCCCCACATGCAGTGGTCCTCCTGCCGTCTGCCGACAAGCAGCCGCCTCGCCTGAGAGACGTTTCACACCCGCGCCTGGGTAAGGTCACGAGCAATGCTCGACCCGCCCAGGATCAACCGACGAGACCAACTCCTGCCTGACAGTCCGGTGGCCCAACCCCCGCATATGAAATCCCGGTGGCCTACCCGAAGAAACGACGTTTCGCAACCCGCACCGGCCGGTGCAGACCCACTCTTTCCTTCCGAAATGGCAGCACGCTCAATTCCTCTTTCAAGCAATCACAAGTCCCAAGTAGGACACACATAATACAAGTGCTTTCCCTTTGTGCGCCCAGCGCTTCCTACCCATATCTCACAACTTTTCTCTCAGGACTGTGTGTGTCGCTCCCCTTACTTCCATACACAGTGGTTGGTTCCTTTTCGTGAGCATCTTCGAGGGTGAGCTAGTTTTCCTTGGAGTCTAGCAACTCCCTTCATTCCCTTATCTTCCTTTGTCTGTCCGTTCATAGGGCAGGATTGCTCCTTCTCGATTACCATTTTGTTCATATGAGGTTCCTTCAGGCATTTCAAGTGGAAGTGCAAGGAGCCCGTTGGGCTCCGAAGAAGAGAGAAGAAGGCACCCATGTCGGTCGGATCGCTCCGCCGGGGGATTTTCATTGGAACCCGGCCTAGGCCGAGCACCGCCTGTCAGGTAACCGGAGCCCTTCTTTCACACGAATAGGAAGGGTCGACCTGCGACTTGCCCAAGGCTTCCCCGGACTGACGAACATCAGTCTGAAGGAAGGAGGACTAGAGTCACCTCCCAAGGAGGCGGCTAATCAAGTGCGTAGCATGCATGTTATCCCTCCAGGCCTGGCCTTGCCATGCGCCCACCCGCCCTCAAATCTGATTCTCTCAAGGGAATAGAGCATACACAAGTCCTCGCTCAGTATCTTAATGTTGTGTTCGCGTTCATGCGTCAGGCGCCCCCCTCGAGATCGTATGGGTCAGTTTAACCCATGCCCGTCACCTCCATCATTTTTGTAGCAGTCGTACTCTAAAGAACTTTCGAGCCTGGGTCGACCCCATTGCGGGTTCCTTTTGGCTCGACCCGCCCACGCTCAAGCTCAGGGCGTGGGTCGTTCGTCCCAGGGGCACCCCCACCTAGTGCTATGAGATGGATGGGGATTGGCCTTTTGCGAGAGGGCTTTACATTGGGGGTGTAGCTCCGCTCTCGTACTAGATGGTAGCCTTTCCGACACTCGTGGCATTTTCTTGATTCAACTTAGGTGTGACCAGGCAATTGCTCCTTCCAATACGCAAGCAGTCTAGGGAGTTTTATTGAAGGTTCGTCTTCTTTCGTGTGTAGGCGAAGCGTCATCCATTGGGCCACACACCTTTTTACTAGGCGCAGCAATTCCGGACGGTTCCTACGGCATCCTCGGGGGGGGGGGCGGTGGTGCCATCCATCCCCTAGCCTCCATGCACATTTTTTTTTTGCCTAGCACATGCATTCTATTCACATGTCCATCGGCCGCCCTTAGTCCTTTCGGGCTTCCATATTGCATGCAAAGATCAAGACACACATTCCACATGCTGAGTCGCACCCTTCCCGCGTTCCAAGTTTACATTAGGCCTACGGTCCTCCCATTCCAATCGCTCGCGTCTTTTCCGAGTCTTGTCCCACTCAAACCATCCTAAGCTACTCACCTGCGCAAGACCACACAAAGCAAAGACCAAGTACGATCCCCATTGGGGTAAACACATCGCCTCTCCCACAATCTAGGTTCCTTGCTCTTCCAATGACCCTTTTGGTTCTTTTTCCCTCCGTTCAAGCAAGCCATGCCTTCTCCTTAGTCATGCAGTCGGGGGAAATGGTTGAGGTAGACTAACCTTGTCTCAAGCCTTTACTTTCACAGATCTTCCAAAAGAACCTTCCCTTCCAAGTTTCCACAAAGGTCCCGTTTTTTTCCTTCTTGGTGGCACAAGGGACCGACAGCCCTCCCCTTGCCCTCTCTCTCCCCCAAGTGAGGACCAAGTTCATTTGTCGTTCGTTCCCTGACAATGTAACAAGTGAGGTGAAAGGTTAATCACGTGCCAAGAAGCGGGAGGAAGAGGGAAAAAAGGGATAAAGGTCAAGCGCATAGGGAGAGAACGAAGGAGGGAGAGAGAGAGCGAGAGAGAGAGAGAGAGAGAGAGAGAGAGAGAGAGAGAGAGAGAGAGAGAGAGAGAGAGAGAGAGAGAGAGAGAGA
>BFEA01000285.1:32478-66888 GCA_003427395.1 Chara braunii | reverse complement strand
TACTCTGTGTGATTTACTGTTTGTTTCTTTTATCTGAACTATCTATGTCCGATATTGAGACGCGCGCGCAGAAAGCGGAAAGAGAAAGAAGGGAGAGAGAAGGTGTTCTTTTTCAGAGTGTGAGGAAGGGTAAGAGGAGTGTTCGTCCAAAAGTGAGCAAAGTGCGGACCCCTCTTAAGAGATCTACCGACACCTTATCCTTCGACATGGCAAACATCACGTCCAAGCAATGGAAGGTCATGCTGGACGCAGTGGCCGATAACGAGAGACCTTTCTTTCATAAACTTTATGAGGACGTTATACACAGAGAAAGGGAGGCAGAGGCAGCAGCCAGAGCCACAAGCATTGCTGAACAGGTGGCCCTCCTTGCGGTTCCGGAATCGAATGATGACCGGTTCCGAAAGAAGATAGCTGCTGTCGTAGCAGCCTTGGTTCAACTGCGGACCTTGGAAGACCTTGAGTCCCGTGTGACCGCCCTGGAGCAGCGGAACCAAGAGCTGCAGGCTGAGATAGTCAGCCTCAAACCATCCCAACTGTCTGCCCCCCGTCCTCCTAACCCTCGACCTGCTGCAGTCCCAGTCTCTCACCCTAACACAATCCTCGTGACAAGAGCAAGTGGAACTGTGACAAGTGCAGGAACCGGTGCCAACTCCTCAAGCGGCAGCACCGGCAGTACTGCACTAGTCATAGTCCCAAATGCAGGAACATCAGCCCAGAACGCCACAGTTCTTACTGGCGTACAGTACAACGGTCCCGTAGTGGATAAGCGGGCGGCTACTCTGCCGTCCAAATACGACGGGAAAGGGGATATTACCTCTTGGATTAGCTTCATGCACTCATACTTCGAGGTACTGCGAACATCGCAGGAAGACCGAAGCATGATCATGGGCACTAATACTGAGCCTGTCGTACGAAGTTTCATAGAACTCCAAGCTGTTACAGCAAGTTATGAGAGGATTGACCTGACCGAATGGTTGAAAGTGACTCCTGTACGAACTCTTGAGGACCTCCTCATCACGCAGTATCAAGACAAGCACGCTGTGCTCAAGGCAAGACTGAAGCTTGAGGCCCTCAAGGGTCAAACATGTAGGACTACCATGCAGGCTTTGGAGCAACACTTGACTGGTCTATTCACCACTCCAAACCTGGGATTGATTGACGTGTCTTGCATGGATGTAGTCATGGGAGTGACCCCTAAAGAATATGTCTGCCAGCTAGGACTCAAAGACCATACCACTTGGCGAGAGCTACTGACGGATCTAGTCAACCTAGAAGCCAAGGAACTCGCCAGGCGTGTAAAGGCACCCGTTGCAGGTAGAACCTCACAACGCAAGCGGTACGGAAGCAGCAACCAGCGTGCCCTGCATGAACATCGGGGGGATGAGGATCAGTCCTATGCGGATGATGTGTCTCTGGATGATGATCTAGAGCCGGACTGCGACGTGGGCTGTTCTACATCAGCCCTCGAGTCTGAAATAAATATTGAAGGAAAATGTAATGCTTTTAAAAGGACGGCTTCAAACAAGGGGCCTAACCGTAGTTCGGGCAAGGGAACTATAGCACACCTCCCCAAAAATGCAAAGATCCCTGAGAAACCGGAGAATGCTTCTACCAAGCCTTGGGAAGCCCTCCGCATCAGTCAAAAGGAATGGGAAAGAAGATCCAAGCTGGGCGTGTGCTTGCATTGTCAAAAGTCCGGGCATGCTGTGCAGGATTGTTATCGTCTGCAGGGAAACAGGCAAAGGGCGTAGAGGAGTCATCAACACTCTCTACAACAAGGGAAGCTGAACAATCAGTTGCAGGCCCCTCCAAGGAGCCTGAATCCGATCAATAGCTTGCTCTTGAAGCCCAAACTGATGCTGAATCCAAGGCTGGTGCAGTCCAAGTACTTTACACTTAGCCTTGGGAAGAGACTAAGGAAGTTGACTTCCACTCACACCTGGAACATTGGCTGCAGCTCAAGCAGCAACGCTTTGTTCAAGGGAGTGTGGAGCTAACCTTCTTTAAGTTACTCATTAACCGCCGATACATCCATGTGCTGATTGATAGTGGCTCAACGACTAACTTATTTTCTCCTAACGGGATTCGTAAGGCGGACCTGGGGATGAAGCAAGTGGAGTTGCAGAACCCTTGTCTGACCCAGGTAGGCAACCAAGAGGTTGTCACCTCAAGACATGCTGTCAAAGGTTTGCGCGTCACTTTTGACAAAGATCGCACTGTCACACATGAGCTGAACTCTTATGTCATGGACAAGTGTCCTTTCGACGTGGTCATTGGCTTGGGTTGGTTAATGGCTCATTGCCTAAGGACCACGTGGGCGGATAATCAGTTCGTGGTGCGTGATGCCAAGGGAAACGAGCGTACTGTTCTATTGGACGAGACGCGCGAGTCCCCTGTGACTCTTTTGAGTGCAAACAAATTCTGCAAATCAGTGCGCAGGCGCAAGGAAGCTGAGCATGTAAAGCCTCTCCATGTGCCTTCTACTTTTGCTGCATTTTCTACCACAGAAAGTAATTTAATTTCTACTACCTCTACTTCTATTCCATCTATCAGTCTACTTTTGATCCAAGTACTTCGAGTTCAGTTGTAATTGGTGTTAATTCTCAATCTGATTTTCTCTCTCCTGATGAGGATGATCCTCCACCGGAAGTCCCAACAAACATTCGTCGTCTATTAGATCGATTTCCTGAAGTCTTGGTTGAACCTCGTGGAGTTCCCGAGCGTCCGGTCAAACACAAAATCGAGATAATAGAAGGGAGTGTTCCTCCAAAGGGCTGCGTCTACCGTATGGGACAAGGCGAGTTGGAGGACTTGAGGAGACAAATTGATGACATGATCGATCGTGGATGGATTAGGCCTAGTGAGTCTGAGTTCAGTGCACCTGTCTTGTTTGTGTCGAAGAAAGGAGGCAAACTCCGGATGTGTATTGACTATCGTGGCCTCAATCGGATCACCAGAAAGAATGTTTATCCTTTGCCTCGCATAGATGATCTGCTAGACGCGGGAGGTGGGTGCAAGGTCTTCTCCAAGGTCGACCTCAAGTCTGACTACCACCAGATTGAAGTTGATCCGAGTGACCAACACAAAACTGCATTCAAAACACGTGATGGGCTGTACGAATTCATCGTTATGCCCTTCGGTCTTACGAATGCACCAGCCACGTTTAAGTGCCTCATGGACAAGGTCCTCCGCCATCAGCTTAACAGGTTTGTTGTTGTTTATCTCGATGACATCCTGATTTTCAGCAATTCCATGGAAGAGTACGTCAAGCACCTTGAGGAGGTTTTGCAGGTCCTCAATGAGGCATAGCTGCACCCCAACTTAGAGAAATCTGAGTTTGGAAGGGACAGCGTCATCTATCTTGGGCACCGGTTGTTTGCAAATGGCCTTGAGTCGGAGGCAACCAAGGTTGAGGTCATCCGAAAATGGCCTCAACCAGCGAACATACGCGAACTGCGTTCTTTCCTTGGTTTGGCCTCGTATTATCGAAAGTTTGTGCCCAAATTTTATGTCATTGCTCACCCACTCTCGAGACTAACTAGTAAGAATGTTGCCTATGCGTGGTGTGAGAAATGTGAGATTGTGTTCTAAGCCTTGAAAGAGGCTTTGGTAAGTCGTCCTGTGCTCCGCATTGCGGATCCCAACCTCACGTTTGTAGTGACTACTGACGCGAGCCAGTATGGGATTGGTGCAGTGCTGCAACAAAATGATGACTATGGCCTACGTCCGCTCCTGCCCAGCCACAAGGTAGCTACCTCCACATATATGCGTGAGCTCTACGCCTTGTGCGAGACGCTCAGACATTGGAAGCACTACCTCTTGGGTCGTCACTTCAAGGTCTACTCAGATCATCAGACCTTGCAGTGGATTAAGACACAAACTGATCTCTCTCCGACACTGACCTGCTGACTGCATGACATTGATGTTTACAACTTTGAACTGAAACATAAGAAAGGCTGTTATAATCGTATTGTTGATGCTCTGTCGCGTGATCCTGAGTTTTTGACTTGCCTTGTGGACTCTTATGACCTCTGAAGGAAACTGAAGGAGGATCTGGTCGAACACACTGCCAAGGATATGGATCTTAGTCCCATCCTTGAGCAGCTCAAGGCTGACCCTAGTAGTCAGCCTGATTTTCACGAGTGTGAGGGTCTTGTATTCCGCCGTTATGGGAAGTTTGATCGTTTGTGTGTACCCAACCATGCGCCTCTCCGGACTTATTTCTTGGACTTGGCATATGGTCGGAGTGGACATTTCGGCTTTGAGAAGACTTCCATAAGTCTTCTGCAGCAGTTTGATTAGTCGGGAATGAAAGGATCTGCTCATAAATTTATTGCTGAATGTCAAGTTCGTCAAAGAATCAAGGTCCATAGGCATAAGCCGTATGGCCTGCTGAAACCCCTCCCAATTCTTGATGAGCCCGGCGAGTCAATCTCTATCGATTTCACGAACATGGGGAAGGTGAGTGAGGGAGGACATTCACAAGTCATGGTCATTGTGGATCGCTTTTCCAAATTTTTGAACTTGATTCCTCTACCTCCCCATGCACCAACTGAACTTGTGATCGAAGAATTTCACCAGCAGCACATTCTGCAGTATGGGGTCCCGAAAACTCTTGTGAGTGATCGAGACACCAGGTTTATTAGTGCTGATTGGAAGGACTTCACCTCACAGATCTATGACATTAAACTCAACAAGACTTCTGGTCGACACCCCGAAGCCAATGGATTGGCCGAGGAAATCAACCAGACTGTCATTCAACTGCTTCGCGCGCTAATTGTTCCTGATCAGAACACGTGGGACAAGGAGTTACATAAAGTGAAAGGGTTGTACAACAACTCCATTCACTCTGCAACTGGCGTAACACCGAATCAACTGCAATATGGTTGGAAGATGCGCAATCCTCTCTCCTATTTGTTCCCCGAACGGTCCCCTGGTCTGACGCCCGACATGCTTGGCTACAATGCCAAGTACGCACGCCTGCTCAAAGCTGCTATCGCAGCAATGAACAAGCGTCAGCATGCCATGATCAAACATGCTAACAAGTCGCGCAAAGAAGCGAACTTCAAAGTAGGGGATTATATCTGGGTCAAAATGTCTGAGTTTTGTGATGAAGAGGGCGTATCACGAAAGCTTCTTCCATTGTACTATGGCCCTTGGCAGGTGCTGAAGGTGATTGGGGATGAATTTGGTCCTTCATATGTGATTGACGTGCCTCCTCATCTGCGCACATATCTGGTCTTTCACGCATCCAAACTGTTTCCACACATCGATGATGAAACTTTTCCCTTCCGAGATCCTATGATACCTCGTACTATCGACGACGACCATGAGATACACAAAATCATTTCCCATGAAGACCAATCCCTTGGGCTTCAATCCATTCTAGAATACGGCGCAAAAGGGGCAACCAATGAGACAAAAATGGGATGGCTAGTGTGGGATGACAAATTTTTCGCGATCGTCAAGGGGCCGAACATGTTTTGTTGGCAAGCGCTTGCGGACATGGCAAACGAGGAAAAGTTTTCAATCATTGAAGACATTATCGCGCTTAAGGGAATGTTCGTGCAAACGGTTGGTGATGCGCTGAAAAAACAACTCAAGTCGGGCGTTAAAGACATGGTTGCAAGGGCGAAGGTGGATTGGATCATGCTTCGCTCGTTCCATTACATCTTGTTTCTAGAGAGAAAGAAGGACCAGGCAATTTGGTGCTCGGAAAACAAGCGGTTTCGCACTGAAGGACAACTTATGGCGGAGTTTGGATCGCAATGGCTGACGAAAAAGTTGTGGAATGATAAAAGGAAACACTTCTTTGACAAAATGGACTACATGAGCACTTGCAACCGTAAGCCCGCAATGGACAAGGAGTCGTTGAAGGACTCATTAGAACTGTAAAAGTACGACAAGTTCCTGTAATGACCCGCCAAAAACACAGACTGAGAGCACTGCTGATTTCTGGGATTTGCAGCTGGAATGAATGCCTTGCTGAAATTCCCACATTCTGCTGTGATTTCCATGTCTGTGTGTGTGTGCGTGCCTGCTGGTTTGCATGCCTGTCTGAGTGTTTGTCGGCTGAGTGTGTATATGACCCCCAAGGGTACTTGTTGGTTGAAAGGCCCCGCAGGGCCGGTAATTACCTGTGGCCGTGACTTTGAGGGTTGCAGGGGGGAAAACACTCGAGTAGCGAGGGGTAGGCCCGCGATACTTAGAGCAGAAGGGAAAAACACTCAAGTAGCAGGTAGGCCGGTACCACTGAAGTAGTGGTAGAAGCGTTGGGTACTGGAGGCCGAGCAGAAGAAGACAAAAAGTTGGCATTTTTTTAGGCCCAGTAGCGGTAGGCTAGAGGTAGGCCGGTACCAGTCCAAGTAGCCCGGGTCTAGGGCCTGTCCGGAGGATAGCAGAGCTTGCAATGATGTTTCCCTCCGAAAGGGAGGAGGTACCGGTTGCTGGGAGGCCGCTCGGCCTAGGAAGTCACCGCCCAAGAGGCCAGTAGGCCGCTATATCTTCCGGCGACATGCTGCTGGAGCACAGCGCTGGGCTGATACAGCGCTGCTTGGAGGTGAAGGGCAGTTGGCGCTCCGCCTGGCTATGGCGAGCAGCCCAGCTTGAGGAGGAGGAAGAAGGGGGCGAAGGAGGACCGTGGCGAGGCACCTACCTGGCTATGGTGGACACCGTCTTCATCACCTTGTTGGGCGCTGCATCTGGAAGGCCCCAGTTGGGGTAGTGCCGCACCAAGGAAGCTCGAGGCAGAGTCAGGCATGGCGGACCAGTCAGCAGCAGCATGGCTGTTTTGGGTTGTCCTTTGGACAGGAGTGCAGCGCCATAGCTGCTTTTGGTTGTCCTTTTGACAGGAGGGCAGGGCCCTCAGTAGTCCGCCATAGCCTATACATGTGAGAGGAGGCAAAAGGAGGGGAAGCCATAGCTATGGTGGACTTGTTGTTGTTGTTGTTGTTGAGTCAGCAGTAAGAGGGAACTTCGGATATTGATTCTGGTTCATCCACTCATTGTTATTATTATTATTGGGAGAAGAATAAGATTGGCGAAGTGAAGGAGGAGGAGGAAGGTGGTGAGAGAAGGTGGAATTGTAATTGGTCTTGCTGGTGTATAACTTCTTCTTCTTCTTCTTCTTCTTCTTCTTCTTCTTCTTCTTCTTCTTCTTCTTCTTCTTTCTCTCTCCTTTGGTCTCTAACTCTTTGCAAGTGCTTTAATTTCTTCCGCAATTGGGTGGCATTGTCTTTCATTGTGAATTTGCACTTTGGGAATTACCAGGATTGTAACATTCCCCAAGAAATTCAAAAAGTTTGTCCTCTCTATTCTAAGACGCACTTAGCAAGATGTCGAGGATGCCTAGCGGGTTAGCGGAGCCGCAGGTGCGAAACACATCAAAGGGCATAAGCTCAACCGCGTGACCAGCCTTATATTTTCCAGTCATCCTCATTCCCATGCTTATATTTCTGTTAAGGCGATCAATGATATCGTGTACCAACTTGTTTGGAGCATGTACGTCTTGGACTTGTGTCATCCTACGCTCTTTACACTCACAACCCATTTAGCTTTTGTCCCCTTTTCGCTGTTTGGCCTACCCAGGCGCTATCCGACTGAAGGCATCTTAAGGGCTGCTCACCTTCACACTCAAATGCAATATAGACAAGCACAATCCCCCATTCGGGGTCAACACATAATCCCTCCCGCATGCTTATTCTCATTTTCTCTTCTTTGCTTACTTGTCAGTTCCTTTCCCATGTCCAAACCATCCTCTTCTCATTCTCATGTAGTCTAAGTGTTGGTGTAGTCCACGGACATTTCTTTCTCTCAACGAGTCTTTTAAAATTTTAGGCCCTTGTCAATCCTCAAGCTCTTGTGAATCCTTCAATCCTTTGTGCTTAGAAGTCTCTCCCAATCTCAAGCACTTTTCCGTCTTGGTGGTGCAAGATACCGGCAACCCTCCCCTTGCCCTCTCTTTCCACCAAGTGAGGTCAAAGTTCTTTCAACAATCGTCCCCTGGCAATGTGACAAGTGAGTGGGAAAGGATTAGCCGTATGCCAAGAGTGTCAAGGATAGTCTTTAGAGCACGGGAGGGGTAGATGAAAGGGAGTCGGCGACCAAGGGAGGGAGAGAGAGAGAGAGAGAGAGAGAGAGAGAGAGAGAGAGAGAGAGAGAGAGAGAGAGAGAGAGAGAGAGAGCCTATATTTCATTGAACNGAGAGAGAGAGAGAGAGAGAGAGAGAGAGAGAGAGAGAGAGAGAGAGAGAGAGCCTATATTTCATTGAACATGGTGTCGGTCGGCCTTTGGTGTAGGTGTGAAGGAGGTTGGCTATGGTGGATGGGTGGGGGCGAAGGAGTGAGAGGGTGTGAGGGTGGTTAGCTACGGTGGATGGGTGAGGGAGGTGGAGGAGGAAGAAGATGTGAGGGCGCCTGGCTAAGGTGGATGGGTGAAGAAGGTGGATGCGATTGGGGTGAAGAAGGTGGACGAACTTGTTGGTCAAAAGACATCAGGTCGGAGGTGGAGAGGGTACCCTAGCAGGAGGAGTCACGAACTGTAGGGTACGCTTAGGTGGGAGTGAGGAGATGATAGGAAGAGGGAGGACTCTGGTCCGTAGTGTCGGGACCGAAGCGGGAAGTTGTTAAGCCATACCGGGATGAGTAGATGAAATTGTTTGGCCAAAGACCGGTATCTGGCCAGCAGTCTCTATGATAGTGGGTGAAGCGGCAGGGCCGCAGGGGCCGACGGGTGTCCCGCAACTGATGGTATGGTCTAAGCGGCGGCGACACTCACCATTGCGGAGGGGGAGTGTTGGCCCTGACCCGCGCGGGGGTACGAACCACCACATCTCTATGTCTGGAGTCGCGAGGAGTCGAACTGTGAGTCGATAGGGGATGGGGCGTGAGAGCTGTGAGGAGATCCCCTGAGGCGGTGAACTTCAAAGGCGAGCGCATTTACTTGCCCCTCCAAGGGTGCAAGCGCATCGAGTCGCGCTTGCAAGGTGCAAGGAGGGACGTAAGAACAACGCGAAGTTCCATGGGGTCCACAGGGGTCTGACCCTGGACCGTAAGGTGGGTGGACGCCTAAGAGATGGAGGGCGCCGTGACGATCTCCTCGGGTGTAGTCCCATCCGTGGGCGGTGGACGTATGGGGGTAGACATGGCGGGAGGTGGAAAAGAGGTGGGGAAAGAGATCAATTGTGGCGTGGGGACAGGGGACCACTAGTGAGAGGGAGGGTACGCCGGGAGCGGATGGGTAGTCGTGAGTCGGCTCGCCCCATGACCAGCGGGTCGCGAGTGAGAGGGTGGCGCAACTCCGGTCGAAAGGAGAGGAGCCGTTCGGGTCTAGGGTGCCTGACGGGAGGAGGCGGGAGAGGAGGGGGGTTAGGAGAACCCTAAGCCCTAGAAAAACCCTAAGAAAACCCTAACCGGAGTTTGGGTGGTTAGGGTGGGGTAGCAGCGACCTAATCAAGAAAAGAAAATAGCAACCATGGAGGCGAGGGGCAAAGAAAAATAAATAAACAGTGAAATTCCGAGATAAAAATAAAAGAAAATAAATTGCATTAACCCGTTCATTATGCCTCGTTGAATGGCTAAGGGGCCCACAGGCCGCTACCCTGGCTTTTGGCTGAGAGGTCGAAGGGGCAAAAGGCCCCTTCGAAATAGCCCCAGGGCCTGGGCGCCCAACGGTTGACTTCAGTAAACTACATGAGGCCCTACAATCAAAGTGAAGATGAACCCAGCCCAGGCCGCCGGTCAAACACACTCACTTGTTTGTATATAGGTACCAAAACAGCATCAAGACCAAGTGGAAGTCTGCAATTGTATACAATCCAGGCCCTCGGCTGTGAGTCAATCTGAGCCACAGTGGGTGGGAGACCTGAGGTAAGTCTGCCTCGTCAAACACTACATAAGACCTGGTCTCCAGGGAGTCAACATTCAGCCTAGCTATGTTGCCTTGACGCTGGCTTGTTGCTAGCTGGACGCTGGCTTGACGCTGACTGAACGTTTGCTTGACGCTGGCTAAGCAGTGGCTTTGTGGACGATGACACAGGGTTGAGGCAACATGTTGGCGCCTTCTTTGCTGAGCGCCACCCTATGCTGATGTGGCGCATGCCACCTGTCCTCATTGTTGATGTGGCGGATGCCACCTGTCCTCATTGTTGATGTGGTGCATGCCACCTGTCTCCATTGCTGATGTGGCGCATGCCACCTGTCTTCATCGCTGATGTGGCATTGGCCACGCTGTCTACACTGGGTGATTGGTCGCTACAAGGAGGGAGATCAGGATATGTGGATGATTGATCCCGATCAGGATAGTTGACGTCAATAATGTGCGCTGTTGATTGTCTCTGTCGTCTTCACGAGGGAACAGTGCCACGTGGCACTTGGATGTGATCAAAACCTATCAAACTCGTGACTGGATACTGATTGATGGCGTGGAGGTGAAGGAAAGCCCAAAGAAGTAGTGGGAAATGTTAGGCTACTCTTGTGGTGGTCATTGGTGGTCATTATCTTTTCCACCCTCTCATCTGTCTATTCCCCTCCAATCTCTTCGTCTACTTATAACGAGACATTGTATCAGAGATCACGTTCATGATTATTGGAAACATTGTCCAAATTTGAGTTGTCTTGCATTTCGACGTCTAACAAGTATCTTCCAATCTCGGTTCATTGCAATTTGGTATCAGCACATACCTTCTTCGTCAGATTTGTTGTCAGGCGCCACGTGATCCACAAGTAAGTGGCAGGTGCCGCACGTGTCAGGGACGAAATGTGTTTATAAATGCGTGCGATTAACATCGCATGTCTAGACATTGAGTACCACATGTGAAGATGATGATGTGTACACTCTGAAGAAGAAGACGACGATATTGCTTATGTGGCGCTTCATTGTTGACGTGACCTTGGGATACTGGCGAGAGCATCGTTGGCAACAGGCTAACGTGGCGCTGGTAGAGAGCGAGAGAGAGAGAGAGAGAGAGAGAGAGAGAGAGAGAGAGAGAGAGAGAGAGAGAGAGAGAGAGAGAGAGAGAGAGAGAGAGAGAGAGAGAGAGAGAGAGAGAGAGAGTGGATATTGGGACCGCTGACATGGCGCGATGCATACTTGGCATGACGCAAGGGTGCTGACGTGGCATCCTACTATTGGCAGGGCATTGTCTGACGTGGCACGTACCTATGTCGAGATTGCCTGCTAACAAAGCGCTCCACACTTTGATCTGACGTGGCATGCTAGTGTTGGATGTGTTGGTAGACTGTGCATTGCTGACGTGGCATCCCTTTTGACGACCGTCCAGGTCATTAACGCTGACGTAGCAGACTCCGTAGAGTTGTTGCGTTGGCATTCCAGGGGTGACACGTGGCATGTTTGGCATGCTGTTGTGGGTGAGGTGTGGATACTTGCACTTGTGTGCTGACGGGCGGTGTAGGTTCCCGATTGTTGTAGTGCCACACGTCAGCCCTTGTGTCTGGCTGCATTGACTCTGCAGATGATACAACGGTAGAGGAAAGAAGGCTGACAATTGAATGTTGCTGATTGTGTTGGCTGACGTACTTACTTGTCTTGGTTGTTTTGTGGTTGTCTTGCATACTCACATGTGTTGTTGTGTCTTGACCACATCGGTCGTGGCTGTGGTACCCATGCACTCTATGTAGAACGCCATCACGCGTAAAACAAACAACAGAAGTTAGAAAATAAAAAATAATTGAATTTGTTCTTCTTATTTGTCGTTATTATTTCTTGTTGTAGGAAAATTTGAGTGTGGCCGTGAAATTTATTTCTGTCTTTTCAAATTATTTATTGTGTGGAAATCACACACTGTGAACCATGACTTATCTCTGGAAATGTATGTGTGCCTCTATCCTCACAAGATTCATTCCTCTTTTCTTTTTCCCTATCCCTCTCACTGTTTATGCTGATGCAGAAGGGGGTGAAATGAAAACCCGTGGTTAGATTGAAGCAAGGAGGCAAACTTTAATAGGCCTTCTCCGCAAGTTACTCAGAGAGATACATGGAGTTGGACAAGAAGTTGAACGACAGGTTCACGGACAACTCAATCTGCTTGTTGCAGAAGATGAACTGTAGGCCGTTGATACTGCCGCTCAAATGATGGAAACTGGGAAACGAGTCGAGGAACTCATAAGACAAGGGCGAATAACCCTTGATCGTTATGTCACCGAGCATCTAGAGAAGATGGACCAAAAGAGAACAGCAGAGGGAGAAGAAGGAAAAGAAAAGAAGGTAGAACATGAACTGTCTGAGGAGATTTTGGAGGAAAACATCAGGCAACTAGAAAACACATTGAGGGAAGAAAGAAAGAGGATTAAAAGATACCGGAGAAAGAGAGAAGAAAAATAACAGGAAGAAAGAATGATGGATGAATTAAGGCATAAATTTCATTATGAAGAAGCAAAAACTGAACTTGCTTCCATTTTGCAATCCATAATAGCTTATCTTGTCCACCTTGAGAAAAAAAATAGATAGCAATACTACCTCATTAGAGACAGTGGCCAAACTTCTCAAGGGCAAGGATAAGGTAAGTATTGAGGAGGAGACCAGGGGGGAAGAAGTAAAGACAGAACCCCAGGAAAAACTCATGAAAGATGCAATGAAGAGAGTAACGCCGAAGAAACCCGAAGGTTCCGAGAAGGAACATGAGAAGTCGGCGGAAAAGAAAGAAGAACCCGCCAAGAAAGAAGAACCGGCTAAGGAAGTAGAGAAGCCAAAGAAGAACGAAAAGGTGAAGATGAAATTGCCTTTCACCTACAACAAAAAAAAAGGAGAAAATATGTTGCTGTGGATAACGGAAATTCATACTTATTGCAATACCACGCCGGCTGAACCTGAGAGTCAGGTGGCTTTCTCCACGTCTTGCTTGGGAGAAGTGGCCAAGGAGTGGGTCCTGTCGGAAGCAAACGTTGCTGGCTTTGAGAACATTGGTGAGTGGGCTAAGACCCTGACGCTCAAGCAATTTCTCTAAAAAATAAAGGAGAGATTTTTTGACAAGACGATGACCGATAAGGTCTTTGACAAACTCACCACTATAGGTCTGAAGCGTTGGACGTTTGTGGATGATGCGTTGTCTCGTGAGGTGGATCGTCTTTTGCAAGTACCTGAACTGAACTTGGAGGACAATTAGATCCTCTATATCCACTCACGCACATTGCCTAAGTCGATTCACCGACAACTCGTGGCTGAAGCAAAGTTTAGAAAGTACAACTATAGGCAATTTCGTGATCTCGCTCTCCAACGAGAGCAGATGACTGCGCAGGTAAAAGGAACGTATGCTTCCGTAGTGAAGAACGGGCTAGTAGGTGGGTATGGCAAGCGTGTCCTTTGGCGGCAAAAGCGTCAAATCATATGCTTGTTGTTTTCGACAATGACACCGTGGAAAAATTACCTCTCGACATGTCGGAAGGAGGAGGTAATGGTGACAACGAGTCAGGAAAGGGTAACGTCGCTACCGTGGTGGCCAACAAGGGTGACACAAACCAGTGGAAGAAGAAGAAAAGGTCACGCTCGTTCCCCGAGCACCCCGACATCGCATTCAGGAAACCGTAGGAAAAGATGGGTATGACGCGGGAGGAATGGCAGTCCAAGATGGACAACCGCTGGTGCCTCAAGTGTGGCACTATGGGGCATATGATAGCACGGTGCCCGCTGATTCATAACCCAAAAGCAAGCAGTCAGTAGGAGTAGCATCTGCTCCTACTGAGTTAACGGGTTCAGAAAAAGGTAAGGTGCTAAATATCCCTTTCAACCCCTCAACTCATTCGACAAAGGATGACTCTTCTTCGCCCGTCGTCCAAAACACCCTAACATAGTTTTATGTTCTGTCTCCCTGGACAATTCCCTTGACGAACTTGGTACCGAACTCATTGATCTTAGGAGTTCGTGGGCTAAGAAAGCTAAGTCTAAGGGTGAACTAATGATCGCGGATATTGAGATTGCACGTACCCGAGTAGGTGCTCTATTAGATCCGGGATCGGCGAGGTTTTACATCTCAGAGAAGGCAATTTGTAAGTTGCATATGAGAATGAAGCTAAGAAACTTGCCTAGACCTATTATGTCTATGTTGAATAATAAGAGTACGATCACTGTGTCTCAATATGTCGATCGTGTAAAATGTTGTTTCAGGACTAAGGAAGGAAATAAGATTTTACATGAAATGACCTTCCTAATTGAGAAGAACCTACCGTTCCATACGATTCTGGGAATGGACTGGCATAAGGAAGGCGACCAAGAGGTCAGGTCCAAAGAAAAATTGCCCAACTAAAGGACGAAAAGTCCGAACTTCGCGGAATAAAATTGTACCATAAGTCTGGATCTGACTTATCATTGTCCTTTTGTTGCATGTGTTATCCAGCCTTTAGGTCTACGGTCTCAAAGAAAAAGTTGGATCATGATGTGATGATGGTGCTTGTTAAGCAAGCACGTGAGTGTTTCTCATCCTATCCTCCTTCTATTTAGAAAATTATCAATAAGGACTTGCAGACTAAAGCAACGAGAATCACTGAGCATGCTATCAAGCACACCATTGAGATCATTCTCGTTAGTAAGATTCCCAAGGAACCCATCTATCGCATGTATCCTCGGGAACTTGAGAAACTTAGGAAACAACTGCAAGAACTCATCGAGAAAAGATGGATTCGACCCATTTCATCTCCTTATGGTACTCTTGTCTTATTCGTGCCCAAAAAGGAAGATGAACTTAGACTACGTATCGGCTATCGAGGGTTGAATGTTGTCACTGTCAAGAACGCGGAACCACTTTCGCACATTGATGACCTGTTGGACCAACTACAGGGATGCAGGTACTTTAGCAAGATTGATCTCAAGTCAGGGTACCACCAGATCGAGGTGGCTCCTGAAGATCAACACAAGACAACCTTCTGAACCACGTATGGTCACTACGAGTTTGTGGTTATGCCCTTCGGATTTACTAACACCCCTGCAACCTTTCAAAGGTACATGAATGAGTTGTTATGTCAATGGTTAGACCAGTTTGTAATCGTCTATCTCGATGATATCCTCGTGTAAAGCAAAACACTTGAGGATCACAAAAAACATCTACGAATGGTTCTTCAGAAGTTGTGTGATAAAATTACAATTGAGAGGCCCAACTGAAAAAGACCAAGAGGGTCCAACACAAGCGCATCATCCTGGGGACTACCGGAAGCTTCTGGGCCCAGGCCAAACCAGCCACGCTGCGAAGGCAGGAGGCTCTTTCCGTATAGGAAAGAGCTCGCCACAGGCAGCTCATTCAGACACTCGCATGCTAGCGGCAATGTTGCTGGAGCGGATGCTCGTGGGCTGTTGTTGGCGCTGAGAGGCGTGGTGCAAGCACGTGTGGTCGTGCAGGGAGCAGGGTGCTGCTAAGGGCAGTGCCATAGCCGAACCTCCATAGCTGGTTGGGCTTGGTTGTGCTATGAGGCGCAGGGGTGGTCTTCGGGTGTACAAAGGGAAGACGTGGGAGTAAGGACGAGGGAGAGAGAGAGAAGGATGATAATGATGATGATGTGAGGGCACATACCTGGTATTGGCGATGGTCTGGATGGGCAACATCTTCAAGTACTTCGGAGGCTGCTGACGTCAACAGTTGCATTGTTAATGAGTAGGAAGAGAGTAGGTGTGTAGAGACTAGGCTAGGCGTCGAGTGCCAAGCAGGGAGAAAGGGCCTGGACACTCATGTTGGTGGTAGCGAGAGCAAGCTCTTATTGACATTGGTTTTCAGTGTTACGAATCTTCATTGATGTTATATTGGTGCATTTCTGCTTTCTGGACACTGTGATACTATCTGACCTTCAATGTGGTAGTGCAATCTGGTTATTGTCATCTCGCTACTGCTCAATTTCCTTGCAATTTGGTATCGGAGCTGGTTCGAACTGCGCTCATTAATTCTTCGACATAGCTGTTTGGTGCTTCGCAGGAAGTGTGGGGCAGCGGTAAGGCTTGGGTGTTGAATGTAAGGCGGCCTAGGGTCGTGTGGCCATGCCACGAAGCTATGTGGTGACATTAGGGGTGTACGATGGATGATGAGAGCTCGCTGATGTGGCATTTAAGCTGAGGTGGAACTACATTTCACTGTTGGTTGTGTCGAGGCAAAGACCAGTCTTCATAAATGTACATCAGGTTGTCGGTGAGAAATCTGTGGTTGGGGGCAGTATTATGACGTACGTTGCTCCCTTCCTTATCTACCCTCTCCATTACTTCTTACCGTGAGGAAGTGAGTTCTGTCTTGAAAGTCCTCTCAATGTGAGGTGTCGCAAGCGCTCAACCTTGAGAGTCGACATTCTTCCTAGGCAGCAAGCTGGTGGGAGACGGGCGATGCTTCTGAAGGGCCCTGGACGAAGCACTCGGGTCACGGTCACCATGCCAACCCGCTGGGACTAGTGCACGCATGCTTTGCCGCAAGTCCTTGGTTCTGCTACTGCGCAATAGAGGTCATGCAGGGCATGCCAGCCCTTTGAACAAACGCTTACCAGATCGTCTTTAAATATTTCTGGCGGGGACTCGGTGTTGACTCTGGCTGTGATCGTCGTCCTGATTGCGACGTTAAAGAATTCCTGAGGATCGTGCGGGCTGTCCTTAAACTGCCTCTCGATCAGCCAGATCAAACCGGGTGTAAGGCTCGTTGCATGCAAGGATAAATAAGGTGCAGGGGCTGGCAGGTTCGACATAGACTTGGGGCACAGGGGTGGGCCCGATTGCACACCTTCAGACACACTGCTCAACCATATGCTCAGGGCGTTGATACAAAGGGATTACTCAAGAGGGATACAGGGAAATTGTTGGATTCCAGTAACTGTTCGCGGTGGTATTAATTAGACAAACTGCCATCCAGCATGCATCTCAAAAGGTAGATTATTTGTTTTTTGATTATTTAGTTGTTATGGACTTGTTAACAACTGACAGATAACTGCAGATAGGTTACTTCTTTTCCTTGTTGCATTGCATTCTGTGGAAGAGTAATCGAAAAATAGAAGCGAACTTAGTGTAGGACCTGACATTGATTGTTGGTTACCGCTTGACCACTTCTCTCTAGGTTGACCGGAATTAATTGATGATTCATACCCGGTTGTGTGTCATGTTGAGGTAGGATTTGGTGTGTTCTCTAGTTTAGATCACACACACTGTAGCTCATGAGTGATGCAGGCGGTAATGAGGAGGAGGAACAAGTAGTGGAACATCTTAGAGTGACTCGTAGAACTGCACTCAGTCAACCGATTACCTTCTCGGAGTTAGGTCAGGGAGAGGAAAGGCGGTTGCGAAGGGAAGCCAGGGAAAGGACGATATTAGAGAGGGCTAGGTCAGCGGCAACCAACGCTGAACGGACACCTGCAGCAGCAAGACTAGCGGACGCTAGAGTTCAGGTTGAGGTCACGATGGCTACTTCCTCTTCAGTGTCACGGGCCTCGTCTCAAGCCTCTTCGTCAAGTGTCAGTCAGGGTATCTCTCAGAGTTCTGTTAGTCAATCTGTTGGCTCCCAAGTCAACCAGCAGATGCCACTCACACCGGTGGATTATGAAATCCTCCAAGCAGAAGCTCTTCATGATGAGTTACAGCGGGAACTGAGAGAAGTAGTAGAGAGAAGAGAAAAAGCTAGATTGAGAAAAGTCAGACTACGCACTAGGTTGTAGCCTTGCAGGAGCTAAGAGGACTAGAAAAACTAGATGATGCTACGTTAAATCCTGTTGATCGGTCGCTGCGCAACTTGCTACTTTGTGTGGCAGAAACACAGGTAGTTCAGCAGGAGCTGTTGGCTGAACTAGTGTCGGGCCAGAAACGAATTATGGCGGCACTTCAGGGGCCTCGTCCAGTCATGAGGCAACCCCAGTTCTCTGCAGTTTCCCCTTCGGTTGCAGGTCCTTCAATGACGCCGTCGCCGGTAAGGCAAACCTTCTCGCCTATGTATGGCATGCCTCTCTCAAGCGGACAACCAATAGTCAGTGGTCCAGTGAGCGCGCAGCAACCTGTATCAGTGGCGATGCAGCCACTGCAGCAATCTCTTGGGCCAATGCAGCCCATGCAGTGGATGTCAAAGATCCCATTGCTGAGTCCTAAGCCTTTTCTCTGGCGGCGAGAAACAGGATGAGGACCTGGATACATGGGTGAGGACTGTGCCTAGCTATGTGAGGCACAAGCTCACCAGGCCGGAGCAAGAAGCTGTAGTGGCTGCCTCCTTTTTAGAGGGGTCGGCAGCCCGCTGGTTGAATGGCCTAGTGCAACAGCAGGGCTACAGTCAGAACTTCGATGCCTTGACCCAGACCCAGACATTGGAAGACTTCGTACGGTCCGTGTATAACAGGTGGCATGACCCTCAAGGGGCTCAAAAGGCCACATACGCGATCAACAATCTTTATGCAAGAAGGTACAAGAATGTTCGCGAGATCACGGATACCATAGAACGTCTGCTCATGGTACCTGGTGTGCGCTGTGACCAGCAGGTACTCCTTATGGATTACCTGAGATGTTTGCCTTCAGAAGTAAGAACTATGGTACCTGGTGTGCGCTATGACCAGCAAGTACTCCTTACAGATTACATGAGATGTCTGCCTTCGGAGGTAAGAACTAAACTGGTAGATGAGGCCTATGTCGACCAACACAACTTCGCTTCTTTCAGCAAGAAGGCCTTAGATATAGAGGAAAAGGCTGGATCCACGCATCAGGGTCCAATAGATGGTAGGATGAAGAAGCTTCCCCAGGACTGGACGAAGAAGGGTCAATTAGTGTTCGTTGACCATGATGGTCAGATGGCGGAAATTGACGAGTTCCCAGATCTAGGGGATGAGACAGAGCATGATGGGGCCAGTGAGACCTCGGATGGGGGAGTCGTGGCGCCTATCAAGGAAAAGGCTAGGGGGACCGGGAAGAAGAAGGTAGTACGGTCCACGGGTCAGGGCGACCAAGGAATACCCGCGTGGGTAAAACTTGGTTTAGATTACGAGGTATGGAGGGACCGAGTTGCCAGGGGCACGTGCATGAACTGTGGCAACTGTGGCCACACATCTATAACGTGTCGAGGTAAGAAGATCACTATGAAGGTAGCCTCTCCGGCGCTGGCGGGCTTATCTTCGAACCCTGATAGTGCTTCTGTGAGCACTTCGCAGGGAAACACCTCGGGCCAGAAGGAGTGTTAGCCGCTCTTACGCGTGCTGAAGTGGTAACGTTGCCTTCCCCACTTCAAGCGTTGGCCAAGGCTAGTGACCCACGTATCGCCCTGCAGACACATTCAGACCCACCGACGCTCTATTCGAGAGATGTGTCTGAGCCCGTAGAGGGGTTGAGACTGAGTGGTCAGTGAAGGATCCCAGAGACTTTTGGGCGGTGATGAGTAGAGGTCCAAAGGGTGAACATTTCGTGGAAGAGGTTGATGTAGGTGGCCGCAAAGTGGGTGCCTTCGTAGACATAAGCTCTACACGAAATTTCATCAGTCGTGCTTGTGTGGATAGACTGCGCTTAGGGAACCAAGTGCAGCGGCTTAGCAGAAATGTAACTTCTACGCTAGCCAACAAGCACCAAATGATAGTTAAAGACTATGTCAAGGACGTAGTCTGTTCCTTCTCTTATGGAGGAGGGGAAGTGAGACATAAAATCTCATTCCTCATCAGCGACGAACTGCCCTTCGACATGTTACTAGGCATGCACTACCTCGAGGTTGCTCAACCTCAGTTTGATTGAGATAGGAAGGTGTTGATACACAAGTTGCCAAACGATAAGGCCATTAGACTGCAAAAGTATCAGGCTAGCAATTTAGTTGAAAACTACGGTTGCATGTGTGCCTCCTTTTTGTATAACTACTGTAAGCAGAATCGTGAGGAGGGCATGTATCTAGTCGTTGTCTCTGAGAAAGGGGAGGTCATTAAAACACCTCCAGAGATGGAATCAGTCGTCGTGCAATATTCCGACCTTCTTGAGGAGCCCACAGGCGTGGTAGAAAGGGAGGTGGTCCATGAGATAGAGGTTGTCCCAGGTAGCAAGGTGCCTAGAGGACGAATCTGTAGGATGTCTCCTGCGGAGTTGGATGAGCTACGTCGCCAGCTCAATGAGCTCACAGAAAAGAGATGGATTCGACTTAGTACCTCCCCTTACGGTGCGCCAGTTTTATTTGTTCCTAAGAAGGGAGGTATACTGAGGATGTCCATTGATTATCGGGGCCTCATATTAAAAACGCAGAGCCCCTACCCCACATCGACGACCTACTGGATAGAGTGCAGGGATGCCGGTACTTCACCAAGATAGATCTGAAGTCCGGATACCATTGAATTGCCATTAGACCTGAGGACCAACACAAAACCGTTTTTTAGACCAGGTACGGTCTTTACGAGTTTGTGGTGATGCCCTTTGGCCTATGCAATGCCCCTAGGACATTCCAGCATAGCATGAATAGGATATTTCATTAGTAGTTAGACAAGTTTATTGTTGTGTACCTCGACGATATTCTTATCTTTAGTAGGACTGTAGAGGAGCACGCTGAGCACTTGAAAATAGTGCTACTGTAGGTCTCCTAAGACAACACCAGTACAAGGTAAACTTGGAGAAATACGAGTTCGGTCGCACGTAGATCTTATGCTTGGGTCATGAAATCTCCACGGATGGGTTGAGGTCGGACGATGCCAAAGTGACCAGCATTCGAGACTGGCCCAGACCTCCGAATGTTACTGAGGTTAAATCATTTTTTAGGTTGGCGGGCTACTATTATCCGTTTGTTAAAAACTATAGTACTATAGCTTCCCCATTAACTGATCTTACTCGACTTGACACCCCTTGGGAGTGGACTGAAGAGTATGAAGCAAGCTTCAGAAAACTGAAGTATGCTCTGACACACTGTGAGGTTCTTAAACTTCCGGATCCTGATAAGCCATTTGTCGTGACCACAGACGCCAGCCAATATGGCATAGGCGCGGTCCTTGCGCAAAAGGAGGAGCCCAAGTTGAGACCTACCGAGTACATGAGTAAGAAGATGCCGTCACAAAAGCTAGCAAAGTCCACATATGAGCGTGAGCTCTATGCCCTTTACAGAGTGCTGGTCCATTGGAGACTCTACCTCCTAGGTAGGTTCTTCTACTTGAAATCTGACCATGAGACCTTGCGCTGGATCAAAACACAGCCTGTACTCTCTGACACACTCAAGTGATGGATTCAAGTGATAGACATGTATGACTATCAACTTGATCCAATGAAGGGAGAGTACAACAAAGTAGCTGATGCACTATCAGGTCGGGCAGATTACCTGAGCGTGCTAGTGACTGAATTCGGCATATCCAATGATCTAACTCAATTTTTGGTGGAAGCCTATCAGCAAGATTCAGTTATGTCTGAGATCATCCGTAAGTTCAAAGAGAAGGATAAAGTAACTTCTAACGAATTTACAATGCTAGATGGCTTGCTGTTTCTTGAAAAGGCAAGGAATAAAAGATTGTGTGTTCCCAATAGTGAGTCTTTGCGTAGTTTATTTCTAGGTGAGTGTCACGATGCAACTGTTCATTCCGGTTATAGGAAAACTTCAGCTAACCTAGTACAAAAATTTTGGTGGCCTTCTATTATGGAAGATGCCAAGAAGTATGTCGAAACTTGTAAGGTTTGTCAACGTGACAAACCTAGGACTCAGGCTCCGCTTGGGCTCATCAAGCCCTTGCCGATTCCTAAAGGTCCTGGTCAGAGTATCTCCATGGATTTCATGGATACTCTTGTGACCAGCAGGTCTGAGAAATGACACATCTTCATTATAGTAGACCGCTTTTCTAAATATGTACGACTGATCGCTATGCCTGAGACGGCTAAAACAGACTATGTCATTAGACTGTTCATGGACAACTGAGTACGAGACTTTGGTTTACCTAAGTCTATCGTCAGTGATAGGGATGTTCGTTTTACTAGCGAACTGTGGCAGAACACTGCCCAACAGATGGGAACCAGACTGCAAATGACATCCGGGAATCACCTTGAGTCAAATGGACAGGCGGAACAGATGAACAAAGTAGTGCAACATTTACTAAGGCACTACATCAAGCCGAGTCAGGATGAATGGGACGAGAAACTACCTCTCGTCGCCGACCTGTACAACAACGTTGTACATAGCGCTACTGGCAAGACTCCCAACCAACTTCATGTTGGTTGGAAGCCCCGTTCCGCCCTTGATTTCCTACTACCTGAGAAACAGGCTACTGCAGCACCCGGTAGCGTAGAATTTGTTGTCACATACGAACAGATGCTGCAGCAGGCCGTTGAGCACATGATGAAATCTCAAGATGCTACGATTGCCTCTGAGAACAAACATAGACGACCCTCTAACTTTCAGGTAGGTGATAGAGTCTAGGTTAAATCATCTGAACTAGGTCAAGAGTTGGGGATTTCATGCAAACTAATGCCACAATACATTCGGCCCTGGGAGATCTTAGATATTGTAGGAGATCAACGAGATGGGCGTTCATACGTGATTCGCATTCCTGCACACTTGCGTACTTACCCTATTTTCCATACATCCAAGTTCGGTAGCGCTGCTGGAGCGGACGCTTGTGGGCTGCTGCTGGCGCTGAGAGGCGAGGTGCAAGCGCGTGCGGTCGTGCGGGAGTGCGCTACCCTTAGCCTCCATAGCTGGTTGGGCTTGGTTGCGCAGTGAGGCGCAGGGGTGGTCTTCTGGTGTACAACGGGAAGACGTGGGAGTAAGACGAGGGAGAGAGAGAGAACGATGATGATGATGATGATGTGAGGGCACATACCTAGTATTGGCGATGGTCTGCATGGGCAACATCTTTAAGTACTTTGGAGGCTACTGACGTCAACAGTTGTATTGTAAATTAGTTGGAAGAGAGTAGCTGTGTAGAGAGTAGGCTAGGTGTCGAGCGCCAAGTAGGGAGATAGGGCCTGGACACTCATGTTGGTGGTGGTGACAACAAGCTCTCGTTGACATTGGTTTTCAGTGTTACGATTCCTCATTGGTGTTGTATTCGTGCATTTCTGCTTTCTGGACACTGTGATACTATCTGGCCTTCAATGTGATTGTGCATGCTGGACATTGTCATCTCGCTATTGCTCATTTTCCTTGCAAATACTTCATTAATTATCTTTTTCAACATTCCTTTCCAAAAATATTTCCTTTTTCGAAACTTTCGAAAATATGTAGAATTAGTTATTATTTCTCGACATTTCTTCCTCGAAATTTGAAAATTATTTTAATCATTTTTTTTTCAAAAATTTTAATTCGAAAATACTTCAGAATTAATTAAATTCTTTTTCGACATTTCTTTTTCGTAATTCGAAAATATTTCTAATTTTGTTTTTCAGAATTTCAGTAATTGGAAAACATTTTAAATTAATCAAACTCTTTTCCTATTTTTTCGTAATTCAAAACACGTAGAATTAATTAATTCTTTTTCGACATTCCTTTGAAATTCGAAACTACTTTGAATTCATTCTTTTTCAAAAATTTTGAAAATACGTTAGAATTAATTAAATTCTTTTTCGAATTTTTTTTTCTTCAAAATTCAAAAATAATTTTACTTAATTCCTCTTCTTATATGTTTTAATTAAGTCCTTTTCTTATATGTTTTAATTACTAAGAACAAATTCTCTTTCGAAATTCTCAAACTTCAGGAATATTTTACTTAATTCGTTTTGAAATTTCACGCTTTTCATACCCCAAAATTAATTTCAAGTAAATTTAACTGGAATTTATTTTTTCGAAATTAATTATCTTTTTTTGATATTTTCAGCATTTATTTCATTCCTGAAAATTTCGTGTTTCCAACTTTTCTCTCGCGAATTCCTTTATGAATTGTCGAATTAATCTCGAATAAATTACTCCAAATCGGAATAGTTTATTTTGAATTAAATCCCATTTTATTCATTTATTATTTTGGCAAATACCTTTATTTATTTTTGAATAAATCAATTAATGTTGTAGATACCCTCTCCACCCCCACCCCCCGTCACTCCCAAATCTCCGCATGCCATGCCAAAGCAAGAACTCTTAGCGTGCAGCCGCTGCTGCCGCCGCATCTGCCTCCACCTCATCCACAGCCGTCGCCTCAGCCACCGCATCCACTCCATTTTCCCCCAACATGGCCTAATCCTCCAGCATCGATATGACTGCCGTCAACACTCAGTCTGTTGACAGCCTTGCCCGCGAACTTACGGGCGAACAAAGATCCGAGCCCGCCATTGCCACCGATATCGCCACCCTCATTTGCATGATGATCTCTTTCGAAATGGACATCCGCGCGTCCATCACCAAAATTGAAACCAATATCTTTGGCCTATCCGATTGTGTGACGTTTATTGAGCATCAAACCCCGACAATCACAGTGGTCACGACCACGGCACCCCTCTCTACAACCGTGCCCACATCCACCGCCCTCTCCGCCAGCACGTCCTCCACACCCCCGCCTTCATCCACCACTACCTCCACCATAGTCACCCAGCCGAAAACCCCCGCTGTCACACAGTCGTCAACCATCCTCCCCCAATCCAAACCCCTCTTGATTTCGCTCGTTATCACCTCCACCATCCCCAACTATACCAGACCATTCCACAAGCTATGTATCCCGCTCTTCCTCTACTTCCCCCAAATGCTCTCATCCCCACCAACCCCGCCCATGATTTCACCCTGGTCGACTTTTCCTCTCCCACCCTTGATTTCAACGCCCTTGCCGCCACTAACCCCAGAGAAGGCAAAATCCCCCCATCATTCTGCGCCAATGAGATTCCCACCTTCTTAGGCCAACCCCATGAGGATGTCTTCCTCTTTCTCACCAAACTTCAACAAGCCTTTTCCCTTCACAACATTCTTGTCGTCCACTGGCTCCCCATCGCTGGCGGCCAACTCCTAGACAACGTTGCTCACTGGTGGTACACCCAAATGACCAGTCGCCGTCACGCTAGTCTCCGACCTCACACCGTCCCTGAGTGGGCCACCCTCATCACCTCCACCTTCCGCCCACAGAAAACGGTCGACGACTACATCGACCAATTCTGTCGGCTCCAACAAAACGGCCCTACCGAGCATTTTGTGCAATATGTCTGCTCGCTTCGTCAACATATCCCCATCGACGTCGTCAGCGACTTCGCCTTCATCTCCCACGTTAAGCGCGTATGCCGCAAAGACCTAATGGCCACCCTTGTCCACGAGCCCCCCATGACCCTCGCCGACCTCCTCACTCGTGCCCTCCAACTCGACTGCATCCTCTCCCCCTACAAGACCGCACTTGCATTGACCCCTCCCTGCCCTCGCTTCTTCCACAACATCGCCTCCGAGGACACCACCTCCACCACCTCCTCGAACGAGTTCACCGCCCCCGACCTTGACACCCTCTCCGATCCACTAGACACCACATCGCTCTCCCCCGACGAATTCTTTTCCATTCACCTCATGCGAATGGAAAAGAGAGATCGCTCCAGCCGCCCTCCCCCGACCACCCTCCCGAGCCGCCTCAAGAAACTCACACCCGAGGAAAGAGCCCACCTTCAGGCAAAGGGTGGATGTTTTCGGTGCCGCCAATTAGGCCACCTGCAAACAGACTGCCCAAATGCTAGACATTTCACACGCCAGTTTCCGGCCCCCCAACCCGTAACCTCTGCATCACCCCCCTCGGTAGGAGCGGGGCCCTCCTCGACCTGAACAATGTCCCCAGGTCTCCGCCCCTACATCGATGACTAGTCTCCTGGCCACCCCATCGGTGACCATCTCCATCCCACCGGTGGCCCATTTGGCATCGACAATACGTCTGCCTCCCCCATCTCTGGTGCCGCACCCCCCATTGGACGACCCCCAGGCGTCGCAACCCTCACTGCCACTTGTTCCTCAACCCTCCTTCCGAATCCATCCTCTATCACCTTCTCCGATGTTGTTGAGGAACAAGACCGACACGATCGGCTTGTCCGATTAGGCAATGAACAACGCTGCCTCAACACCATTATCTCCACCGCCAACTCATCATGCTTTCACCTCAAATTCATCGCCGCCACCCTCGGTGCGTCTATGACTAAGTTCCAGGCCCTCCTCAACATTGGAGCCACCGGAAACTTCATCATCGATGCGTGTGTACGGAAAGCTGGTCTTACCTCTGCCGGATACGACTCCCCGATTACAATTTGTTCAGGGGACAAAGACGTAGACCTCACGGTTCCCGAGACCACCATGACTGTCGGAACCCTCTGCAGTCAGGTCTCATTCGATGTCATGCACTTTATGTGCGATATCGTTTTGGGAACACCGTGGCTGGACCGCTACATGCCATATGCGTTCCACCCCAACTTCCTCCGCCTTACCAACCCGCCTGACACAACCATCGACATTCCCTATCTCCCCTATCTCACCTCCCCAAGCTCAGTCACCCCGCACCAATTCCTTCACATGGCTTGCACGAACCCTGACTCCACCTACTATTGCCTTGTCCTTGATCGCGAGCGTCCCGAGGACTTGCTCCCAATGGACAAACACGACCAAGCCTCCCCTTCCAACCCCACCTTCACCTCCATCCTCGACAAGTTCAAGGATGCCTTCCCTGAGTCCTTGCCTGCCGGATTACCTCTGGATCATGGCGTATCCCACACCATCGATTTGGAACCCGGCCACTCTCCACCTTGCCGCCCTCCATACCAACTCTCTGTTCCAGAAGCCGAAGAAATGGAGCGGCAACTCCATGAACTCCTTGAGAAAGGATTCATCATCCCCCTTCGGCACACGCTGCCTTTTCGTAAAGAAAGGCGGAACATCGGAACTTCGGATGTGCACAGACTACCGCGCCTTGAACCGGATCACGATCAAGAACAAGTACCCCCTACCTCGGATCTCCAAGCTTCTCGATTGACTCCGTGGAGCCAAGTATTTTACCAAGATCGCCCTTCGGAGTGGCTTCCACCAGATCCGCATCCGCGAGGAGGATACCCACAAGACCGCCTTTCGTTCCCGATTTGGGCACTACGAATTCCTCGTGATGCCCTTCGGCCTCACAAACGCCCCCGCCACATTCCAATCTACAATGAATCATATTTTTTGCGACCTCCTCGAAGTCTGTGTCGTCGTCTACCTCGATGATATCCTCGTCTATATCCCCACCTTCGAGTCTCATCTTCAACATCTCCGCCAAGTCCTCTCTATCCTCAGAGAGCAAAAATTTTATGCCAAGCTCAACAAATGCACCTTTTCTGCTTCAAGCGTTGAATACCTTGGCCACATCGTCTCCGCTGAAGGTATCCGCATGGACCCATCGAAGGTCACCGCCCTCGTCGAGTATCCATCTCCCAAGACCCTACTCCAATTCCGATCATTTCTCGGCCTTGCCAACTACTACTGCCCCTTTATTCGCAACTTCTCCGATATCTCGTACCCTCTCCACGAACTCACCCGCAAGGACGAACCCTTCACTTGGAACGACCGCCGTCAAAATGCCTTCGATGCCATCAAACAACTCATCACCACCGCCCCTGTCCTCAAGATCGCCGACCCCACTCGCCATTTCTACGTCACCACCGACGCCTCCGACTTCGCCATTGGAGCCGTCCTGTCTCAACATTTCCCTTGTGACACCACCGAAACTCCCTCCATCAAGACATCTCCTACCCACCCGAGGCTCCACCAGGAGAATACCCCATTGCCTTCGCCAGCAAGAAACTGCTTCCCGCGGAAATGAATTACCCCTCCAACGAGAAGGAGCTCCTCGCTGTGACCCACGCCCTCTAAGTCTGGCGCCCGTACCTCGACACGCAATACTTCACTGTCCGCACGGATAACACCATCGTCTCTTCTATCCTAACAAAGAAACACATTACCCCGCGACAAGCTCGCTAGTTAGACTTCTTGCCCAGTTCACCTTCAGCATCTGCCATACAAAAAAGCAACCGTGTTGCTGATGCCCTCTCCCGACGCCCCGATCACAAACCCCCTGACAAAGTTTACGCCATAATGACACATATCCAACTCCTCCCATCTCTTCACCATCGCTACACCCAAGGCTATCTCTCTTGCCCAAACTTCGCCACCATCTACAACATGCTTCGTGACCTCAACCCTGTCCCCGACTACTCCCTCCATGACAATCTCCTTTACATCAATACCAAAGGCACTCGCCGACTTTGCATCCCTGACGCACGTGGTCTCCGTACCCAGCTCTTGGCCGAACACCACGATGCCAAGACTGCCGGTCATCTTGGGTTCCATAAAACATTTGACACCATCTCCCACTACTTTCACTGGCCTTCCCTACACGCCGACGTCAAAGCATACATCCGCTCATGCTCCACGTGTCAAGCCGTCAACCCCTCAAACCGCACTAAGCCCGACAAGCTACGATCTTTGTCGATCCCCACCCACCGGTGGCAGTCCATCTCCATGGACTTCGTCTGCGGTCTCCCCAAGACCGACCGCGGACATGATTGCATCTATGTCATTGTTTGCCACTTGACTAAACGCGTCCACTTCATCCCTTGCATCACATAGCACAGCGCCAAGGACGTCGCCATTCTCTTCTTCGACCATATCGCTCGCCATCACGGTCTCCCTGAGAACATCATCAGCGACTATGACCCTCGCTTACTTTCACAATTCTAGAAACACCTCTTTAAAGCCTACGGAACCACACTCAAGTATAGCACTGCATTTCACCCACAGACCGATGGACGGACCGAGAAGATGAACGATACTCTCCAAAGAATCCAGGACCTGCGGAAGTATTGTCATCCACATCAACATGACTGGGATCAGTCGCTCACCGCCGCCGAGATCGCCTACAACAACGATGTCTGTCCTTCCATTGGCATGACTCCATTCTACCTTGACCTTGGCTATCACTCACGCCTGCCCGCCGATTTCCTTCTCCCCTCGCAACTCAACCCCTCCACTCCCTGCCCTTCTCTCAATGAATGGGTAACAACAATGAATCGACTCCTCAAAGAAGCAACCGAAACCTTTGAGAGAACACAAGAACAACAAGCACACAAGACTAACAAACACCGACGTGACTTGCAATTCAAAGTAGGGGAGAAAGTCTGACTCTCCGCCAAACGCTTTGAACCTGAACACGGCTTGTCCAAGAAACTCTCGAACAAGTGGCTCGGACCCTTCCCCGTCATTGAACAAACCTCCCTCGTCAACTACGAACTCCGACTCCCCCCTGACATGAGTCGTGTCCACCCGGTCTTCGACGTCGAATACCTAAAAGAATACCATGAATCCCCACCCCAATTCGCTGACCGCCCATATCCTAGACTCCCACCAATCATGTTACCCACAGGCCCTGAATTCGTCGTCGAGGCCATCATAGGACGAAGAACTACTCAGGTATCTGACCACCATGAACCAATCACATAATACAAAGTTAAATGGACAGGATACCCTGACGAAGAATCTACATGGGAACCTCTTGCTGAATGCTATGAAGCTTGTTCGCGCCTATGATCGTGCTCACCCTATATCCTAGATACATACTATAACTCAAAACCCGAACCCTTGCATAAATCCCGCCTCGACCCCGCCCAAACCCCGCATTCCTGCTCTACACACACCCCTGTACCCAGCAAAGCCCTTGCCTCTTGACCCCCCCCTGTCTGATCCGCTCTTGCCTCCGCCTTGCCCCGTTCTCCCATCTGTCCTCTGCCACATCCTTGTCTCTCTTGTCCAAGTTCCCTATGTGGCCCCTGTGCGTCGCCGGCGATAATGGATCTAATGGCAAGCGCAAGGGGACGATGGCATGCCGCAGCTCAGTTCGAGGAGATAAAGTAGCTGGTTGGCCACCATGCTGTTCCCATTGGCCGGCACATTGGACTCGCAGACTTCTGGAGCAGCAACCTCGACATTGACATCAATATCTGTTTGTGACCTGCCATCCGGATCAGACCTCAGCACCAGATCAAGACTACCGGACACCTCATGCTACTTTTCAAGCTGAAGCCCCGTTGACAACGTCCTGAGATGACTGAAGACTGTTTCCTCCTCGATACTTCTGCGACTCTTCTCAAGACCTGTTCCCAAGACTTTCGCATAACCACTACTCAGAAATTTTGCAACCATACCCCTGATCACACAAACAACAACCTGCATTATACCCCTCTTCCCTTGTGACTGGCTGACCAGTGATCGGCCTCCGCAGTTTTCAGCATTGTTTCATGACTTCTGGCAGCCGAGACGTTGCCTTCTAGAGGGAGGGGATAGTGTTACTGACTCAGCCAGGGCTCGATCCCTGGTCCGCAGTTTACCACCTGCCAGGCTGCTATTTTATTCTGAGTTCCCGATCTGCGGTTCTGGACTGCTGGCGCCTTCTGCAGTTGGCGCCCGTTCTCAAATTCCTCCACTGACATTTTCGGATTTTGATACTTGGCGCCATCCGGCATTCTGGCGCCCAGACGCAGACCTGCGATCCTCAGTTCAGTCCTGAGGCAGGCCGCACCTCGGCCCTCCAGACTGAGCCTGAGTCCGGTACTTAAGTCCGGACTCAAGCCCCGTTGGGGCATTCAGTCTTCGGCCTCAGTGCTTGTGCTTCAGTGTGACTTGCCGCAACTTTGTGTCCGGAATCCAAGATTGCAACTTTGCGATTTTGAGACTTTGTCACTTCGTCTCTGCGTCCGTCGTGTCGAGTCGAGTCCGTGTCCGAGTCGAGTGAGTGTGTGTGTGTGCTCTCACTCCCTCCCTCTCTCTCTCTCTCTCCCTCGACCTCTCTGCTCTGCCTTGGTCTCGTCACAGGCAGAAAAGAAAAGTAGGAGCAGCCATAGCAAGCCGCTCATGGACCGCACCATCTCAATGGCCAGCAGGAGGGAACACATGGCTCAATCGCCGGCCATGTTGCCTGGCTGCACTACCAGTCAGCAGCAGGCTGGTACCGCCGGTGCACAGGCAATGATGAGCAACTAAAAAACAACACTAAAAAAGAAGCAGGTAATTTTCTGCAGTTTTCAGCGATGCCTGTGTTTTTTTTTTTTTTTTTTTTGTTGAATCTCAATTGTCTAGGGTTAGCACGGAGCACAGTTATAATAAACAACTACAGCTCGCGTTTCCTAATCAAAGAGACTCAGCTACTACTTCCCGAACAGTACAGTTGCAGGCACCGCAAACATGTACTCAGCCTCGACAATCAAGCAATGCAACTCAGTTTAGGGGTACTCAAGAGACTCAACGGATGGACTCAACGAACTCAAAGTACTCAAGGTACTCAAGGTACTCAAGGTACTCAAGGTACTCAACAGACGCAATATACTCAACTCAACAGACTCAGCACACTCAACTCAACACACTTAACATACTCAGCGACGCAGTTTCAACACATGCATCCAGCGAGTATCCGGGTGTGGAAGCGCTCCCTTGGAGGTCTTCAGCCTTGCAGGTTGCCACGACTACATGGGCCACAAGTCGCCAATACTCCACGCCCAGCGGCCAAGGAACAAATCCACTTGGCCTTCAGTTGTTCACCACCTCAGCAGTGACATGCCAGCACCAACACCACGGTGCCACATCAGCTCGGCTGCCACGTGTACACCCTTGTTTCCACACTACGTCGCCACTCAGCATTTGCCAGTGACCTCAATTGTCACGTGAGCATCACCTGGTCGATCCGCCAGGTGCCACGTCATCACCGTGAACCGCCACATCAGCGGTCTTCTCGCCCCCAAGTAGGCTCTTCTCACCAGTAAGCCCTGCTTTTCACCGCTGCTGCCTTTTTTTTTCCGGATCCCGATTGCGCTGCCCGCTTCAACCTCGCTGACGGGTAACTGCTTTGTTACCACTTTGCAAGGAGACATTCACTCATGCATCATCCATGCCCATATGTGTGTGCAGATATGGAAGTCAGACTAAATGCAAGAAAAGCAAGTTTGCCTTCTTCAAAGAAATCCCCGCACAGTTCTCGACCAAATCACAGAATTACAATTCACTGGACACCGAACACAGGCCCATCCAAACTCAAAACATGAAAACAAAGGTGATGCAGCTATGCCCACGTGATGTCAAACTCCTCCTCAACGACCACAACACACGTATTCACTCGAAGTTCTCTCCAGACTTGGAGCACCAGCACACAAGACATGAACTTTGACCTGGGGAAGCTCCAGATCACCATAGCACAAACTACCAACACAAGTCTCCTTCTCCTCTACACAAGATCTTGCCCTGAACATGGAACTAACACTCCTGAACGATTACTCCTCATCAAGCAAAGAACTCCCGGAGGGGTGCCTCGCTATAGGGCGTTATCACACGAAAAGAACAGAAATCAACCTCTACCCGGCAGCAATAGTCCCTCGAGCCCTCTGCTTTGGTCATCTTCTTCATCGGCGCTTCCCTGCTTCAACGCTGCATGATTTCCACGAACTTGCAAATGACGGATTCGGGAGAGATTTGTCTCCCAATCCCAGAACCTTCAGGATAGCTTGTTGGAGGACGCACTCATCGCACATGTGGGACTCAGCGCTGACTTTACATGTGTACACAAACAGGTCCAATGCTCAGGACCCGACAAGCACAGTCTATGCTCTTGGAGACTGTATGTCACCAGTAAGGGCACACGTAAGTCAACATCAGGTTCCGTGTTCGAGCTTCAGCAACATCGTTCAGGCATATAATACAGAACAGTAGGCAACAAGAACAGGTCTTGGGATCAAAACACGGCAGGCAAGGAAGGTGAAATCCTTCACACCAGTAAATACACTCATTGCTCGTTGCTTCCTTCTCCACGCTTTGGGCCATCCGCTGTCAGCCTCGCGGATGACACACTGTTGGTCAACCTGTTGACCACACCAGATCTCCTTAATCACCAGTAGGATGGTGCTCAGATACAACATCGCAACGAGCCTCCCTCCGAGATCTCAATTCACAACCAACACGAACTCGATGATCAGCATCCACAAGTAGACCAAACCGAGGGCAGATTTGAGTAGTACAAAATCCCACGAAAATAAGAACACACCGGGGCTGGTCCAGATAGGCCGCCCTTTTCAAGCCTTTTTGGCGGGCCTACCGGACCCGGTCTGATTTGTTTTCGGGCCAGGAGACCTCCACGGCCTGCGTGGAGGCCTCCTGACCCAAATCAAAACCGGTAAGACCCCCTAGATTGGATTCGCTACAGCCCCTGGTGCTTGTCACTGCTGTCTGGTCCAAGTTGCCCTCGATACTGGTAGGGTGATGGTCCCGAGTGCTGGTAACACTGAGGTAGGATAGTAGGAATAGGGGGTACACTGGGAGTATTAACGTGGGGAAGGGTAGGGAAGGTGGCCTATCCTGTCAGGACAACCACCGGCTGCCGCTGCCAGCCATCATCGTGGGTCTAGTCCTTGGCCCCAACACCCTGGGCTTCAAAAAAAACAAAAAAAATTGATGCACTGCGGCCAACCGGGAGGAACTGGTCTGGTCGACCGGCCGGTAGGACCGGTCCGGTTCCGATTGGGGAAGGGGGCCCCGGTCCTACCGGGTTTACAGCACTGGAACACACGCAACACAACACCAAAATAAGAACACACATAACACATAATTGAGTAGCCGAACATCATGCCAAAATAAGGACACACACAACACTTAAGGCACTGCATGATGATGTCTGGGTACTTAGTGGATGTTTACAGGCCATCTTTGCCAGCACACGAGCCGCTGTCGCCAGACTCCTCCCCTGGAGGGTTCTAGAGCCTCGGGGGAAGGCTGGTTGCTTGTATCATGTTTTCTGCTTGGCGGCAACTAGCGAGGGAACTTGCGCCCCCCAGAATTGGATTTTTCTGAAGGAAAAGAAAGAAAGAGAAAAGAAATCCCTCTTCTAGCCTCCCTCCAATCAATACAAGAGCCGCATCTACTCTGAAATACCTAATTTCATTCCTGAGAATCCCTTCAGCTGGGGAAACCAATATTGTCACTTAGCACCAGAAAGAAACACCTTGTGCACGTGATTACCCATACTTAAACTAATATTCGTATGCTTATTGGTATGCTTTCACGGATACAAGCCCTGAGCAGAATACCTTGCCCACTCAAGTGCGCATACACTGACACGAATTGATTGATACTTACACGATCATTCACAATCACGCAAGTATGCAGACACCACTGAGATGAGTACACCCAGGGCTGCAGATGGGGACCCACGTCCCCCGCCTGGGGAAAGATCGGGATCTGATACACAATCCTCGCCTTCCCGGCAGACCGATCCCCGGCCCCCCAATGGGCCCCCGAACCAGCCTACAACCGAACCCGGGCCAATGATTATTTACAGACCAAAAGGGGTTTGGGCCAACAGGCTCGGTTCTAAGCTACCAGAGGGGACACCTGGACACACAGAGGCCCGGGGAGCACAAGAACACCCGACGGCGCAGACGAACCGACAAACAAACGAAGGGTGGGAAAACCTAGACAAGAGCCTGGGAGGATCTGCAGATGCACGGGCACTGATGATGACCCTGGCAGCGGCAGGCAACAACGGGGATGGAGATCCGTTTGCACTGGATCCCATAGGTTTAATG
>BFEA01000285.1:13876-32343 GCA_003427395.1 Chara braunii | reverse complement strand
AGGCCTGTGCAAAACCTCTATCCCAGTGGTGGTAAGAGAACCACCGGGATTGAGGCTTTGTCTGGTGGGCCGCTCCATCTATTGGTGGGGAGCCTCACCTGCTGGAAACCGGGTCCAGCGCCCCTTAGATACATCTTTCTCTTTTTCACCATTGAGTCTGACACCACAGTGCTGGAAACCGGGTCCAGCGTCCTGTGTCCGGATTTTAACATCCCTTCCTACCCTGAGGTGTGGTCGGGTGTGGGGGGGGGCCACCCGGGGGCACCGGTGGAGACTCCCTCCAAAACCCAGCCCTACCGACCATCTACTGTCCTCGTAGTGCAGGTAAAATGAGGGGGTAAAATGGAGGTAAAATGAGAAGTAGAATGAGAAGTAAAATGAGAAGTAAATGAGAAGTAAAAAGAACCGGAAAGGACTAAGAAATCTTGCAGGAGTATGAATATGAATAGTCTGGAGAGGCTGAAATAAGACTGAAATGGACTGTAGTAATACTGGAGGAAGGCTGAACAATACTGAACAAAAAAACTGAAGCTAAACAAACTCATACGACTGAAGGACGACTGAACAAGACTGATCAAGCTCATGACTCAGGTAGCACTTCCTCCAAGGACAAGGGGTGGAGGGGGAAGGGGTCTGCAAAATCCTGGGCGGGCCATAACGGGTCTCCCTGATCTACCTTAGTCCAATCGTGAAAAACCAACCGATAATCTCTTTCAATCTCTACCGGGTGTTCCACTTGCAGATCTCTCTCCAATTGCTGATCCCTGGCCCACCTTACCTCCGCCACCCATCCCCCCCTTTCCCCTCCCAACCAGTCTTTGCCAAAGCGGGAGATGATTCGGTGAATATCTCCCCGGGTATGCATTTGGTCGAGTTGTCTTTTGTCGCCCTCCACTGGGCTGTGAGTTCGTGCTGTACTAATAGCCGTAAGTGTTCCGTGGCCTCTCCATCCTCCACCCTTGCTCCTTCCACCTCTAGGGTGCATCTCCTCCACCATATGACCCATAGGACAGTGTGTCTTCCTAGGTAAAACATATTTTCCTCAAAAGTGTTCCCTTGGCTCTGGGGGTAGTACCCTAGGAGTATGGCCCTCCAGTCCCAGGGCCACAGCGCTGCCGGGACAATGTGCCGCCAAATCCTATCCCAGCTTCTCCACAGTAATACCGCCGCCGGGCACTGGAGGAAGATGTGTTCTATTGTCTCAGCGCGCTTCCGCCCGGGGTAGCACTGGAGACATTTGTGGCACCACGGTAATGCTCGTCCCTGCTGTTCTAGGCATGTGTGCTCTATTAGCCAATCATTGGTGGGCAGGCATCGATGTTCTATTTGCCACTGCAGGGCAGAGATTTTGGCCGGTCTCTTTCCATAGTGAGCGAACCATCTAATGGGTTTGAGCAACCTTCACTTTATATTGAGGTGGTGGTACCATCTGTCTTCTACTAACTCTCGCAGTCTACGTTTGGGCCGGAGCATTCGGTAGACCGATTTAGATTTCAGATTGACTAATGTTAATGTCTTTGCCTTCCCCCTACGGATCCTAGCTTCCTGAGACCATCTCCATTCCTCACGGTTGAAAGGGAGATCTTCAATTGGGGTCGTTGGCCGGTATGCCCTCCATCCTCTTCCCTCATCAAGTACTCTAATGCGATATACATCCTTTTTCTCTGTCCATATAAAGGGTTGTTGGTCCCACTGTAAGCTATCATCCTCCTGGATAGAGAAGATTTCGATCAGTGCTTGTGTTGGATGGACGAGGTGCACATGCCCCACTTGCTTATCATGTTTGGGCGGTCCTACCCAGCCCCCTTCTTTTAGGTAAGGGCCTTTTTGGAGAGTGATGTACCAATGAAGGGGGAAGCTTTCGATGAATTCTTCCAGGGCTGGTTCTGTGAAGTGACAGTACCGCAACCATGTACGCATTCTTTCTGTGTTTTTCCAGCGCCTTTCCTTCGTGTCCCAAAGATCCCCTACCCTTCGGACCCCATGTTTCACCCAACCCTTCCATGGGGAATCCGAACTACACCTCACGCGGCCCAGTGAGTCCGTAATCAGTCGATTTTCGAACAAGGGTTGTCTGAAGATCTCCTCCCATCTGTCTGGTGTCTGTCGGTCGGGGGGGGAATCTTCCTCCATGTACGCAGGAGGCGCAACCATTGTTTCTCTGGGGGATCCCCATTCCGATATTTCCTAGGTAGCTTCCAATATCTGTCTTCGAGCCATACCAGGGGGTCGATTTGAGGCGGAACTTGTGGGGCCAGGGCTGCAATTTGCGCTAGGGCTAAGGGAACCCATGGAGAGGTTTATGAGAAAATAATGTGTTGGAGCCAGCGAACCGTGAGGGTCTGGAACTGTGTGGCCGGGTCCACAATCCCCAACCCTCCTCTGGCCTTAGGCTGAATCACCGATTCCCATGCTACTCGACTGATGGCGTGGGGGTTGTTATTGTCCCCTCTCCACAGAAAGGTCGCCAACTGCTGCTTCAATGTTTTGAGCCCTCTATTGCTCATGGGCCATAGAATGGCCTTATACCAGAGTGTAGCGAGTACTACATTGTTAATTACTAGAGCCCGCCCAAAGATGGAGGTGTGTTTGTTGTTCCAACTTTGTAGCTTGGCCTGTGCCGGTCATGTCAGCCACTCATCATTGTTCACTGGTTCACCCTTAGTTGTAACTAGGGCCCCAAAAATCTTAAGAGGCTTTTCTGGGGGGAGCCAGGTGACTCGCAGGTTTTCGGGTGGCCTTCCCCCCTGGTGGTGTAACCACCATCCTATGGTCTTTTGTCCCCAGTTAACGGTCATGTCTAACATTTTGCAGAAACGGCTCATAAGATTCTGGATTTCTTCCATATTGGAGTCCATTGCCTCCACCATTATAGTGAGGTCGTCTGCAAAAAGAGAACAGATAGGTATTGCCTCCTCTGGGATATCGGTAATCCTGATCCGTGTAAGATCTTTATTGTGTCTCAGGTTAGCCGACAGTGCCTCCATTATGACCAAGAAGAGATAGGGGGCAATGGGGTCCCCTTGTCTCATTGACCGCTGGAGTTCAAATGGGGGTGCCACCGAACCATTGACTTGCGCGCAGGTGGTGGCATTTTCGTGGAGAATTTTCACCCAACGCCGGAAAACGAGACCAAAATTCATTTTTTCTAAACATTTGTCTAAAAAGTTCCAATCGACGTGGTCATAGGCCTTCTCGAAGTCAATAAATATAATCGCGGCATTTGACCGATTTCTTTGTGCCGGTTGGACCACGTCGTTAACCAACAGGATGTTTTCATGTATATTCCTGCTGGCCATGAACCCTATTTGGGCCGGGTGTATGATATCATCCAAGACAACCGCCATGCGATTTGCTAGCGCTTTTGAAAGCATTTTGTAAACCACTGTTAAGAGCGTGATGGGTCTGTAATTTTTTATATTCATTTTGTCCCCTTTTTTGTATAGTAGTGTCAGTATGCCCTTTCCCACTGTTTCCCCCATTTCCCTGGCTTCCCATACCTCCTGGTAATAGTCTCATAAATCCCCACTTAAGTAAGTCCACATAACTTCCCAGAATTCCTTAGGGAATCCATCAATGTCCGGGGTCTTTTCCTCTTTCATTTGGAGGAGTGCAGACCACACTTCGTCCTTGGTCATTGGTTCCTCTAGTTTATCTCGCTGATGTGGGGAAAGGTGTCTGTCCATTGGCACCAGGAATTCTTCTAATGCTTTTTCTCTTCCTTCCTCTTGTGAGGGTGAGATTTGGGAGGTATACAACTGTTTAAAGAATTTTCTCGTGATAAGTGTGCTGTGAGCGGTATCGGTGGCTATGATATTCTCATCATTTGGGTCAAACAGTGCTTCAATAATAGTTCGTCGTGCTCGTGCTGTAGCGATTGAGAAAAAGTGGGTATTCATCGTGGCCTCCTGGGTGAATCTGGTAATTTTCCCTCATATTTTGATTCCTTGCCATCTGTGTAGTGCGTATTGTAGGAGTTGGTCTTTAATTCTTTGTATTCTTTGTATGGAGGAGATGAGATGCTGTGACTCTGCCCGACATTCCAGGGCTATCAATTTTTTGTGTATGAACATTTCCTTTTGTTGTCGCATCGCCGCCTTAGCTTTAGAGAATTCCTTGCACTTCCTGGCTAGAAAAATCAGACCGTTATTAAACCATGCGGAGTGTTGTGCACAGCGACTACGGCCAACGGGCCAACACTATTGAAGGGGGGTGACATTGTTTTCCAAGGGCTACAAGACTTCACATCTTATTCATCAACTCATGCCAAGAAAGCGGTGATAACAAGGTATCTACACCGAGTGTGGAACCACACCATGGTGAAAGAGCAAGCGGGGCCCACCCTCCTTGCACTGAAAATGGAGCTTCGAAAACGGAATTTCCCTGGGCACTTTTTCGACTCACAACTGACATCATTTTCACAGGCCAAGGACGGGGCCTGGGACGAGTGGGTTGAAGTACTACCGGAAGAGGTGGGACAGACCAAGGAATGTTTTTTTTTCCGAAAAAGAACGGAGGCATGTACTGGGGAGTCAAACACGGCAAGGTTCGGAACAGTAGTTTAGCCACTGATGCACCTGGATTGTACCCTCCAACGGGCACGCCGAGGTGGGCAAGTGTTTTTTCGGAACTGGACCAGGAAATTGAGCAAAGACAAAGAAGGACGCTAGGACAGATGGCGCCAGCGGGAAAACCGGGTTTTGAATTTTTGAATTTTTCAGAAGTATGTACGAGCGGGAGAAACAAGTTTTGTGTTTTAAATCTTTGAATTTTCATGTACGAGTGGGAAACATGTTTTCAAATTTTTGTAGGCAGTAGGAATTGGAGTTGGAACTTGGAACAATATAAAAGCAAGATGGTAGAGGTAGAACTCGCCTTTCAAAAGTAGTATCGCCCCTGATGACGCTGCACTGGCGGCAGCAAAAACACGTTGGGCGTTTGCCAGGACACTAGAGCAGGACGCTGCTCACGTGTCGAACAGAGCTTTCACGATGTTTTTCGGATTCTTCGTTTTGCGCTTCATGTTGGATCTATCGTAACTATTTTTTGGAGGGATTCTTGTTACTCTTGCTTTTACGAGCCATCAGTCCGGGTTGATATCGAGTCTAAGTAGAATGATGTTCAGGACATTATGGAATGTATGATGAACGAATTATGGTCACTATGAGGGTCTGATGAATGCGAATGTGATGAAGTGGGTTGAATAAGAAAGAAGGGTGATGACATTGGAACTGGTGAGGAATAGAGTACTTACGAATGAACTAAGAAGATAATCACGCTTTGTTGTTTCAAACCGTAAGATGATTGACGGATCGTTATAATCATAGTACTGACGAATCTGGATTCTTCACTTAGACTGCACACTCTGTGCGCAGCGCGCCAGAATGCTCAATCGTTCTAGCATTTTTTAGCGTAACAAACAGGTAGGGAATAATACCTATCAGCGGTGGTTACGTACGGATATGGCGGACCAGATCCCAAAGTGCTACAGTTGTGGGGAGTCGGGACATCTATCGCGCGGTTGTATCAAACCAAGAAGACCACAAGACACAAACGGGCAGAGCGCAGCGTCGACTTCAGCGAGCAATGCGGATTGTCAGATCGTACCGGTGAATGGGCCAAGCGCGATTCAGCTGGTAGAGCGACAGGATCGTGATAATAACTATAGATACAGAAATGGGAATGGTAATTATTATAATAATTACCACACTGGCCATAGCAACAATAATAGTAATAATAACTTAACGACGAACAAGGAGGTTATTGACGCAGTCCTGATTATGCGTGAGTTTTGCGCAACGATCTTGCAAGAGAAACGGGAAGAAAAAGAGAGGAGAAAAGAGGAAGAAGAAAGGCGCAAAAGAGAGGAAGAGATGCGATTGCTGAAAGAAGAACGAGAAAGACACGAACAAGAGAAGCAACAAAGAGCTGAGGAGCGAGAAGCGAGGCTGGCGATGATTATCGAGTCCAAGATTCCGAATAAGGACCAAGGCTATCAGATGATAATTGAACAGTTGGCGGACCAGAACAAGATCTTCCGAGAAGCGGTCGAAGAAATGAAGGCTAGCAGCGTGAGGAACCCCATCATAGTCGAAGACATCCACCGCGACGTGCTACTCTTACGAGAAGCCGAGCTTGAGCGCGCCAAAAGGAAGCGCGGCAAGGAACCGGTCCGAGAGGAAGAGGAGCCTGCAGAAAAGAAGACGAGCACAACCCCAGACCGAGAAGCAAGACTGACCCAAGAACTGTTAAATATGGAGCAACGTCACCGGGAAGAGATGAGAACGATGAGAGAAGAGATAGAGAGACTCAAGGCGGCGCAGGCAAAGGGAACCCCAACGGAGCAGACCCCTTCGACCTCCAAAGCACGCACCTACACGCCGATATCGGGCTTGAGAACGATGGGACCGAATGAACTGTTTTCTAGAACTGCACCTGTCGGACGAACAACACAGGAACAAGAAAGAGAACCACTAGGATTCAACCGGCTCATACCAGGAAGGAAGGCGGTAGTAGCCGGGCCAGGAGCAGAAGGACGGAAGAAGTTCGTCGAGGAGACCAAACGTTTCCTCAAGACCAAGAATGTACCGTTTTTTACGAAGATGGCAAAGGATGAGAAGGTGAAGACCAAGAGCAACCGTAAGGACGATCTCATCGATGCGCGAGAGCCGAGATTGCGTACGGCAAGAGGAAGGAAGACCCGCCTATCCGGATCAGCGAACAGATCAATCCGGATGGCCGGGTAATCGAAGATGACGAATGACGATGAACACCAGACTTCGTCATGTACCTGGCAGCGCTTCATGAAGAGGAGTCGTGACCCCTTGAGAAGGAGCGATAACCGCGACCAAAGGAAGCTAATCGAACACGAGCTAAGGCGGTTGGTGGTTAAGCTGACCAAAGAAGGGCGTATACCATGGCTAAACAAGTTCATGAAGGGCGTGACAGGGTGGGAAGAACATGACGACGCCTGGTTTGCTGAACCCAAATCCTGCGTGTACGCGCTGGTTTCACCACTTTTTAGAGCAATGTACATCGGTCAGACCGCTCGCACGTTGGAGGAAAGGTGGGAGGACCACAAGAGAATGGCGGAAACAAAGGAGGAGGGCAGGCAACACAAGCTGTATCGATGGATGAGAAAGAAGGGATGGCGGGAGTATGTAGCCATCCCATTGGTGATTGGTATGAAGGACGAACTACAGGAATTGGAGGGCTTCCACATCAGGAATTTCTGCCCGATGTTGAACGCCAAGGGAAGGCGAACGCGGCACAGGAAGAACACCCCAGGAAGGAGACAAAGGCGGGCCAAGAACAAACAAGACGCAACAAACAAGAGCGGGGCTCCTGTCCAGATCGAACCCAGTGGTTACAAAGCATACTTGTTGAGCAGGTTCTTATCAAAGAGTAAGAAGAATACCACAGTAAAGATAGACCAAGGCACACGATGGTGCGAGGATTGGTCAGTGGTAAAACGACGGTATGGCATGAATGAGGTCCTGTGGAGAAAGGGAAAGACTCTCCTCGGGCACGTACGTTTGAGGGAGATAATTGGCAGCAGCTTCGAGGTGATGTGTGTGGTCATGACAAAGAATAACCATTGCCACCAACTGCTGACCGCACTTCTCCGCATACCGTTGTATCGAAAGACACTATATGCAAAAAGTTTTACAGTGGACCGGCTAGTCCGTTTTTACTATGTTGTCAGAGAGTTTCAAGAGAAGAGGAAGAGGGCGGTACTCCGCGGTGTCATATCTAGGACAGTCAGAGCAGTGTACGGAGTGAATGTTAGAAAACGATTGATAGTAAGAATCGGATTCGAGGAGGGACTGAGTCGATACGAAGTGAAATGTTGTAAGAAGAGAGTAAGGGAAACGTACGAGAGTAAAGTAATAGCTGAATTCGTCTGCAGACGCATGAGGGTGGTGTGGACACGAGACAAGACCATTGGCGAACTGATTTGAAACCATCGACGATATGCGAGAATGGAATTGGGTGAACCGGAGTGTATATGTGCAGACATGGAATGGTCGAAGGATAAAGAAGGACATGTATGTTTTCGTTTTTCGGAACTGAAGGAAATAACAAAGGATTTGAGGAATTTCATAAATGTACCCAGACCAGGTAGCGGTGATGGACGGGAACTGGCCCGACAGCTAAACAAGGAACTCGGCTTGTTTTTTGGACAGCAGGCAGTACGTTGTCGGCGCGAATACCCTTACAAGGGTATCCGCCCTAGTTTTTGCAAATGACAGGAAAATGGGTTTGGTTGAAATAAGTCGTGCGGGGCACGACCGCGTCCGGGATCCGTCCCGACTAAGTTAGGGGGTATGTGGGCGCGCAGTTTTAAGATGCGCGTGTGATTTTTCTGATTGAGTGAGCAGTCGGTCTAGTCGACCGACCTGGACCGTGCTGTGTTTTGCTCATGGGATAAAAACTTTTTTTTTTTTTTTGTTAGTGCGTGCGATCGACGGTAGGACTGGCACGCCGGTAGGCGCACGGGGCGGCCACAACGGGGTCCAAGTAGGTCGGCGTGGGTGCCTGGGGTTGGCACGCCGACCGCGGGTAGGAAAGGAAGGCCTAGGATGTTGTTTCCAGGCCTAGGCACGACGCGACACCACTTCATATGGAAGTTCGCGCTCCATGGTACCATGCTTGGGCATAGCCCTATAGGTTACGATAACGGACAGTTACTAGGGAGGTTCAGGGATCGAGGTCGAGCGAGCGACGACGTGGGGATCAGAATGGCACGAATGGACCAAGGGGTTGAGGGCCTAGCGGGCCTATCCCCCTCGGTTTTGCCGTCGGCGGCGTTCGGTCGGCGGTGGCGTTTTCTAGGAAAATTCTTTTTAGCGTCGTATTTTTAATTAATTTCTGCTATGCTCCGACGTGCTGATTGCCCCGGGCACGGCACCGACTTTTAAGGGCCGTCGGCAGGAGGACTAGTCAAGGACTTGGGCTCGCGCCTCTTTTGACGGTTCGATCGGGTTCCGGCATGTTTGGGATGCTGGCAAAATTCCTCTATCCCACCCATCTTGGAATACGGGCTAAGGAGTCCAACGTGCATGCGAGCCGGTGGGTGATTAGCCYACGAGGCGGGAGAAAACMGAGTGGCGGGGCCCCTTTTGTGGGTACGTCARCCGCAGCCCACGATCTGTGTGTGGGAGGTTTGAGTGTGAGCATGCCCGCTGGACATCCCTCCGTTGCGGGCTCCAAAGTTCTCATTTGAATATTTGCTACCACCGCAAAGGGGTCAACGCCGAGGCCGTCTCACCCAGGCCCGCACCTGGGTGCATAGCAGGCCCGTGCCCTCGGCCCCGCTGCTTGCAATGAGGAGCCAAGCTAAGGTTTGTCTGTTGACGGGCTGAAGGGGCAGAGAGGCTGGCGGGGCAACGTGGCATTAGCAGCAGCGGGATAGGGCAGTGAAGGAAAGGGCTGAACCCGAACGCAAACACGCGCCGGGTGCGTCCGGGAATGAAGAAAGGGCAGAGCGACGGGGGCTGGGGCAACCGCAGGAGTGGCGGGTAGCGAACGACGGGGGCAAAAGGGGCACTGTTGCGGAGGCCACAATGATACTGCTGTGGTGATCGGTCGTTAGGCTGCGGGGGTAGAGGTGATAGACTCACCGGGCCGTCGAGTAGCTGGTTCCCGTCGAAGTTCCCTCAGGGTAGCGAAGCGTCCGGACAGCTCCCTCGTTCTGGAGAAATCGGCTGCTACCGGCCGCAGTATCAGCCATGAAGAAGAGGGTGAACGTGGACGGCGCGGTCGTCCGGGTGCATTCGAAGAGGTGGCGGAGAGAAAGGGTCGGGCGCTGTATAGCCGGCCGCTATGGGAGAACAACGCTGGTCGGGGAGGCAGTTGGAGCCGAGCGCCTGGCGTAGGAAGGGGAGGCGGAGCGAGAAGACGGGAAGCGGGATGCAGCAACGAAGGGCGAAGGAAGGGGGTGAACCTKGCCGGATAGCGCGCCAGGTGCATTCACTACGAGAAAGGAGATGGCGGGGGCAGGAGGCGGGCGCAGTGGAGAACGCCCCATACTCGCGATCTTGGATGGGAACGCAAGGGGAAAGGAGTGATCCCGCGGTTCTTGCCCCGGGCGAAGTGAATGGAAGGGTTAGTTCTAGAAGATACTCAGTAGGATAGGTGTTAGTAGGGAAAGGGGGTGCAACGAGCCATGGCGGGAGGAGTGACGGTGGGGGAAGAAGAAGCGGATTCCTACCCGATCCGTGACAAAATCGGGAGGACCGAGTGTTGAGGTAGGGGTTTTTTTGATGGGGCGAGTTCGATGACATGGTTAGTTCAGGGGGAAAGTTAGTAGAAAAGAGGCTAGCATGAAACATGACCGCGCCGGGCTATGGAGGAGGAGAAGACGACAGGAGGGAAACGGGTTCTCGCTCGTTGATGAACGGATTCGGGCGGGGGAAAACAGTCGACAGGGGTTTCGGGGTGGGCGACCCCGAATCCAAAGTCAGATTGGGGTTAGAGTCAGTCTAGGGGAACATTTAAACCACGATGAATTCTTCCTCATTTTAGTGCAAGATTCAGTCTTTTTTCCCCTTTCTTTTTCTCTCTCTTTACATATTGTAGCGACTTACCTGTGGGCCGTCCGAGTCCTCTCTCCGAAGTATGTGCCTGTCACGGTGCTCTCCCTCGCCCCATGACCTTGAGTGAACCTGGTCGTACCGGAGGCAGGCCCTTACAAAGATGCGGTAGCGAGGTTACAGGACGAACGACGAGGCGGGCGAATGAAAGCTAGGAGTTGAAGAGAAGGGAAGCGAATGAGTGGGGGCAAACGTGCTGCGCAGACGTGCCAAGAGTATGCAGCGAGGAGTGGGGCATTTCACCGGAGTAGCGAGGGAGTGGGCAGCGAACCGAGAATCCGTTGGCAAACAGATACCACTCACCTCGCGGGTTGGAGTACCGGCGGACGAGCTGCGAAACGGCTAAGTTAGTTGTTAACTAGTGGGCTACCACTCCGACTGACGGTAGTGGCGTGAGGCCAGCAGTCGAAGAACAGATAGACTGCAGGGTAAATAGTTCGCAGCAAAGCCAGCAAGTGGGCTGCTGTAGCAGGCCAAGCCTATACGAGTAGGGAATGCAAGTCTGCGCGGGGGGGCTTCGGGGAGCAGCCCGTGTTAAAGAGAGGGTGAAGAGGGAATCGTGGGGAGGAAAATAGGTCGCTGGCTATAGTGGCAATCAGCCGGTTCGGCAGCAGGCGACGCAGGCAGACTACGGTGCCGGTGGGTTGTACCTTTTGCATGAGTGTGTGCTACAAGTCGCTGTTGGTTAAAAGTGATCAGTGTGAGTAGGGGTTGGCTGCTGCAACTGGCCGCTGACCGTGGCATACTACGACTGGATGCTGTAGACAGACGCTACTGGCTATCGACTGAGCACGGGTGCCATTTTCGTTGACTGTGGACGAGCTGCAGCTAAACTGCTGACAAGCTGTCGCACCCGCTTTCTGCTGTTGATTGTTGCATATTACTGCATATCACCGCGGATGGCTGTTGACCATTGCGGCCTGCAGTGCAGTGGCGTTTCGACCCAGAAGAGGGACTGAGTCGGGAAAGAGAGAGTGGATGATGCGAATTGAGGGGTCGGTAAGGAGATCGACATCGGCAGTTGACCTCGAAGGTTTGACCAAGTTGCTGAAAGTTGGCCGCCATTGCGGGGCCCTCACGCATATCAATGAATCAAGGCCCTCTCCTGCGAGTCTGAGAGCACCCTCCTTGTATCTGAGAGACTGAACCTTTCTACCTCTGCCTTCCTTACTCTAAGTCTAGTTCATTGGTTCTGAGAGGAAGGCGGCAGGCGGGATTGCAACCCGTATTCCGCGCCAAGGCCTCTGTGGGAGGTTCGCCCCACCGATTGCGGGAGCTCTGCCGGAGCCTAGGCGAGGCTTTGGAGGCAGGGAATTGAGATGTAACCGTTTGCTTTCCCTCTATATACCCTGGTATAACCCATATCTATACTTCTTTCTATGTTTGACTGATTGTACTGCATGCATCCTGTACTCTGACTTTGGTTTGACTTTCAGGATCTAAATTCAGATTAAGTAAAGGAATGCGTGTGCCAGGGCAGTTTCAGTTTTGTTGATTGTCTGAAGGCAGATTGTGAACAATAGGGGAATTGCATCGGGGGGAAGGGTGGGTGAAAGGTGGTTTTGCTTGAGGCCGACAGGGTCCTATGGGGTCATGCCAGTTCCATAAGATTGGACGGCCTGACCGCTATGTTTATTTTTGAGTTTGCATGGAGAGTCAGACCTGTTCCATAAGATTGGACGACCTGATTGCTCTGAATTGTGAGGGTTTGACTGTGACTTTTCAGGGGCCGAACCTGTACCATAAGATTGGAGGGTTTGGTTGCCGTGTTTGATTGGGGTTTGTCCTGTTTCTTTTGTTTCTGATCGAGGAGGTCTTAGCAGGTCCATTAGATTGGACGGCTCAACCCCCCTCTTGTTTTATTCTGAGGGGGTAAGTCTTGCTGAGAGAGAAACGAACCTGGCAGAGGACCAGATATGTTCCATAAGATTGGACGGTCTGGCCCAATGCCTCGCACATGCTGGAACCCAAAAGGTTAAATTTTGGCTATAGTTTATACTATGCTATCTGTGAACAGGCTAGTCAGGCATGGGTTCCATAAGATTGGACGGCCTGGCTATAGCTTATCATGAAATGAAGAGAGTATAACTAAGAGTATAATTGAAGGCAACCCTGGGCAAGCTGGGCCTTGTTCTAAGATGAACGTCTCAGTCCTATGCCCAACTTTTGAACACCAAGCTCAGAGAGGTATATATAATTTGGATATTAAACAGTTCAGGGCGGCTGAGCCTTGTTCTAAGATGAACGGCTTAGTCATATGCCCAAAAGGAAGAGAGAAGTATTTGTGCAACCTGTTCGTGTATGCTCAATGACTGGGTCAGGCAGGTTCCATAAGATTGGACGACCTGACTTTATGTCCTATGTAAGTTGGGTATAAGGGAATAAAATATCGAGAGAGTACGAACTATTGTTTGCCAAGTTTGACTTGGGGTGGCGAGAGTACTTACCCTTGCGGTTTGGCCTGCATGAGACTGAGTGAGGCTACTACTCGGTTTAAGTGTCAGGTTGATAGGTAGTTGCTTTAAAGGCTCGCCTCGTGCTAGAGCGATAGAGGTTAGGTCAATTCCTGCATTTTCTAAGTTGACTTTTTTTTACTTAGATCGATTCTTGCATTTTCTGGGATCCTTTGCTATACTTGGCTTTGTATAAATTTCAGCAAGCTACTTTCTCTACGGGAAGCGCTGCTGAAATTTCTGCAAATCTAAGAAGTTAGTCAAATTTTGGCTTTTCAAAGTTCAGCTTGTCTAAAGTTCATATGCGACTTAGTAAAAATCTGGAAAGTTTCCTTTTGTAAATGGAGCGCTGCCCAAATTTTTGCTAAATTGTGGAGTTAGACAAAATTGGACTTTTGAAAGTCAAAGACTATCTTTGGTTTCATATTCAGGCTGATATAAATTCTGAAAAGGCACTTTTCCACGGGAAGCGCTGCCGAAATTTTCTTGATTTAGAGGAGTTAGATTATATTTTTACAGGTGACGATTCTGGCAATCCACCCTGAATAGGGGAGATCCTGCCGTTAGTCTACCTTTGCTTGGGCACTGGCTTAGGGGTAGACTTTGATTTAGTTGGTAGGTAACTTGGGTGAAAATGTGCTGTGGAGGGTCATCCCCCATATGCTGATGATTTAGCTTGGGCATTGACCTGTCTTATGGTACAGACCTTTTTTGGACATTCGATTTAGGACTTGGGCTGAACTAGCTGCAAGGATCATCATCTGTTATCACTGATAACAGGTCGATTGCCGATTTATCGGCTTACAACTCAATTCCTACTCGCTCCCCATAGTCAACCTAAAAGGCTTTAGCCCTGGTGATCTTTTTGTTTGTTAAGGGTTTCACCCGGACTTTTATTGAATGACCATTTAACAAAGGAACTGAGTATTTAATTGGGGTTGGTTGGCTGGAGGTTGGGGTTTGCATGGCTAAAGCGAGGGGTATGAGTATAGGAACTGGTTGGAGTTGACTCCGCGTAGTGAGTGGACTCTTGTCTGACTTTTGATGTGATTGCAGGTATGTTCAAAGACTTGGGGTTTTGATTGGGCTGCCCTGCGGTCGCATATATATGTATGGCTAGGAGGAGACCCACTATGACTGTGAGAAGTGATCGTCACATAATTATCCCCCTTGTGCATATATATATATGTGTCAGTGCATGTGTACCTACGTGTGGAGCTAGCGTGGCCTGAAGTGCCCACGTACTGAGGGTCAGTCGAAGGTTGGGGTGAATAGAAGGGGGAGGGGATATCCCTCGCCAATTTCTTGTTTTTTTTCCTTGTTGCGATTCATCTTGGTGGAACGATAAAGTTCTGGGCGGAAGGGTCAGCGTGTTGCTGGTGATGCACCAGACAACTCACCACCGCTCCAAACTCCCTCCTGCCCTAGGGGCCGTCTTGCCCTGCACCCGTTGGGACACCTCAGGGTGCAAAAGACGGAGAGGCCCTCAGGCCGGTTTTGCATGCGCTAACAGGCTACCCCTATTGGCTCGTGATTCAGCCAACACCTGAGCGTCGAAAGGGGACCTTTTGGCTCATAGTAGGCCATTTGGGTGTGGGCACTGCACATTGCGCCCTCATCGCGGTTCCTCACGTAGAACTGCATAGCGAGATAATATGTGTAAGTCCAGCGCCCTCGCGATATTATACTAAGTTCGCGCGCGACACTCGTCGCATCCCGCACTAAAAGAGTTCTGAGTCAGGCGGCGAGATCACGAGCGCGACACGACCTGTAAACTTGGGGTCTTGGTAACGTGAAGCGGCACGTGGGCGGAGGACTAGCTCCGGTCAGCCTTTGGGGGTCCGTGTACGGGCCTCATTATCCCGGACGCCGGGTAGCGTATGGATAGGATACCGGACCTCCTCCATGCGTGCGTCGTTTAGGCTTATCCACCCCCTTTCCATTTTAGAGGGCCATCAACTGATGGGGGTTGGAGTGAGTCTCCTTTTTGCGTTTTCATGGTTGGACGTTATAGTCCGTGGCGGCCGTTAAAGTCAAACCCCTTGATGTTCGACCGCCACGACAGCTTAAAGCTGTCTACTCAACCCCTCTGCACAGGGTGGAGAAGAGGGTGTGGTCTCCAACCGTGCACGGCGGTTGTCCAGCGTCGAGAGATTAACCCTCAAGGCATGTGTCAGCCGACACTTGAGTGTCGAATGCGACCCTTGAAATTAACGAGGGTCGCACAATTATGGGCACGACATAGTACACCATCATCGCAACTGCTTGCGTACGTCTGCATTGCGAGTCGATATGAGTTAGCCCTGCGTCCGCGCGATTTTATACTAAGTCTCGCGCGCGACACCTATCCGATTTCCACATTGGAAAGTTATGGGTTGGCTACTGAGGGACTGTCACGTTGTTCACGTTGTGTCGTTTGTGCAATGTGTGCGTGCGCGTATATTTTGTTTTTGTGTTCGTAGAGCGGTGTGCGCGTGGTGTGTGGGATGTGTCCTAGTTGACCGACGTCGAGCCACGCTTGGGACTTCAGCCCCCCAAGATGTCGGCCCGCGTGCGGGTCCGATAGGCGTATTATCGCGCGTACCCCCTATGCTACAGCGAACGAGAAACACCCTCGGCTTGTCCACCTCTGCGATTGCAACCGAGTAGCTTTCGTACTGTGGACTGGTAGCTCATCGGGAATACGCCCACCGAAGGGAGGTGACAGCTCCCGTAAGGTGGAGGTAAGTTGTGCCTCGCATAGGCCCTATCCTGTCGTAGGGGCTCGCGAGAGGTATGGCTGGCGCACTCGGCCGGAGCGGCCTAAGGAAGCTCCATTTGTGTGCTCGCGACGAGGTGGGTCCATCTCCGCGTGACGCGGCCGAGAGGGTCCCGCGCTGCCACGTGCGGTGTAGGACCGATGCGCTCGACAGGTGGCGCCGCTGCCAGGGATAACGGAAGCCTACCGTTGTCCCTGGTGGAACGACATCCGGGTAATATGAGAATGAGGGAGAACTAAGCACGTGAGCAAATAGGAGAAGAACTATGACATGGGTCATATAGTAGTCTATATGGCTGTGTGGGTATGAATGTTGATCTGATTGGTGGTTTGGTTGATGGCATGAACGAGGCGAGTATGTGAGTGAATTCTGTGATGAGAATGGGTCTTACTTAGGTGAACCAAGGGAGGTAGGAAGTAGAGAGAGAAATGTCTGCCAGGTCCAGAACGTCGGGTGCTTAGGTGGTCGGTCCGGTATGATCATGAAGGAATGGATTGCTGAGTGGAACCTTTCGTCCTATCGCTTCTTATAACAGGGGGATTGAAGCCGAAGGCAGTTAATCAAAATACCTGAGGAGATGGCGGATGGTGGGAGGAAGCTTGTAACGCTCGACGACCTCATCGATGCCCTGGATAAGCGCGAGAGGGCGCCGAGCAATGTCCCGAAGGTTGATACTTTCCACTTCAAGGGAGAACGGGTGTCCGACTGGCTGGACCTGACGGAGCAAGCACTGGTGGGGCTGTCGGACGAGCTCAAGCTCTTGCGAGTCCTAAGATATGTCCTTCATAGCCACCATCAGGAAGTGGGCAAGGTCGTGGATGCCACCAATGGTAGTTGGGCGAGGTTCAGGGACATGATGCAGAGAAAGTACAGGTTGGGGAATGGCTTGCTAACCATGGCGGATCTGGAGGCCATGAACAAGGATGACTTCTCCACGATTGGGGAGTTTGTGCACGAGTTTAAAAGGAAGGCGCGGAAGGTGCACGGGATCTCCGAAGAAACATAGTGTGCCATATTTTTGGGTCTGCTTACTAGCTCGGAGGCCTCGGAGCTGACGGGTCACGGAGGGGGAAATGAGAAACTCACCTGGGCCACTATTGACAAAGGGGTGGAAGAGGGGAGCCTGGACCAGGTGGAGCAGCATCAGGTGCGGCTGCAAAGGCGCAAGAGAAAGGAAAGGGACGCCACCGTGTCTGGGACCCCAGGGGTGAAGAGGATCGTCACGGACGTATTGGCAGCGCTGGGGTATGATAATGAGGCGGAAGTGCAAAAGAAGGGAGTGACCGTGGCCCAAGGCCGGGCATCGGGGGCAATGGAAGAGGAGGCTAGACGCGAGGACTATGGCGGAGAATAGACGGGTTCCTAGATCCTAACCAAGGCCCAGAGGAAGCAGTGGAATTTACAAGTCGGGGGTCAAGGATCCGAAAAAGGGCAGGGCCCGCAAGCGATTGTTGTGCCGCCACCGGCTACCACGACAACGTCGGCGACGGCCGGGCCGTCATGTATGGGGCCGCCGCCGGCTTGTGGGCACTGGGTGCCGCATTGTCAGCCTGCATCCTGACCCAGTTGCAATCACTGCACCTCGTGCGGGGGTAGTCAAACTTAGCCCGGGCAAATGATCCCTTATGCGAGCCCAACGGCAAGTATGGAGCCCCCGAGCTACCCTGCGACTCAGGGTCAGTTTGTGGCCCAACCACCTCCCTCCCAACAGGCCTTGCAGGCTAGCGTGGCCGGGGGAGGAAACCAAGGACAAGGCGGACAAGGCAATGGAGGCCGAAGTCAAGGGGGCCGAGGAGGTGGTGGCCGGGGCCGATGAGGAAATGGTGGGGGTCGCAGGGGTGGTTGGAATGGTCAAAGGGGCTAGGACCAAGGTGGCCGAGGCGGCCAGGGAGGGGGCCAAGGGTATGGGAGGCCCCGCTTTGATTGGCGAAATACCACCTGCTGGCATTGTGGCGATATAGGCCACACGGTGCGGTTCTGCGAGCGGCGGCGGGAGGACGAATGGTCAGGGTTAATCTCCTCTTGTATGGACGGGGACATATATGATAAGTGGGGTGAGCATATTCACCCCAGGACCCCGGGAGGAATCAGGCAAGAGGCTCTCCGGCGAGCAGCAGCGGGGCCCACAGCAACCCCGACGATGTTTAGGATGTGGCAAGAGAAGGAAGAGCTGACCTTAAGGGTCGAGGAGATTGTGGGGGATAACGAGGAGGTCAACCAGCGGCTAAAGCCAAGGACTATAAGGGAGGAGCCAATAGTCGTCGAATCGGATGATGAGGGGCAGGAAAACGAAGGAGAGCTGGCCATACTCCTCCCGGGGAGGATGGAAGATCTGCAGGAGGAAGTGGGGAGATACCAGCGGAAACTGCAAGTCCTGTGTGAAGAAGCCCGAGAGTGGGAGGCCAACCTGCCTGAGGTCTTCCTTTATGACTCCGGGCCAGAGCCTTCGCCAGGACAACAAGGGTGCCCAAGAGTGGCGACTGTAGGGACGGGCCCTAGGTCAGGTATGGCCTACAGACCCCCCACGTCGCATGGGAGGGTACCGCAGGCGGCTCGGACTAGGAGCCAAAACAAGGCCGGGCCTATCCAAGAGCCCAGTCAGGCACCCCCTCGAAAGGAGCCTGAGCCAGAACGTAGGAAAGAGGTGGTGGAGGTCCCGG